>CAJHNH020003935.1:0-72500 GCA_905116865.2 Candidula unifasciata
GACTCCCTCTCGACCAATTCGGAGTTTTTCATTTCCTTCGAACCCTCTCAATTAAATTTCTGGCCGTTCGGTTTTTTGCCCCCTCTCAGATTCAAATTTGAGTTTTTCGCCTCAGGGGCTTCCACCCATCTCATTTCCGGGGTTTTTAAAACACTCGGTCATTTCTTTTCCCTCCAATCCCATTGGACAGCATGTCCCAACCTTTGGAATTTTTGACGCGCATGCTCCCGTGTCAATCTAACATCCAAAAAAAATATTTTGTCCCCAACATGTAATCTAATAAACAATAGATTAATTATTACCCCCAAAACAAGGTTACCAAACCCATGTATTTGAACCCACAAACACCCAAGTTACAATCACCCCTAGGATTATCTAAAAATGCCCAGAATGGTCCAACTGTTTTAAAAAAAAACCAAACACGACAACCCCTGGCCAAACCCAGAAAATTTTAAAAAATTGAACGTGTACAAACAACCCCACGACGAGCCCAAGTTTTGGGAATTTTGTTCTTACAAAAATCCTTTCGCGTGCCAAAGTAGGTTTTTCCCCTCAAACCAGCAGCATCGAGAAATTTTGTTGAGCTTTTGGGCCCGTTTTGGTCAAAGGGACCCCCCGGGCCATATACATAATTTCTCTGGAGTAGGGCAACTAAAGTTTTGGCACTACAAATATGAAATATTATATTAATTTCTAGCACATTGGCGGGGACACCCCCCATTTACAAAAGAAAGCCCCCGGGTTTGTAGTTCTTTATCATAACCATGTTAACCTTAAAAAAAAAACACATACATACACAAATGCGAAACACTTAAAAAAGGGAATAGGACCCTAAGTCACCATGAAAAAGAATGTTTAACAATAATTGATTATAAAATGAGACCCAAAAGCCAGATTCGGGAAACATTTTCCAAAACACTAGGGTCTACCCAAAAGAAGTTTGGGGAGAATCTTTTCATCACGGCAAACTAGGACTGTGGGAACCCATCATGCGAACATCCTCCTCCTCCTCATTTCCTCCTCACCGTCATCATCCTCCCAACCCCGCTACCTGTGCTGAGTGGCTTAGTTTGCATTCAGTTCATTTACAGCTCTCGCCGTCAAACCCCATCTGTCAGTTGAGACATCCAACTTCCCACCGCTGCTATTCACGTGACCCATCCATCTTCAGCTGCTTAAGACAGGACCTTCCTACTGTTTTGTTTGATGACTTATATGTTAGTCATCCACTAGTGAAAAACATAGAAGGTCCCACGGAATATTGGAGTCGCTGTCCTATACTGAAGATGCCGACCAGCTGTAGTTTTTTAATTATCGAAGCCATAGAAATGGATTCACTGACGGCATCCACATGTGTGGCTCGGCAGACCCTGTCAGTAGCCAGTTTCCAGCCCCTATCAGCACAACTCTCGGAGTCGTGTACATGTTCGAGCTCTTTAACTGGGGCAAGATGCAGACACAAGACACGAACAACACGGGCTGACAAGCCAGCAAATAGTTTCACACATTGCAGACGCCGTGTCTTCTGCTGCTATCGATTGTCTGGCATTTGGCGACATCTCTGGCTGACACGCAGATCGTTCCACTTGCTCTGTTTCTTCATTTCTCAACCGTCTGCCTGTTGCGTGTATGCACATATCTATTTCTGCTCACGTCGGTCACACCGTTGACTGCTCACCCAGTGGGATCCGCAGTCCCTCTTTTCTGTGTACAGCTGCAGTGTGAGCCAGGAGGCTAGAGACGTTTCTATGTACAGCTGCAGTGTGAGCCAGGAGGCTAGAGACGTTTCTGTGTACAGCTGCAGTGTGAGCCGGGAGGCTAGAGACGTTTCTGTGTACAGCTGCAGTGTGAGCCGGGAGGCTAGAGACGTTTCTGTGTACAGCTGCAGTGTGAGCCGGGAGGCTAGAGACGTTTCTGTGTACAGCTGCAGTGTGAGCCGGGAGGCTAGAGACGTTTCTGTGTACAGCTGCAGTGTGAGCCGGGAGGCTAGAGACGTTTCTGTGTACAGCTGCAGTGTGAGCCGGGAGGCTAGAGACGTTTCTGTGTACAGCTGCAGTGTGAGCCGGGAGGCTAGAGACGTTTTGTGGAAAATGTTGACACGGTGTTCACGATTACAGCTGTTCTTCGCTGCCAACTTTAGCAGAGGGTGCAGCCTCCGCAAATGTAGATTTAAATACCGACCGGTTCAATATTTGACATCATGAAACAGTTTAAAGGCAAGAATTATCAGTTATAGTAGAAGACATTGAAGTAGCAAGACAGGTACTTTCACATTTATGGATTGGTTTTCTTCGAAGACAATACGCAGAGTAGAGGTCAGAGAACTAACTAGAAAATCTAGAAAGTTTGAGAACTGCACACCAGTGTGCGTGGAAAATAAAATGTGGTTAGGTGCCTATATAGTAGATGATCGACTTCGTCGTATCAGGTTTTTATCTAACTGGTAGGTCTTCGCGGAGAATACTAATTGCCGACTGTGAACGTCGACCACTTGACAAAATTCCATAGCTCCAGCGACAACCTGCGGGGATTTCCGAAAAACTGGCGAAATGAGCAAGAGAGCCTGAAATAGACCAGTGTCCTTCTGAATCCGAGGCAGACGGCGTACTGGGGACAGCCTTGGTTTAACCACTTCACCACGGTGAAACATGTGGGCGGTGTTGTTAGCAAGTGATAAAGTGTCCAAGTCATTTTCTTAAACTCTGACCGTTTGAAGATGGCAGGTCTTGCATTATATTGGCGGTGAAGTTTGTGAGAACACTTTAACTCCTACGACCTTTTGAAGATAGCGACGCTGGTGTTGTAGCGGCGATGAAGTATTTATGAACACTTTAACCCCTGTATACACACAAACGGTCGGGCCAATGATGTAATCGATACCTCTCAGTTAGTTATTGTTTACTGAATATCCGTCCCGTTTATTTGGCACTGGCGCGCGCGTGTGTGTATGTTTGTGTGTGTGTGTGTGTGTGTGTGTGTGTGTGTGTGTGTGTATGCGTGTGTGTGTATGTTTGTGTATGTGTGTGTGACGAAGATGTTATACAGGTAGACAGATTTAATTACACATACTATTGTTGTGGGTAAGTATGTGGTCCACAAGCAGAATGAAATGTAAATATCTCTTATGTCTATTGTAGAAACTCAGCTCAACTAGCTACATGATATATGCTAGTATTGCACCTGGTGAGACGTTAGTTAACTACAAAACATATACAGTAACACTGATCAGCTTTATCATCAACAATCAAAGGGGACCACGAACAGTGCCCATAAAAAGCGTTCAACCGAATTAAAAATAAAAACCCTACAAAATTTTTTTTTCTGAGCGTTAAACGTCGGTCTTGTTGTATCACTGTAAATACGGAAGCAAATGTGCATTATTTTCAATATAATTACTCACCAACAAACTCGGAGAGAGAGTGTGTGTGTGTGAGAGAGAGAGAGAGAGAGAGAGAGAGAGAGAGAGAGAGAGGGGGGGGGGAGGGAGAGGGGGGTGGGTCCAATTTTGCCCAGCCTTGAGGCCCTCACTGAACTACCAGGATGTTGGCCTGTGGACCTATTCCTTGCGCAGCTGCACTATAGACCACGTTGTCTTTCCGGGAATCTGCTACGGGGACAGACAGTGCTGTTTCTGTAATACGTCCCTGTGTCCTTGGTCTGATTGATCTCGTGTTTATGACATGGCCTTGTTATGATTGATAACTGGTATTTTAGAATATCATCAAAGACCTGGTCTTAGATTATCTTGTCCTTCTATTTATGCGTTTGTCTGTGTGTCCGATTAAACGGCTATATATCTCTGTACTCCTGATTCTTTGCCCGCCTGCCGTGTCAGTCTGCGACATACTGTTTCTGTCTACATACCTGTCTATCTGTCACAACTATAGGAGGGCCCTAGGAAGGGTAGGGTTCCTATACAGGAGGTATCTTCAGTCTATAAGTGTGGCTCACTAGAAGTATGGTACTTCATTGTCTACAAGGGTAGAGAGACCGAGATATTGCTCCTGGGACAGAGGACAGGAAGATAAGGCTACCCCGCTCCGATGGGTGGTGCTAGGCAGACTAGTTATCCTGGTGGCAACTCCTCTGCCACTTTTAAAGAAAGAGCCCCCAGAGAAAGAAAGCGAAGAATGCCCCTTTCTCGCTCACTCAACTATTACTCACGCACAGCAACAAAGACAGACGAGAATAGTAGTGAATGAAGAATGATGTCGCTTTAATTCTACTGACAGCTGACTGGCTAAAAATTGACAGTGGTTTGGTGTTTGATTTTTAAACCAAATGGTTATCATCATAAGAGAAATGTCTACTGGGTCCAGTTCCTTCCCCGCACGAGTACAGCTCACCCGTGGATACTCCCAAAGGCTGGACTTGATGGGGAAACCGGAACACTTGGCTTCTTGTAGATCTTATTTCTTGTGATATCCTCTTGTAGATAATCCACCGCTGATGTTCTTAAAGTTCAGATACGACACGTGGTCGTTTAGAAAATTCGCACACGTGGTCGGTTACAATTACGACTAGTAGTCGGTTATGAATACTGGGATTAAATCCCTTAAACTGTCTCTTTGTCTGTGCCGATTCTATGGCGACATGACAATGGGTACAATTGTGTACTAATCGTTGAGTCCTTGGTGTTATGAAAAATGCCGCAGGGCCCTCAGATCAGTCAGAAATCACTACAGTAATCCAGAACGAATTAATATAGAACTACACTCGCTAATCTGGATACTGCACTTGAAAAACTAACGACCTCCGCTCTCAACACAGTGGGAAATCAAATGGTCGAAACATGGCCGCTTCCGCTCAAGATGGACGACCCACGTGACGCCAGTCATGCGCATGCGCCAAAAAGATGAAGCGCCATCTGGTACGTTCTATTTGATTGGTCGGACCGAGCACTGTGATTGGTTGCCAAACTAGTAATCCATGAGTTAAATGTAACTAGCCCTATCCGGTTTTTAGCGGAAAGTATTAGGGGAAGGCCGGTTGCTAGGCGACGCGAAAATCTCATCGAAGTTGTGTAAGCACTCGCATCCTCTAACTTCTAATATATATATAGCTTCTGCCCTAAACTATAAGGTAACTAGGGGAGCGTCAGTGGTCATTGCCAGTACTGTCACATAGGCCCCCCGTAAAAAAAAAAGTTCTGGGATCCAAACTTTTTAGAGACTAAGATGACCATCTGGCGTATCTCCTTCATCTGGGTTAGCTTGATCATTCTCCTCTTCTGGAGGGTGACGACTCAGGAAATCTGCTCCTACATTCTCTTTCCCCGGAATGTACTCTACTGTAAAAGTGTAGGGTTGGAGTAACAGTGACCATCTCATCAGCCTAGTGTTGAGCTTCTTAGATGCCGCTAGAAACATCAGAGGCTGGTGGTCACTCTGTACTTTAAATTTCGTTCCGTACAAGAATGGCTGGAATTTCTGCACTGCCCATACTAGGGATAAACACTCTTTCTCAATGGTTGAATAATTTCTTTCAGCACCGTTAAGCTTCCGGCTGGCATATGCTATCGGAAACAACATGGATGGTTCTTCTCTACCTTCCTGGAGTAGGGTCGCTCCTATTCCTATATTACTGGCATCAGTCCTCAACGTAAAGGTTTTAGTGAGGTCCGGGAGCTGAAGAATAGGTTTGGAGGTTAGCTTTCCCTTGAGCATAGCGTACGCTGTCTCACAGTCAGCTGACCAACGCACCATCTCTGGGGCTCCCTTTTTTGTAGCATCTGTAAGTGGGGAGGCTATCGTGTTAAAGTCTTGTATGTACTTTTGATAGAACCCACACAGAGATACAAAGGACCGCACATCCTTCTTAGTTTTTGGTCTAGGTGCCTTGTGCAACTTATCCACGTTCTTTTGTTCAGGGCACATATATCCCTGTGATATGGTGTGTCCCAGAAATTCTAGTTGTCCAAAAGCCAGTTTACATTTAGAAGGCCTGGCTGTTAACCCCACTTCTGCAAGCCTTCCTAGCAAAGTGTCGAGAGTGTTGAGGTGTTCTTCAAAATGCTCTGACGCGATGAGGATGTCATCCATAAAATGTTGTAGCGTTGGCCGTTTTAATGGGCCTAACAGCATTCTCATCATGCGGGTAAACACACTAGGTGCATTGCTAAGGCCGAATGGTAAGACGTTGAACTCATAGTGCCCCTCAGGGGTGCTGAATGCTAAATAAGGGCGAACTTCTTCTTTAACTGGGATCTGGTAGTACCCCTTACTGAGGTCTATCTTGGAAAAGTACTTAGCTTTGCTAAGTCTAGAAAATAGTTGTCCTTGGTCAGGTAGGGGTTCAGGTTGGAATTCCGTCACCCCATTTAGTTGCCTGTAGTCAATGCAAAGCCGATGCTCCCCACTAGGTTTCCTTAGGAGCACAACACTAGCACTATAAGGTGATTCAGAAGGGGAGATAATTCCTTCTTGCAAAAGGTGAGCGATCTCAGCCTGGAGGGCTTCCTCCTTAGCATAAGGTATAGGATAACACCTCTGTCTGACCGGTTCCGTACTGGTCAGTTTCATGTCAAACTCGACCAGACTTGTGAGACCCGGTTTGTCTGTGAGCACAGCTGAGTGTGCAGTTAAGACCTCTCTTATTCTTTGTTGTTGCGAATCCAACAGGATGGGGTTTATTTCCACGTCCTGAGCTGTTTCTCGAGGTTGTAACGGGTACTCGACCCCTGCAGCCTCTCCACATTCGACCTCCGTAGCTACCGCAAGTGTCATCAAATGCACCGGGGTAGTTTCTGTTCTTTCGAAATACTTTCGAAGCAGGTTTATGTGAAAGACTTTCAGTTTTCCTCTTTTGGAGATCTTATAATTGGTGCGGGACACCTTCTCCACAACCGAGTAGGGCCCTTGCCAACCAATCTCCAGTTTATTGCTGCCACTTGGCAAAAGTAACATGACCTTGTCTCCTGGTTCCAGGAAACGGTCCTTGGCTTTCCTATTATAAAGGGCAGCATGTTTCTTGCGGGCGGCTTTCACATTTGACGTTGCCAGTTTCCAACCCATTTCCAACTTTCCTTTCAGTTCCTCCACATACTTGGAGGCTGTCACTACAGTCTCTTCCGCCATCTCTTCAGTCCACGTCCTCATTAGGGCTTCCAAGGGCCCCTTAATAGGTCGTCCGAATAGAAGAGTAGCAGGTGGGATTCCCGTAGATCCATGGGGTACCTCCCTGTAGGCGAATAAAGCCGCTGGTAGGTACTCATCCCAAACCTCTGGTTTTTCCTGAGCTAACTTCCTCAGGATCGTCATTAAGGTTCCGTTAAATCTTTCCACCTGGCCGTTTGACTGTGGGTGATATGGACTAGTGTGGATATGCCGGGTTTGTAGAATCTGGAAGACTTCTCCCATCAGTTTCCCTCGGAACTGTGAGCCGTTGTCTGTCAAAATTTGATTGGGAAATCCCAATCTTGTGAAAATGGTCACGAGTGCTTCCGCTACTCGCTTTGAATCGATAGCGGGTAGGGCAATCGCCTCCCCCCACATCGAACAGGTATCCACCAAAGTTAAAATAAAGGAATTTCTTTTCTTGGTGCGAGGGAGTGGACCGACTATGTCGACTGCCACTCTCTCAAATGGAGTGTTCATCAATGGCATGTCACCTAAAGTTACTGGAACTGTCCAATGCCTGGGAGCTACCCTTTGGCATTCTGGACATGACTTTACATACCGCTTAATGTCCCCATTCATCCCCGGCCAGTAATAATGGCAGGCGATACGTTGCTGTGTAGCCCCAATCCCCATATGTCCAGAGAATGGGATAGTATGTCCCATGTGCAAGATTTGCGTCCGGTAGGGGGAAGGTACAACAAGTTGACCAAACTCGTCTCCATCTTTTCCTGCCCTACGGTACAGCAAATTACTTTTGACATAAAAGTTTCCCTTACTAGGAGGGGTTTGGGCTTTGGGCAACTTTCCGTAGCAAGGTTGAAGAGTGTGGTCCTGTTTTTGGGCAGCCCTTATTTCACCCGGAAGGGGGTTTAAAGGTTGAACAGGCTCTAGGCTATCTTTAGCCTGAGACCTGGTCTGTACAGCCGCGAGAGCTATGGGAGTAGATGGTTCACTTAAATAAACATACCGACACCCTAGGATAAAAGGATAAATCGGATCATCTACCACAGCAGCGGATACAGTCCCAGTAACATACTTGGACTCCACTTCAACTAAAGCTATAGGCAAAGTCATAGTGGGGGAACTCTTGGTAGCCCCGCTGACTTTAATAGTGTCTCCAGTTAGCTGGCCAGGTTCTACCAGATATGATGCAATTAAACTATCATACTGGAGGCCGGTATCATAGAGACAATCGACTCTCTGTCGGTTGACTGAGATCACTTCCACCACGGGTGGTCTCCTCGTAGTAGGGAAGAGTACACTAGGAGGCTTTTCAGCTGCCACACATGCCGCGTACTGAAGGGCAGGTTTTTTCAGGCATTCGGCCGTGTAGTGGGTATTAACCTTGCAATATTTGCAGTATGGATTTCTCCACCCCGACGCTAGTTGCGGCTGGGGGTTTTGATTTGGATGTTGGGGTTTGGGCTCCTTTGCGGCATTTTTATAAGGTTGTACTGGTGTTTTTACTGGAGGTTTTTCAAAGGTGGGTTGGGGTTTGGGCTTAAAAGATACTTCCCCATGGGCTGCATGATAGCGTTCTGCAAGAGTAATCATGTCGTCTAAGCGTTCAGCCCCATTCTCTGTTAAGAAAGTCTGCATAGGTTTCGACATACACTCCCTCAGTTGCTCAGCCAGCACCATTTCTTCCAACCCATCGTATGAGTGATCATGACCCCCTAAAGTCATCCATTTTGAAAGATAGCTTTGGAGTCTACTCAGCAGTTGGCTAAACGATTCACCCGCTTGCCGTTGGGCTGTTCGAAACTTATGCCTATATGCTCCGGAGGTAAGCTCATATCTTTTGAGAAGTGCCTGCTTTAATGCCTCAAAGTCATTTTCCTGACCCCGAGGTAGCTGGTTGTAAACATCATAAGCAACTCCTCGAAGCCCCTGAGAAACCTTAAAGTTCCATTTCTCTTTTTCCAGCCCGTAGTTCTCAGCCATCTTTTGGAATTTCTCTAAGTAGGTGTCTATTTTATCTGCTTTTTCATCGAAGTGCATCAAGGGGAAGTTCAGGGCCCCCACAAGATTATTCTGAGATGAACCCTCAGGGCTAGGTAAAGAATAGTTGGGAATCGGTGAGGAGGGTATTGGGGCCTGTTCACGAAGTCTAATTTCATGTTGCCTTTCTTTATCTCTCTCTACCCTTTCCCTTTCTTTCTCTGCCTTTTCTTCTTCTCGAATTAAGGCTCTTTCCTTAGCCTCTGCTTCAGCCTTACCATACTCTCTTTCATCCACCCGGTATTCTCTATCTACATCTTGCATGTACCTTTTTAACTCTTCACCCTCGTGCCCCAACTCTATTCCTATTTCCCTTATCTCAGCCATAGTTGGTCTTTTGAAAGGCATGACTATAGGTAGTGGCTTCTATCAATGACCGGAGGGGTAAGTTGTTTCGTAGGCAGAGTAGACAGAAAAACCAGATCAACGCAACAGAATCACTTAGCAGTTATGATTGACGGTTATAGTAGAACACCAAATAGTACTGTATGTATTATACACGTCACAACAGATACGTAACGTAACAACAACAGTATGTAACAAAACACCAGGTCTGGAACTGAACTACTTAAAATTTTGAATCATTTTACACAAACATTTTAAACCATCAATTTTTAGCTCAGTCTTATTAAACAGTTGTGCAGTACCTATAAAGCTATAGACTACTAGGAAATAGTCTCTGGTAAAATCCCGGACGAGCGTACCAGTTGTCACAACTATAGGAGGGCCCTAGGAAGGGTAGGGTTCCTATACAGGAGGTATCTTCAGTCTATAAGTGTGGCTCACTAGAAGTATGGTACTTCATTGTCTACAAGGGTAGAGAGACCGAGATATTGCTCCTGGGACAGAGGACAGGAAGATAAGGCTACCCCGCTCCGATGGGTGGTGCTAGGCAGACTAGTTATCCTGGTGGCAACTCCTCTGCCACTTTTAAAGAAAGAGCCCCCAGAGAAAGAAAGCGAAGAATGCCCCTTTCTCGCTCACTCAACTATTACTCACGCACAGCAACAAAGACAGACGAGAATAGTAGTGAATGAAGAATGATGTCGCTTTAATTCTACTGACAGCTGACTGGCTAAAAATTGACAGTGGTTTGGTGTTTGATTTTAAACCAAATGGTTATCATCATAAGAGAAATGTCTACTGGGTCCAGTTCCTTCCCCGCACGAGTACAGCTCACCCGTGGATACTCCCAAAGGCTGGACTTGATGGGGAAACCGGAACACTTGGCTTCTTGTAGATCTTATTTCTTGTGATATCCTCTTGTAGATAATCCACCGCTGATGTTCTTAAAGTTCAGATACGACACGTGGTCGTTTAGAAAATTCGACACGTGGTCGGTTACAATTACGACTAGTAGTCGGTTATGAATACTGGGATTAAATCCCTTAAACTGTCTCTTTGTCTGTGCCGATTCTATGGCGACATGACAATGGGTACAATTGTGTACTAATCGTTGAGTCCTTGGTGTTATGAAAAAATGCCGCAGGGCCCTCAGATCAGTCAGAAATCACTACAGTAATCCAGAACGAATTAATATAGAACTACACTCGCTAATCTGGATACTGCACTTGAAAAACTAACGACCTCCGCTCTCAACACAGTGGGAAATCAAATGGTCGAAACATGGCCGCTTCCGCTCAAGATGGACGACCCACGTGACGCCAGTCATGCGCATGCGCCAAAAAGATGAAGCGCCATCTGGTACGTTCTATTTGATTGGTCGGACCGAGCACTGTGATTGGTTGCCAAACTAGTAATCCATGAGTTAAATGTAACTAGCCCTATCCGGTTTTTAGCGGAAAGTATTAGGGGAAGGCCGGTTGCTAGGCGACGCGAAAATCTCATCGAAGTTGTGTAAGCACTCGCATCCTCTAACTTCTAATATATATATAGCTTCTGCCCTAAACTATAAGGTAACTAGGGGAGCGTCAGTGGTCATTGCCAGTACTGTCACACTATCCATCCGTAGTCCTGACTATCTGTTTGCTTATATGCTTGCCCACGCGACGACCCGGGGCTGCCTGATTGTCACATCGGATATGTCTAAGTGAACGTCTATCTGCTTGTTTGTCAGTCTGCATTCATGTTTGTTGCCATCCTGTCTACCGGTCTCTGTCTACGTGTGGCCTGACTGCCTGTCGGTCTGTCTCTGTCTGTCAAAGTACCTAGCTCGTTATTTGTTACATGCTTAATTTGTGACCCTGTAAAAATGAAGTTCATTCAGTGTTTGTGCCTGCCAGTCTTTTTATATTGTGTGTATGTGTGTGTGTGTGTGTGTGTGTGTGTGTGTGTGTGTGTGAGAGTCTCTGTATGAGTTTTTGTCATGCAAATTTACTTCTGTAGTTCCTGGTTTATCACCGCTAACAGTGCACACGATAAGTGAAAACTGACTGCTTGAAAGCCCCCAAGACGACCCGTCTTTACCGACATCCGACTGTCCTCTCTCTCGACCACCCTCCCTCTCGACCACCCTCCCTCTCGACCACCCTCCCTCTCGACCACCCGCCTCTCGACCACCCTCCCTCTCGACCAGCCTCCCTCTCGACCACCCGCCTCTCGACCACCCTCCCTCTCGACCACCCTCCCTCTCGACCACCCGCCTCTCGACCACCCGCCTCTCGACCACCCGCCTCTCGACCACCCGCCTCTCGACCAGCCTCCCTCTCGACCACCCTCCCTCTCGACCACCCTCCCTCTCGACCACCCTCCCTCTCGACCACCCGCCTCTCGACCCCCCCCCCCCCTTTCAACCACCCTCTCGACGACCCGTGTCTAGGGCCTGATTGAGATCGACACATAAATAACCCGTCTGCCTTTGTATACATTTGTTCCCTCGAAGTCGGAGTACATCTGCCCGTGAGGCAGGGACCTGCAAAACGGTTGTACACGCAAAACTCAGGTCCAGGTAAAAGCCCAAGTCCAAGCGGACAAATAACCGGGACCTTCCGCCGGAATTCACAGCCGGTGGAGGAAGAAGAAGAAGAAGAGGAGGAAGAAGAAGAAGAAGAAGAGGAGGAAGAAGAAGAAGAAGAAGAAGAAGAAGAAGAAGAAGAAGAAGAAGAAGTATACATTTTAATGACAGACTAATCTGGTTTGAAAACTACCGGTTTTTTTTTGTCGTTGCCTACACTAGTTTGGTAAACCGCTGTTCCTTTTATTGTCGTTGCCTACACTAGTTTGGTAAACCGCTGTTCCTTTTTTTTTTGTCGTTGCCTACACTAGTTTGGTAAACCGCTGTTCCTTTTTTTGTCGTTGCCTACACTAGTTTGGTAAACCGCTGTTCCTTTTTTTGTCGTTGCCTACACTGGATTGGTAAACCACCCTCCCTTTTTTGTCGTTGCCTACACTGGATTGGTAAACCAACCTCCCTTTTTTGTCGTTGCCTACACTGGAGGGTAAACCACCCTCCCTTTTTTTGTCGTTGCCTACACTGGATTGGTAAACCACCCTCCCTTTTTTGTCGTTGCCTACACTGGATTGGTAAACCAACCTCTCTTTTTTGTCGTTGTCTACACTAGATTGGTAAACCACTGTCCCTTTCTGTCGTTGTCTACACTAGTTTGGTAAACCACTGTCCATTTTTTAAATAGACCTGGGTGATAAACCAGTCTGTTTTGTCTAGACCGGACTGATAAACCGCCGTCTGTTTTTGTTTAGAACAGAGCGCTAAACTAGGCTGTTTTGTGTGTGTGTGTGTGTATATATATATATATATATATATATATATATATATATATATATATATATATATATATATATATATATATATATATATATATATATATATATATATATATATATATATATATATATATATATATAGATCAGATTGATTGAGCGTACCTTGTTTCCCCAAGTCGAGTGACGTGTCTCTCTGTGTCTACTTCAAACCTGGAATTGATTTCTGGCTACAGATCTGCTTGACTGGATGACAGTCAAATCGCCGTGTGTATGTTTGTCAAATATGTGCTAAGCTGCACACACAGCAGGTAATTGACATGTCAATACCGGTGACAGTTGTTGTGTTGGCTGTCATCTTGTGTGTCTGTTTGCTTTATGATCGACTGGCAGTTGGAACTGTTGCGGCGCCGCTTTCCCAGGTTCCCCGGCCTGGGATCAAACAAGGTGGCCCGTGCTTCAGGCCACTGAGCCAGGTACCTGTATCTTGAGAATTGAAAGTCACTTGCAACCGTGACGTACAACAAGTCACCCATTTGATTGGAGGTTTTTAGCAGTGTGGCTTGTAAGGTTAGTGAATGCGTTTAACAGTTTCATGATCTTCGAGCACCAGGGTTCTTTCTTCTCAGCGGTGGACTATCTTTGGACATTGATACGAGATTCACACCGTGGAAGAGATTGGGACCTCACTAGGTGATGTTCTCAAAGACGGCGGTGGGTACATTGTATCCAGCCTTCAGTGTGGAGAAGGCACACCGTTTCTTTCTCTATCAGTCGACTATGTCAGTTCTATTAAACCCCAAACAACTGTTATATGCCGTAGTCTATCTAAGTCGAGGTTTCAACTTCATCGCCATCTGGTCCCCCCATACTTGCTCCGTTCCTGTACTAGTGAAAATCAAAGGAAAATGTGCCTCACTGTGGCATGTGAAAAACTGGTGGGTTATGTTTACGATGGTCTCCACATTTGCACACCACCATTGTTAAGTTGGTGGGACTAGTCTACCGTGTTCGAGGTTATAGGTGTCGCAGTCTGTTGTTATCTGGTATTTACGTTTTTATTTCCGAGAAAGAGACGGCCTGTGACATAGGTTTTGTCACTCTCAAAGAGGGGGGGGGGGGGGGGGGGGGGGGGGGGGGTTGTGTGTTTGACCCAGTATCTAAATGTTTTAAAAGTGTTAAAATCTCTGGCATGGTGAAATATACAACACGCGGCTAGAGCTGCGAGGGCGAAATATCACTGTGACCTTGTGTGAAAGTCGGACCTATCAGTAGGGAGGTGGTCAGTAGGTCGTCCAGTCAGAAACGAGCTGATGTGTGGCGGTGTGCAAATAGGGAGACCAGCGTACAATTTACCAACTAGTCAACAAACAGTTAGTTCGGGCACAGTCCAAAAAATACACCCACGCAGTAAATGCATATGGCACTTGCTAGAGGCACCAAGGCCAACATTTTCTAAAAAAGCCTGGTCTCGCAAGGACGGCAAGGTACTTGATAACGATGACCATCGCTTCCTTGGGCAGCTGGTAAGGGAGATTATACAACTGATGGCCTGGGGTGACTCCAGCGTGTCGATGTCCTTGTGGTGTAGCTGTGTTGTACACACACACAGTGTGTCAGCTGAAGGCCTGGGGTGACTCCAGCGTGTCAATGTCCTTGTGTAATAGCTGTGTTGTACACACACACACACAGTGTGTCAGCTGAAGGCCTGGGGTAACTCCAGCGTGCCGATGTCCTTGTGTAATAGCTGTGTTGTACACACACACACACAGTGTGTCAACTGAAGGCCTGGGGTAACTCCAGCGTGCCGATGTCCTTGTGTAATAGCTGTGTTGTACACACACACACAGTGTGTCAGCTGAAGGCCTGGGGTAACTCCAGCGTGCCGATGTCCTTGTGTAATAGCTGTGTTGTACACACACACAGTGTGTCAGCTGATGGCCTGGGGTGACTCCAACGTGCCGATGTCCTTGTGGTGTAGCTGTGTTGTACACACACACACAGTGTGTCAGCTGAAGGCCTGGGGTAACTCCAGCGTGCCGATGTCCTTGTGGTGTAGCTGTGTTGTACACACACACACATAGTGTGTCAGCTGATGGCCTGGGGTGACTCCAACGTGCCGATGTCCTTGTGTAATAGCTGTGTTGTACACACACACAGTGTGTCAGCTGAAGGCCTGGGGTAACTCCAGCGTGCCGATGTCCTTGTGGTGTAGCTGTGTTGTACACACACACAGTGTGTCAGCTGATGGCCTGGGGTGACTCCAGCGTGTCGATGTCCTTGTGGTGTAGCTGTGTTGTACACACACACAGTGTGTCAGCTGAAGGCCTGGGGTGACTCCAGCGTGCTGATGTCCTTGTGGTGTAGCTGTGTTGTACACACACACACAGTGTGTCAACTGAAGGCCTGGGGTGACTCCAGCGTGCCGATGTCCGTGTGTAAAAGCTGTGTTGTACACACATAGTGTCGGGTTTTGCCAAACGCCAAGTTGTTAGTGTGAGTCATTACAACATTCCACAGCGGAAAGGCCCACTTGTTTGTATAGCTGTACCATTAGTTATGTCAGGAGAGATGTCAGGGTTAACGTACAGTTGTTGTGCGAGTCACAGTTGTAGACTAGCGTACATGTGACCTGCTGGCTGTCTCAACCTGGCTACGGTCCAGTGAGCACACAGTTCACATCCTCACCTGTTATTGCGCTGGTAGGCACATGACCTACTAATAGGAGGTCGCGGTAGATATAAGTATCTAGAGGCTTATTGTTAAGAGGATTTGGCACAGAAAACAAATTCACAACGAAATGTGGATAAACAGCAAAGCGTGGCGAGCATGAGTTTTCGGAAAAAAAAATGGCGAATGCTAGGTGGTTTACATAATATTTCTCCTTACAACCCAGAAGATTGAATATTCCTGCTTACAGCACAGAAGATTGAATATTTCTCCTTACAACACAGAGGATTGAGTATTTCTCCTTACAACACAGAAGATTGAATATTTCTCCTTACAACACAGAAGATTGAATATTTCTCCTTACAACACAGAAGATTGAATATTTCTCCTTACAACACAGAAGATTGAATATTTCTCCTTACAACACAGCAGATTGAATATTTCTCCTTACAACACAGAAGATTGAATATTTCTCCTTACAACACAGAAGATTGAATATTTCTCCTTACAACACAGAAGATTGAATATTTCTCCTTACAACACAGAAGATTGAATATTTCTCCTTACAACACAGAAGATTGAATATTTCTCCTTACAACACAGAAGATTGAATATTTCTCCTTACAACACAGAAGATTGAATATTTCTCCTTACAACACAGAAGATTGAATATTTCTCCTTACAACACAGAAGATTGAATATTTCTCCTTACAACACAGCAGATTGAATATTTCATTTCTCCTTACAACACAGCAGATTGAATATTTCATTTCTCCTTACAACACAGCAGATTGAATATTTCTCCTTACAAATGTCACCTATAATTGTATACCACGACTAATATAATTTATGTCTTTTGTAATAACTGGTTTGTGTGTGGTTCTCGTTGTCTAGGCAGTGTTCATGCGTGTGTGGTGGATGATATTCTCACACGCTCCACGTTACACAACTGGCACAAGCCGACACCGATGTGAGATTATAAGACATGAATTTATTGACGTATCAACACTTACAAAACAGAATTGTCCGGTCGGTGTCCTAGTGAACAGCTCTCGTACCCAATCTCACACAGCCTTCAACGAACAGTCTTCTTCAAGCATTCACTGATCAAAGTTGGCTCCCATGGATTCACGTTGACAGATTCTGGACATCTCACACACTGGCATGGTCGATCTCGGCTTCACACTTCGTCGGCAGGTCTCCTTTCTCCACAGGCACTCACGTAAATATTCTCACATTCAGTCGCACGTCCTCTCACTCCAACAGGTCGACACAAACTAAACTTGACCAGAGTCAAGTCTGACTTATACCACGGGTTCGTTTCACGTGACAACGCGTGGTGGTCCTTTACTTTTCACGTGGCGACCTTGGGTCGCATCATCGTGGTCCCCGTGATAACTAGTGGTTAGTCACCTATCTCCAGATTCTCGTTTAATCCAAGTATATGGACCATCTCGGTGTTTTAGGTCAGCTTTGGGCCTTCCCCCAACCATCCTAAACTGGGTGAAAATATCCCCCATTACATTTTTCGCTGTCTGTCTGTCTGTCTGTCTGTCTGTCTGTCTGTCTGTCTGTCTGTCTGTCTGTCTGTCTGTCTGTCTGTCTGTCTGTCTGTCTGTCTGTCTGTCTGTCTGTCTTGTCTGTCTGTC
Source organism: Candidula unifasciata (assembly GCA_905116865.2). NCBI lineage: Eukaryota > Metazoa > Mollusca > Gastropoda > Stylommatophora > Geomitridae > Candidula > Candidula unifasciata. The sequence goes on from CAJHNH020003935.1 coordinate 17,120, forward strand.
TGTCTGTCTCTCTCTCTCTCTCTCTCTCTCTCTCTCTCTCTCTCTCTCTCTCTCTCTCTCTCTCTCTGCGTGTGCACGCGCGCGACTGTCTGGTGATACAATAAGACAGCGAGCTGGACAGACAAACAAACAAACATACATCTGTGAAGGGTGTAATGTAATTAGGTGTAGATGAGTTCTACGGAGGAAAGCAGAATCATATAGGACTGAAACAACACCTTCTCCAGCTGGTGGGCAGCTGGCATTACTCATCGTAACCTCCTAGCTTTATTTATGTCCTTGTCAACATTGTATCGTCACAAACCTTTTCCTTTGTCCCCGTTCCCCTAATACATCCCAGCACACCCGCTCATAGTTCCTCTAGGGCCCCTGATCAATACGGCAGGACCGGCTTCTCTTCCAGCTGCCAACAAACACAAGACATAACTTTATGACGGCTTTTGTTCCCTGGGCCCTCTAACTGCTCATTAGAATAGTTCCTATTGCCCCGATGTCATGCAGGAGAGTTGATGGCTTCGGGCCGGCTCCCGTTTGAACAGGGAGAGAAACTTAGCATGTGTACAGCCGGGTGGTGGGAACATTAGTGGAGCCATGGCTTTCGCCAGCCTTATATCACACGGCTTATATCTCTGGAGAACCGCCGCGGTGTAGCTGCTAGACGCTCGCCTGTCGATCTGACGGTCCTAGGGTTCAAATCTGAACGGAGACGAACCTTTTTTTTTCCAAAAATAAACCTTGTCTTCAGGGTGGAGCCAGTCTGAAATGGGTACCTTGTAAAGTCCTGGGAAGTAAAGGCGGCCGGGGTGATGTTGACCACACCACCACCCAGTGCCGATTGGTCTATGTATAGGTCTAGCCCTATATGCCCAGTTCACCGGGCGTGGGGGAAAAGGGTCCTTTGTATCTGTTAGTTGCCCACATCTCACATCAATCTTTAGCGCAGCGGTTCTCAACCTGCGGGTCGCCATCCTTTTTTGAGGTCGAACCTAAGACCATCAGAAAACACAAATACAATAAAGTTACGAAGGAAATAATTGTTTAGGGTCTCTAAAACATGAGGGAACTGTTGTAAATGGTCGCGGTTTAGTTAGGTTGAGAGCTACTGTCTTAGCGGGTGTGAGCGACAAACCGGAGATAGTGGGTTCACCCCTAGCGGCACATAGAGATATGGTCTGTTTCTCGATTTTAGGGAGGCGGGATATAGGAAGTGTAGTTATAATTGACATTTTATTGTTGAAACGACGCGTCTTAAGTTAGTGGGGGTTCATTTCATACGTCGTCGCTTTCCTAAACGATTCTTAGTACTCATTTGCCGTCTGCTTCGACGTGTGAGGCCAGGTCAGTTTAAACAGTCGATCTTAGTTGTAATTGGATCACTTAAACACTAGAATTGCAGGCTAGGGCGCTAGCTGCTGCGCCGCTATGACCCTTATAGAGAACAGTGTTCGCTTTAGACATCACACGATAGTCGACAGTGGCACTGAGTAGACTCTCAGCCATGGACTCTGGCACCATTGTTCATTAATATCTGACACGCAGCTGTGTCTGAAATCTATACTCGACCACCCACGTTTGGCAGCAACGTCAGTTCTAAATGACCTTAGAGAGAGAGAGAGAGAGAGAGAGAGAGAGAGAGAGAGAGAGAGAGAGAGAGAGAGGGGGGGGCAGAGACAGAGAGACAGACAGAGAGACAGAGAGAGACCAGATGGTTCAGTTGTGTATCAAGAAGCACTACCGACGACAGCCTGTAGAGATCAACACCACTAACCTGTTACATCATTTTTAAACAGTGAGAAAATTGCCAGACACACAGTTGGTGAAAGAAACAACAGAAAACATAGACAGCATCGTATACCTAGCATGGTTCCCTTCTGCAAAGACAGTTATACTGACACGGGCCGCCGACTGTCAAGACAGCGGTGTACCTACACCATCGCCTACCTGCCATTGTTCCCTACTCCGAGAAAAGTTATGCATGCTGACACTTTACACCTTCTACGCCAAGACAGACTTGTGAGCGACAGAGAAGTAGACAAAACACTGAGGAAGAATGAAAGAACATACATCTGTCCCTGCAGCGATCAGTGGGTGTTTGGCTGCAGTCAGTCAGTTAGATCGACAGTACTTGCCTGCCCCTAGGAGGTGTGAAATCTGAAGTAAGCCCATTCCCCAGACTTGGTCACGGCTGTATGAGGCATCGTGATCATCTCATTTGCTGGCCGATGTTGATTTCCCTAATGTCAGTGTATATGTATATATGTATAAATGTATATATTTGTGTGTGTGTGTGTATATATATGTATATGTATAAATGTATATATATATATATATATATATATATATATATATATATATATATATATATATATATATATATATATATATATATGTATATATATATATGTGTATATATATATATATATATATATATATATATATATATATATATATATATATATATATATATATATGTGGCCACCGCCTTCTCTAGATAAATATGGCTTACCTGATAATTGATAAAAATTAAAATGCTCTGTCCATGACATCATTGATGTAGCACTGTGTTGCACGGTTATTGCCACGGTTTCCATTCGGTGCAGTTTGTAAACAGCTGCTAATTGTTGCTTTGTGTGGGAAGAAAAAAGGGAGGGGGGGGGGTTGAATATCATTAATGTTATCATCACTATCTGAGCACACATTCTTATTTGTATGCTCGCTTATGTTAGAAACTTAAACACAAACAGCAATTCGAAAAAAGGACATTAACAATTACAAACGAATCAGCAAAATGTCATACGATAACTTGTTACTTTCAACACATCTACACCGTGAATGTTCAGCAGTCACTGTGGTTGGGCGGCTAGACGCTCAGTTGCGGATCGGAAGGTCTTGGGTTTGGGTCCTGGCTGGACTTGCTTTCAAAAATGACCAAGTGCCCATTGGTCTATAACATATGTCTAGCCCTATTTGCCCTAAACGTCTGAAGGCGTGGGAAAAGGGTCCTTTACTTTCCTTACCGTGAATCTTCATCTACACCACACACACACACGCCAGGGAAAAGTATATCTGGACAGCAAAGCTTGCAAAGTCTAAACAGAATAGAGAAATGAAACACTTAAAATAAACAAACGAAGGACGTTGCGGCGACTTGCCTTCATCAGCAACCACCGACTAGGAACATTTAACGTCCAGCTGTTTGAATATTATTATTAGTTCTGACATTCTGACAACGCATATCTGAAAAGTAGAAACAGATGTCTTCGTATTGGCACATGGAATGTTAGAACGTTATATCAAGTTGGAAAATTTGACTGTTTAATTTCTTAGGCAAAGAATATGAATTTAGATATTTTGGGAGTATCAGAAACAAGATTTACAGAAGCTAGCTGCCTAAAGAGAGATGATTACATATTTATTAATTCTTGAGGAGAACATCATGAACGTGGAGTAGGATTCTTGATAAAAAGAAATTTAGAGAAGTTTATTAGCGGGTTCTGGGCGCACAATGACAGAATTATATTGATCAATTTCAAGGCAAGACCTTTTGATATTGCAATAATACAGACATATGCACCAACAACTGACTACAGTGATGAACAGCTTGAAGAATATTATGAAGAACTACAAAAAACACTGAAAGTTGTAAAATCATCAGAGGTCCTAATAGTTATGGGAGACCTGAATGCAAAAGTTGGGAAAAAGAAGCACAAACATATTGTAGGGCAATTTGGCATGGGATCAAGGAATGACAGAGGAGACAGATTGATACAGTTTTGCGAAGAGAATCAACTCATTATCTGTAATACATTTTTTCAACATCCACCTAGAAAACTGTTTACGTGGGAGAGTCCAGGAGATATAAATAGAAACCAAATTGACTATGTAATGATTAGAGACAGATTCAAAAACAACATAAAGAACGCCAAAACATACCCAGGTGCGGATATAAATTCAGATCACAACCCTGTGGTAATAAAAATACAAATTAAACTTAAAAACGCAGGAATAAAAACGCAAAGGTCACTCCACATAGACATATCAGCTTTGAAACAGCCAGAAATAAGCCAGCAGTACCTAGTGGAGGTTAAAAATAAATATGACAGATTAATAGTTGAAACCATGGAACAATATCGACGGGAGAATCCAGAGGACAAAATTAATACAAAATGGGAATGTTTCAAAACTAGTATAGAAACAGCTAATGCCATCTTACCCGTGAAAGAAAACAAGAAAAATCAAGTATGGATGACTGAGGAAATTATTCACAAAATGACACAAAGGAAGAAAGCAAAAAACACTCCAGAATATTCATTAATTGACAAATAAATACGAGATATGTGTAGAACTGCAAAGGAAACATGGATTTAGTTAAAAATGCAAAGAAATAGAGGATCTTGAAATAAAACACAGAACCAAGGAATTACATGCAAATATAAGAAAACTTACAAACAAGGAAAAACATTTAACAGGAAATGGTTGTATTAGGGGGAAGGATGGAACAATTATTGTTGATAAGAAAGATATAATAAAAAGATGGACTGAATACACAGAAGACCTGTTTTGGGACAACAGAGGTGACAAACCGCCAATCCATAATATTCAAGAGGGACCAAACATATTAAAGTCTGAAGTAGAGAAAGCCATTAAACAGATGAAACAGGGAAAAGCTGCAGGTCCAGACAACATAACTGCAGAAATGTTAAAATCATTATCTACTTTTGGAATTGATACTATCACAGAAATATGCAATGACATTTATAACTATGGGTACATTCCCAGGGACATGAAAACATCTGTTTTTATCACACTACCTAAGAAATCAAAAGCTGTTGATTGTTAAGATTACAGAACTATTAGCCTAATGAGTCACGTAACTAAGTTACTCTTGATAATAATACAAGCAAGAATTCAAGATAAAATAGAGAAAGAAGTTTCTGAAGAGCAATTTGGATTCCGTAAAAACAGTGGTACTCGAGAGGCCATAATTTGTCTAAAGATGCTGACTGAAAAATATATAGAAGTTCAGAAAAATATTTATGCACGTTTTATAGATTACAAAAAAGCTTTCGACAGAGTGCAACATGAACAACTAATTGCAGCTCTTCAAAACATAGGACTAGATGGAAAGGATATCAGACTTATTAGAAACTTATACTGGGAGCAAGAAGCAACAGTAAGATATGACAACATCTGCTCACCCCAGATAGAGATCAAGTGAGGAGTAAGACAAGGATGTGTGCTGTCGCCTAGCCTTTTCAACTTATGTACAGAAACCATTTTTAAAGAAATTGTAGAATTACCAGGACTGCACATCAATGGTAGATTAATAAACAATCTGAGATATGCGGACGACACAGTGTTGCTAGCAGAGAGTGAGCAGGAGTTGCAAGACCTAGTGGAGCAAGTAAACAGAAGGAGTGCAGAATTTGGATTAGATATAAATTTGAAAAAGACAAAAACCATGATATTTAGCAAAGAAAATAATCAGCTAACAATGAATATCACAGTGAATGCGGTGAAATTGGAACAAGTTAAACATTTCTTTTATCTTGGACAAGAAATAACATGTGACTGCAGAAGTGAAACAGAAGTCTAGAAAAGAATAGGGATGGCCAAAAACATTTTCAGCAACATGCAAAAGTTTCTGACATCAAGAGAAATAAGCAATACATTAAAAATGAGAATTGTCAAATGTTATGTATTCTCAACCTTACTGTATGGCACAGAGACATGGACAATGAACAAACAAATGGAAAATCGTATCAATTCTCTGGTGATGTGGATATACAGAAGATTAGGTCGTATTTCATGGAAACAAAAGCTATCAAATACAGAGGTACTGAGGAAATTGGGAATGAAAAGAGAGTTGCTAGGTGAAATAAAAAAGAGACAAGTGAAATATTTTGGCCACATTAAAAAACATAACAGTATTGTAAATATCATCCTAGAGGGAAAGGTTCAAGGTAGGCGTGCAAAAGGCAGACAGCGTTACAAGTGGGAGGATAACATCAAGAGATGGACGAACAGCAGTATGAGTGAGTGTACATCAAGAGCAAGTGACAGGGCTTGTTGGAGATCCATTGCAGCCAACCTTCATTGTGGAGACGGCACCTGATTGATTGAATTAGTTCTGTACAGCTGATGTATGCTCTACATTCGTTTGGCGGGCAAGTGGAGAGGAGAGTGGAGCGGGTCACAGGCCGCAAGTCAGGTTTTTGTGTTGTTTTACCGTGCAACTTCCAGTCAGGATCAGTGCGACGGCTGACTACATAATGGCAGCCTGGCACAGGTATTACTTGGTGTATCAGGTTTCGCATGTTTGACGTGTTTTCCTGAAGCGACCTGTTGGTATAGGGCAGGGTTATTCAGCTGGCGGCCCGCGAGCCAAATCTGGCCTGCGAAGGCCTAATAAGTGGCCCGCAGATCATTGCCAGCTGTCAATTTCTTCTTCTTTTCTCTGCTCCTGGAATGGCTGGCGGCGTTGTATTGTATATTATGATCTTTCTGTGCTGAGTTTCGGCCCTTTGGCCAATGACGGTCTATCTGAACGACATTTAGGCTCCTGAGTACATTTAGTTGAATGACCCTGGTATAGGGTGTCGGGAAAGTACTGTAGAAGCTACTGTTACACCATGCAGTAGTTCTCAACAGATACGTTTTAGGGTTTCATGGGCACGTAGACTATAACATCGTCAAAGCTAATTTCCTCTGAAATTATATTTTTGAAAGTGCAACAGATCAGACTCCTGCAGTCGACATGTTCCTTAGGAGCAACTTAGAATGCTAGGGCCCTTCTTCTTCTTCTTCTTCTTCTTCTTCTTCTTCTTCTTCTTCTTCTTCTTCTTCTTCTTCTTCTTCTTCTTCTTCTTCTTCTTCTTCTTCTTCTTCTTCTTCTTCTTCTTCTTCTTCTTCTTCTTCTTCTTCTTCTTCTTCTTCTTCTTCTTCTTCTTCTTCTTCTTCTTCTTCTTCTTCTTCTTCTTCTTCTTCTTCTTCTTTTTCTTCTTCTTCTTCTTCTTCTTTCTTCTTCTTCTTCTTCTTCTTCTTCTTCTCTTTCTTCTTCTTCTTCTTCTTCTTCTTCTTCTTCTTCTTCTTCTTCTTCTTCTTCTTCTTCTTCTTCTTCTTCTTCTTCTTCTTCTTCTTCTTCTTCTTCTTCTTCTTCTTCTTCTTCTTCTTCTTCTTCTTCTCTTCTTCTTCTTCTTCTTCTTCTTCTTCTTCTTCTTCTTCTTCTTCTTCTTCTTCTTCTTCTTCTTTCTTCTTCTTCTTCTTCTTCTTCTTCTTCTCTTCTTCTTCTTCTTCTTCTTCTTCTTCTTCTTCTTCTTCTTCTTCTTCTTCTTCTTCTTCTTCTTCTTCTTCTTCTTCTTCTTCTTCTTCTTCTTCTTCTTCTTCTTCTTCTTCTTCTTCTTCTTCTTCTTCTTCTTCTTCTTCTTCTTCTTCTTCTTCTTCTTCTTCTTCTTCTGCTTCTTCTTCTGCTTCTTCTTCTTCTTCTTCTTCTTCTTCTTCTTCTTCTTCTTCTTCTTCTTCCTCCTCCTCCTCCTCCTCCTCCTCCTCCTCCTCCTCTCCTCCTCCTCCTCCTCCTCCTCCTCCTCTAGTCCTGTTCTTTCTTTCAGATTTTTAAGAGGCCCACCCCAATGGGTCTCCTGAACCCACACGGAGACACCTGGAGATGAAAAAGAAAGAAGAAAACCAAGTAGGAAGTGTCTGTCCAGAAGGCCGTACATGGCCAGTATCCACCCCGCCTAGCCACACTATCATGCATACATTAGTAAATGCAGAATCTATAGTCTTAACACTATGGCATGCCTCACACTTTAACAAATATCTCCAGATAATGGAATTGACAACAAGGTTGGGGATTCTCTGGAAATCACTTAACATATGCAGCGATGTGTACTGATTATTATGTTACCTTGACCCGCATACAGTGACAAACTTTATTCCTCTAACTCACGGGAAGCTAGTGCTGGGAATGACCACATGAGAGTGAAAGGCCCACGATACGCGTGCAGTTTGTTGTTTGGAAAAATTCACATAACGCAACTGTTTTATATTGGTGACTTCTTCTTTCTCGTTTACCTCAAAAAGGCAAAATTAAATATATGTTCGTTTACATTAAACAAATAAATTATTGCAAGAACATGATTATTACCAAGTTTCATGCCAGATTTCTACATTGTACAACCGAAGGGTCACTGCGTTAGATGTTTACAGTTGGGCACGACATCTGGGACACACTATAGTCCTATGCCAACACCAGCCAGTTAGCGGAACCATGAAAAGAACCATAGGCTGCGATGTGTTGATCACTCAGGCAGAAAGCCGTCGACCGTGAGAACGAATACAGGGTGCCCAAACAACTGTACAAACAAACAACACCTACTAGGTTCTGGAGTAACAGTCTAGTTTGTCTGGAGTTAGAGTCTTGTTTGTCTGGAGTTACAGTTTGGTTTGTCTGGAGTTACAATTTGGTTTGTCTGGAGTTTAGAGTCTGGTTTGTCTGGAGTTACAATTTGGTTTGTCTGGAGTTTAGAGTCTGGTTTGTCTGGAGTTACAGTCCGGTTTGTGTGGAGTTAGTCTGGTTTGTCTGGAGTTACAGTCCGGTTTGTGTGAAGTTAGTCTGGTTTGTCGGGAGTTACAGTCCGGTTTGTGTGGAGTTTGTCTAGTTTGTCTGGAGTTACAGTCAGGTTTGTGTGAAGTTAGTCTGGTTTGTCGGGAGTTACAGTCCGGTTTGTGTGGAGTTTGTCTAGTTTGTCTGGAGTTACAGTCCGGTTTGTGTGGAGTTAGTCTGGTTTGTCGGGAGTTATAGTCTGGTTTGTCTAGAGTTACAGTCTTGTTTGTCTGGAGTTAGTCTGGTTTGTCGGGAGTTACAGTCCTGTTTGTCTGGACTTACAATTTGGTTGGTCTGGAGTGACAGTCTTGTTTGTATGGAGTGAGTCCGGTTTGTATGAAGTGAGTCTGGTTTGTATGGAGTGAGTCCGGTTTGTATGGAGTGAGTCTGGTTTGTCTGGAGTGACAGTCCGGTTTGTGTGGAGTAAGTCTGGTTTTTTTGGAGTTAAAGTCTAGTTTGTCTGGAGACGCCGGATGTTTGTTTCAAACTAATGTGACAGCTGCCACTTCCATCATTTTGTAGAACCTTGTTGTCCAACGTCTGTCCATGAAATGTATTGAAGGAGTAGTGGAAACTTTGACATTTCCCACAAGTCATACACATGTTTATTTATATATTGCGGGGAAAATGGGGTCGGGAATCCCGTATATGGATAAACGGCGGCCGTGGTTTAGCGGTTAGACGCTCGCCTGTGTATACGAGGGTCGTGGGTTCGGGTTCTGAGGGACTTTTTAAACTTTTTTGAAAAATGATCTTAGCTCCCAGGTCGACCCAGCTTTAAATAGCTACTGGGTAAAGTCCTGGAAGTAAAGGCAGCCAGCGTGATGTTGAACACTTCATCACCCACCCACAGTAGAGGACCACTTCATCACCCACCCACAGTAGAGGACCACTTCATCACCCACCCACAGTAGAGGACCACTTCATTACCCACCCACAGTAGAGGACCACTTCATTACCCACCCACAGTAGAGGACCACTTCATCACCCACCCACAGTAGAGGCCTAGAACCCACCCACAGTAGAGGACCACTTCATCACCCACCCACAGTAGAGGACCACTTTATCACCCACCCACAGTAGAGGACCACTTCATCACCCACCCACAGTAGAGGACCACTTCATCGCCCACCCACAGTAGAGGACCACTTCATCACCCACCCACAGTAGAGGCCTAGAACCCACACGAGGAGTAACAGTTGTAAACCTGTCAACTTGACACAGCTGCGGACACCACCGGGGCAGCCAACAGGTGTGCTTGGCTCATGTTCAACTCCTGCTTGGTTTCTTCTTCACTAGTTCAATCTTGGAATGCATGACCTGCAAGTCTGGCCTCATTGAATCCTACGCCACTGATTCCTGCCGAGCTTCAGCGGCTCGACCTCTAAGTAGGGATAGCTGCCAGTAGTACTCGTTTACAAGTGTCCTGGCCGTCTTGTTGTGCCGTAATCGGGTGATTGCCTGACAAAGCCAGCCGAGGGTTAGAGTGAGTTTGAAGATCATTTCCAATTTCTCCCCATGGTTAAGCAGGGGAATTGCTTGGCTAGCACGGGATCACTGGCCGGGTTGTTGGCGGTGCGCCCAGTTCTGTCTCTGCCCGATCGATCGACGACCTTTCGCCTTTTTGCAAAAGGATGCTGAATGGGTTGGATACATTTTGGGGGGAAGGACAAAACGGAGATTTTCTCTTTAAATATAGACAGGGTTTGTTGCACGCGCCCTACTCGTGGTTCTCGTCTCTAGTCTCCTGTACAGCGTGTATCCGTGAGTGCACCAGCTTGAGTTCTGTGAGCACAGTCTCCCTCGCCGTGTGCAATGATGAGTACATCAGTTAAAATGCCTGTATTCATGTAGCTTTGGAGCCGTCGTAGTGTAGCGGCTAGACGCTGGCCTGCGGATCCGAAAGTCGTTGGTTCTTGTTCTGACGGAGCCGAAATCTAACCAAACAAAAAACCTTCGCTTTCAGCTGGGAAGTAAAGGCGACAGGCTTGATGCTGACAGCATCACTCATCGAGTGCCAATTGGTCTGTTAAATAAAATACAGTCCTAGCCTTATTTGCCCAGTGTCGCGTGCGAATGTGCACCAGAACGCACCAGTACGGAGTGAGCAAATAAGACGTCAAAACAATACGTAACGTTGTGAAGGATTGTTGTCAAAGGAGTTGATGTTTATAGTCCGAAGGAGACGGACGTGGGAATCCTTGAGGACGCTTTACCCCGGGATCCCACGGAAGCAAACGTTATATAAAGTTGGATCCTTGAGGACGTTTTACCCCGGGACTCCAAGACCTCAGCAGGAAGCTGGTGAGCACTACATTCTCGGCAGTATGCCGGTATACTTTCCTTGCTTAATTCGGACTTGTCCGAGGACCAAGATGATTGTCATGATCTCAAGGTCGGACTGCGACCTATCGTGAGGACATATCAATACATGGATGTACGAGTGAGCTTTGGTTGAACGAGTTGATTATTGATTGCATACGTATTCTTGTGTTGATCATTGCTGATTGTATATATCAATACAACCATTGGAACTTAACGCATAGCGTTCGAGCTCTACATTTTGAAAGCGTTGAAGTAACTACTGTTTTACCCCTACTTGGCCTATTTCATCTTGATACCACACACATCAGCATGAAGCTCTGCACGTCACAATGAAGGACCCGCACGTATCACCCAGTACGTCTGAAGGCGTGGAAAGGGATCCTCTACCGTCCAGATGCAGCCTCAGGTGTGTGCCGGTTTACAAGAACATATCTATCAAGTGTGGTCGTTATTATGTCCGTTAGCGAACAGTTGACCAAGTGATTTGTTACCACTCCCACAGTATACATCTGTATGAGTTACTGAACGACAGTTGAGAGTTTGTGATTGGCCTCATGCCCCATTTTAAACACCTCATCACATTGATTCCGTCCATTATTAGTACACGCACGCACGCACACGCACGCACGCACACACTCACACACACACACACACTCTCTCTCTCTCTCTCTCTCTCTCTCTCTCTCTCTCTCTCACACACAGAGAATCTTCTGTCTGTCCTCTTCCCAGTTCCTGTTTTGGGCTTGCTGCCAGCATTCTATCCCCGCTGGGATCAATGAGAGGTGTAACGATGGAGCCAGGGGCTGTACTAGGTGATGTTGTGGCTTAGCTGGGATCAATGAGAGGTGTAACGATGGAGCCAGGGGTTGTACTAGGTGATATTGTAGCGTAGCTGGGATCAATGAGAGGTGTAACGATGGAGCCAGGGGCTGCTGTACTAGGTGATATTGTAGCGTAGCTGGGATCAATGAGAGGTGTAACGATGGAGCCAGGGGCTGTACTAGGTGATGTTGTAGCGTAGCTGGGATCAATGAGAGGTGTAACGATGGAGCCAGGGGCTGCTGTACTAGGTGATCTTGTGGCTTAGCTGGGATCAATGAGAGGTGTAACGATGGAGCCAGGGGCTGCTGTACTAGGTGATATTGTAGCGTAGCTGGGATCAATGAGAGGTGTAACGATGGAGCCAGGGGCTGTACTAGGTGATGTTGTGGCTTAGCTGGGATCAATGAGAGGTGTAACGATGGAGCCAGGGGCTGCTGTACTAGGTGATATTGTAGCGTAGCTGGGATCAATGAGAGGTGTAACGATGGAGCCAGGGGCTGCTGTACTAGGTGATATTGTAGCGTAGCTGGGATCAATGAGAGGTGTAACGATGGAGCCAGGGGCTGTACTAGGTGATGTTGTAGCGTAGCTGGGATCAATGATAGGTGTAACGATGGAGCCAGGGGCTGTACTAGGTGATATTGTAGCGTAGCTGGGATCAATGAGAGGTGTAACGATGGAGCCAGGGGCTGTACTAGGTGATGTTGTAGCGTAGCTGACGAGTGTTTCTACTGTAGACCTCAGAGTTGTTCTCCTGTGTCTGTCTTTGCTGCAGCATCCAGTCTCTGTGATTATCTGTGTTTGAGCGGGAGCGGGCACGAATGCTGAGCCGGAAGCCCCCGGTTTGGATCACAAAAATGCGGTATCTCAATCGTCTTATTATGCTACCTGAGATGGGATAATCTGGGTATTTGTCGGGGTTGCAACTTTATCGTCAGCGGATCAGCCCATGATTGCTGCATTCCTGTGCCACTGACAACCACAGAGAACACCTGTCTGTTTACCAGTAGCAGAGACCACAATTCTTTTTCTGCGGCGTCGCAGTCATCAGTTGTTTGACGTCTTTGATTTCGTTTTTCCTGTTCTTTTGCACTTTTATAGCTTGTCATGGTTCACCCACATGCGCCAGACGTTACTTTGGTTTTGTGATCGTGTGTAGACATCGTGTACAAGTCTGGTCCCGTATGTTATATTACTATATATGTATGCATTATTTACTTTGAGGATTTTTTGTAGACTTACGTCCCAAACCGGCAGTGAAAGCACGTAGTAACTGTACATATGTATGATTGGATTCCTGTTATCCGTCTCTTCAGTTATCTGTCACAGCCCTAGTCTGGACGGTGACGGTCAATGGCAGTTTGACTATGTAGAGAACGTCCGACATAGTAACGTTGACCACAGTGACAACTCTTCCGTCACGACTGTTGCCTGCCTGGTTGGCAACAAGAGCCTGTCCTCCCACCCGTGTGTTGTTAGTTAGCCCTGTGTGTAGTCGGCACGTATTGCTGTTTGCTGAGTGCAGGATCGCTCGTCCATCCCCGTTATGTCACAGTGTTCGTCTATCAGTCGCTTCGTTTGTCTGTCCTCGGCTGTTGTGATCTTCTTATTGTTGTGTTCACCGGCTGTAAACAGGAAAGTTCTGATTGCTCGTCCACTTCTGGACTCTGGTCTGCTTCCAGAACTTGAGTTTTAAGTACATATCAGTTTTACATATCTGGTTTATTTGTATGCAGAGTTTTGGTTCCACGCATCTGACGCGGCTAAATATGACACAGTAAATTGTGCAGTCATTTGTTTTTGACTTGCATGGTTAAATTGACTACAGGAAAACAGTGCTGTGTTTATAAGTTGTCCACCTTAGAAAATACAGTCAGTAAGTACACTTCCAGAAATACTAGTGACACATGTTGGGCACAAGCTGAAGGGGCACTGAGTGGTATCAACGCTGACGTGAATAATATTAGTAGCCCTGTCATAGATCGGTCTTCTTCGTCTTCTCCCACCACAGGTTCTGGTTGCTTTTTCTGTTTCAGAACTTGAGCTTTGTTCGCACATCCTTTTTTTTTTTTTTTTTTACAGATCTGGCATACATCTGGCTTTTTTGTTTGCGAGTGAGTGAGATTTAACCCTACCAGGACACCACCCACCAAGCGAAAAGCATCCCGTGACACAAAGTGCCACCATGCGGATGAGAATCACCTGGGGAGAAGTCCTAGAATCCCCTTTCAGCCGTTAAATTATATTAGGGCCCCGACTACAACAGGGGTGGGTCATTAAAATAATGTACAGACAAACTGCGTTCCACATTGAGACGGCAGATTTGTAATTTATGCAGTAGTAGTAGTAGTAGTAGTAGATTTTTACCCCACCAAGACATCACACAAGCGATAAACACCCGATGTCACGAAGTGCGGCCATGTGGATGAGGATCACGTGGAGAGGTCCCAAAAACCGCGTTCAGCTATTTGACCACATTTATGGTCGGGCTATATTGCGGCCCCTGGCAAAAGCCAGGATGGGGCTTCAAATAACGAAAGATTGCATCTCACAAGAAAATGACTGGATTGTGATTAATTTATGCAGACTGGTTCCTTGCCACTGAAGCAGATGCAATCCGACTTCGAAGGAAACTTTCGATTTAGTCATTTCATACGACATGCTTGTCAAGGAGGCGGTCTGTCTGTTCTTTATTTCCCCAACAATGGAGCCTGAGAACGCACACGGGGAGATGCATGTGTTTTTTCTTCTGGGACTTGTCCTGTACACACAATCACTTGAAACTATGAGAGGCGAATGGATAAGCAACTTCCGCAGAATAGGGGAGATAACACACAGTATGGAAATTTGTAACTAAAATTTAGCCAGTGATCTCCCTGGCATCTGTAATTTTTGTTGTGTGCACAAAGTTGGAGGGAACCGCTGTGGCTACACTATCCTATGCGGTTCTGAGGGTTGTTGGTTCAGGTCCTATCAGAGCATGGCGTTTTTTTCTCTTTAGAAATGACCTTGGCTCACAGGTCTACCTAGCCTTCAATGGGTTCCAGGTAAGTCCTTGGAAGTAAAGGCGGTCGGCATGATGTAAACCACGTGAGCCACCGGGTGCCGATTGGTCTATAAAATATCGGTCTAGCCCAGTATGCCTGGAGGATGGAAAAGGGTCTCCTTTACTTGTTTCTTGACTTAAATAATTGTTAGCTGTCAAGAACCTTCTGCTGGCGGCAACAAGGATGATATCCTCACCATGGTCACAGAGGCCAGCATTTGGCACTTCCCCGGGTGGGTTACTGGGCCTTGTGTGGATTACTGGGCCCCGTGTGGGTTACTGGGCCCTGTGTGGGTTAATGGGTTGGTTGCTGGGCCCCGTTGTTGAGAAGACAAAAATAGAATACTGGCCCCTGACAAGCATGTCGTACAAGGCGACTACTTAGGGATGTTTCCTTCGTAGTCAAACGGCATCTGTCTGACAGGCAAGGAACAAACGGCCTGCACACAGTTAAGCCACATCTGTATAACGTATGTGCACATAAAAGTCAGATTCTGCACAGAACCTCCCCGTGTAGGACCCGGGGCCTTACTGTCACTCCAATAGGCATGTCACGTGATTCCACTAATGAGGGAGTTTCTTCGATCTCAGCGTGCAGCTTCCCGAGCGGCAAGGAGCAAGCAACTGCACACACATACACCAGTAAAACAGATGTACACGCAAAACCCAGGCCCTGGCTCAAAGCCAAAGTCCAAGTGGACGAACAGTGATGCTCTTAAATTCTCGTAATTACCACAGAATCCCTGAGGAGCGTCCCAGTAGCGTGGACATATATTCAGAGGTTTCGACCCTCACTGCTACAGGGTTGACAAAAATATCCTGGACCGGATATGGAGAAGGCTGCAGACACATACAAGTTTGTTCCTGGCACGATATATATATATATATATATATATATATATATATATATATATATATATATATATATATATATATATATATATATATATATATATAGATAGAGAGAGAGAGAGAGAGAAAGAGAGAGAGAGAGAGAGAGAGAGAGAGACCCGACGCCAGTCTCCAGTAGTAGCACTTTAACAACGGAGCACGAACACAGCTACTGTTGTTGTTGTCGAGGCTGACACATGCTCTGCTGTATCCTTTGGTAGAAGTCGAGCGACTACAGTGTCGGTAATGCCAGACTGGTGTAAACATGTAGATAGGCCGGTCTCTGGTCTGTACCCAGAGATAGCTGCGGCTCCATGGCTACCCCAACAGTGCTTTTGTTGTCAGCTGGTGGGTTGGTGGGTCTGCTTGTAACGGCTGTTTGTGTTTCTGGTGTTATTATTGAGTCTCCTACCATACAGCCACCCTTGTTCTCACCTACCAGCTCAGGTGATGGTACTTGTATGCCTTTCATCCTCTTACACACCGCAACACAGTGTTTGTTCATATCATCAGTTGAGGGTTATATATGGTATTTATTCTAGGTAAATCTAGGAGCGGTTGTGTTGTTGTTATGTTGTACACGATGTACTCTGCTCTTGTGTTGCGTTTTCTAGTGGGCAGCCGAGAGATATTTGTAACATCTCTGTTAAATATCAACTAAGGATATTTGTAACATATCTGTTAACTATCAACTAAGGATATTTGTAACATCTCTGTTAAATATCAACTAAGGATATGTGTAACATCTCTGTTAAATATCAACTAAGGATATGTGTAACATCTCTGTTAACTATCAACTAAGGATATTTGTAACATCTCTGTTAACTATCAACTAAAGATATTTGTAACATCTCTGTTAACTATCAACTAAGGATATTTGTAACATCTCTGTTAAATATCAACTAAGGATATGTGTAACATCTCTGTTAAATATCAACTAAGGATATTTGTAACATCTCTGTTAAATATCAACTAAGGATATGTGTAACATCTCTGTTAAATATCAACTAAGGATATGTGTAACATCTCTGTTAACTATCAACTAAGGATATTTGTAACATATCTGTTAAATATCAACTAAGGATATGTGTAACATCTCTGTTAACTATCAACTAAGGATATTTGTAACATCTCTGTTAACTATCAACTAAGGATATTTGTAACATCTCTGTTAACTATCAACTAAGGATATTTGTAACATCTCTGTTAAATATCTTCTTCTTCTTTTGTCAAAATCTGCCTGTACCGCTAGGCGTCGCAGTCTATCAGATGATCGGCAACCGAGCCAGGGCGCGCTCAGTCGCTTCATATGCCGTGATGTTATGAAGTCTCAAGTTGTCCGTGATTCCTTCAATCCATCTTCTTCTTGGTCTTCCCCTGCCTCTTGGTGTTTCGATTTTCATGTTGTATGCTCTTGATGCTGGCATCGTTGGTTCCATTCTCATTAGGTGACCAAACCATTTCATTCTTTGCTTCTCAATAAATTTAACGATGGGTATGGTTCCAATAGTTCTTGTAATCACATCGTTTCTCACTCGATCTCTTCTGGTTTTATTCGCAGCCATTCTCAAACATCTCATTTCACAGGTGGTTAGTCTTCTCTCGTGTTCTTTTGTTAATGTCCAAGTCTGACATTGATAACCTAATGTCGGTATAAAGATTGTATTTATAATTTGTCTTTTTATCTCAGTTGGGACAGCAGGGTGTTTTAAAATTGGGGCAAGCTGGTATGCGACATTGTTGGCTTGTTGGATTCTTGCTTCGATCTCTCTGTCTATTTTACCATTGAATGTAAAGATACTTCCCAAGTATTTAAATTCTTGAACTTGTTTTAGACTGTGATGTGTGTTAAATATCAACTAAGGATATTTGTAACATCTCTGTTAACTATCAACTAAGGATATTTGTAACATCTCTGTTAACTATCAACTAAGGATATTTGTAACATCTCTGTTAAATATCAACTAAGGATATTTGTAACATCTCTGTTAACTATCAACTAAGGATATTTGTAACATCTCTGTTAACTATCAACTAAGGATATTTGTAACATCTCTGTTAAATATCAACTAAGGATATTTGTAACATCTCTGTTAACTATCAACTAAGGATATTTGTAACATCTCTGTTAACTATCAACTAAGGATATTTGTAACATCTCTGTTAACTATCAACTAAGGATATTTGTAACATCTCTGTTAACTATCAACTAAGGATATTTGTAACATCTCTGTTAACTATCAACTAAGGATATTTGTAACATCTCTGTTAACTATCAACTGAGGATATTTGTAACATCTCTGTTAACTATCAACTGAGGATATTTGTAACATCTCTGTTAAATATCAACTAAGGATATTTGTCAATAGAGAGAGATGGTTCTGTTTTCTCGGTGAGTGGTGAACGTCTACTGTGCTTCTGCTGTGCACCCCACCTTTCTTAGAGAAGGCTCATTCCTGCTGCCTGCTCACTCTGTCACTCTCTCTGTCTTCTCCCTGCTTTTCTGTCTGTCTGTATGTGTATCCTATAACTAGTACATTAATATCTTTTTGCATGTCGTATTCTTCAGTCTGTTTCCTGGACACATACTTCTCTATCTTCTCTTCCATGTTTCTCTTTTTCACACACCCATTCACCCACACACCCACACCCACCCACCCACCCATCCACCCACCCACACACACACTCACCCCCCCCCCCCGAAAAATGGGGGAAGAGGGGGGGGGGGAGACAGTGAGAGACAATTATTTTGCCCTGTGCCCCACCCTGAATTACTTTCCTGATATTTGTCAATGTTTTCCCATGTCATCAGTGATGTTTCTGAGAGCTTGCGTCATCTTAAATACATTCACTCACTTGCTCGCACACTACTCACTCCCTCACTCGCTAAAGCCTCACTCATTCACGCCCTCACTCAAACACTCACTCACTCACGCCTCACGCACGCCATCACTTACTGACTCACTCACTGACACACTCACGCCCTCCCTCACTCACTTACTCACCCTATGCTTGTCGGTCTCTAACAGGATATCTGGGAGCTTAATCCAGTATTATCCCCATCTGGACCTACCCTTGTGCTGTTGATGTTGAACACCGATGTGATTTCTCCCGTACCAGCCTACCCTAACCCCCGTTAGTTACTCTTGTTTGCTGGTAGCGTTCTCTTCTGCTTCTATTCTGTTGCCTGCCCCAGTGTGTGAGCCGCTGCACATACAACTAGGACTTCATTCCCCTGCTGTACCTGAATGTGCATGTGCAGCCTAGAACTACATTGCCAGATTCCCGAACCGCGGGCGGGAAAACATCCGACATATTTAGCCCCAAAATTGTGCGCCAAACAGGCTCTAATCTAATTCATCATAAAAAAACAAGTTGCCGTCTGCCGGCGGATGATGGGTTTGCTCTCCCTAGTCTCACCTGAACACATGTCTGCTGGCTTGTATCCTCAGGCAGAGCTTTGGGCGTCGTTGGTTCTGTTCAAGGTATACTCCCCTGATATCCCTACAGCTTTAGTAGCCATGGGCGGCTCCCCAGCTGTTTTATGGAGAGGGTTTGTTGTCCTTGTCTTCTAGAGGCAGAGTTGTTTGTTTATTGGGTGGGGGGGGGGGGGGGTTATGGTGTTCTAGTGAAGTGGTCAAGCCTTTTGCCTCGCTCTCTGGTCATCAGTTCACAAGTGCAGTTTTTCCTGAGATCGCTTGGATCGTCGCTGGAGCTGTGGAGTTCGTGCATTGTGCGATGCCCACAGTAGTCGTCTAGCCGTTCTGCGCAGAGAGACCGAGCTATATATTTTAAAACCCGGTTTATTGTATGTTTTTTATTTTCTCTTTATTCAAATTTATCCCTCACCTACTCTTTTCCTTCTCTACCGTCTCGCATTCTCCCCCACTCTCTCTTATCTTCTCTCCTCTTTTCTCCCCTCCCACAGAAACCGGCCCCACCCTTCATAAGCTCACAAAGAACACACTATCTGGAGGACAACGTGTTCGGCATCACAGTAATCGCGGACGTAGTCAGCCAAGGCAGCTCTACGTTACATTAACACTGCACAGTTGAATACACCTTGCTACAGACCACAGCACCATGTTCTGTTACCGTCTTACCCCAGTACCCGTGCTGTTATCTTTTCTCTCTGCCGGCAACACATTTGTATTCCCTCCCTGAAACTTTTCAGCTTTCATAGTTCCACTGATGAAATGAAAACAGTGAATATGTCAGCTGTTATCTGTCCGTTCACACTCTCAGACATATCTTTCGTCGTCCCATGATGGCCTGGTGAATTCGATGCCGGCTGGTGTGAGAGAACCTGGCAGTTAACGCATTCCCTTGTGTAGTCGATACCATCATCCTGCTGCTCTGCGACTACTAGTTCCAGTTCCGATGGCAACAGCAGCTGTCTGATTTTACATCCGTCTCGCCTTTCACTTGAGTGTAGAGCGTCGGCCATATCCACTGGTAACGCCTCGCTTCGCCATTCTCCTTAAACCTCGCAAATCACGATGTTGTCATTGCCCTGCGGTAGTAACCAGACGTGTTCAGTTTTTCCAAATAGACACCAAGAAAAGAAAAAAGGCGTTTTTACTTATTGACCTTAGAGTATGGATAATAAAACAGGTCGGATGAGATTGAGTCCTCTTAAAGTCACAGTTTTATCCACAAGGAAATATTAGATACACTCATTGGACGAGAATGATTCCATTTATTGAAAGGCCTGCCAGGTATCTATGGCTTTCTAATACTCATCTGTATTAGTCTGGCTCCGGAGCTTAGAGGTTACTGAGTGCGGTTAAGAGTTTCGTGATCCTTGAGTACTAGGTTTCGTTCCCAGCGGTAGACGGTTGAAAACTCCTTTTGTAGTTTTGGGGACCGTGGTACGAGAGTGACACCGTGGAAGAGATTGCGACCTCGCTAGAGAGTATCCCCAAAGACAACAGGGGTGCACTGTAGTCAGTCTTCATTTCGGAGACGGCACAGTGTTATATAAAAATTTTTACCATGGCCAAAAAGGAGGGTTGAGGTTTGTCCTAATCGTTGTTTTAAATGATCTCAGAGACCCCTTTGGACGCCCTGAGACCACTGAGGTCCACAGAATAGCAAACACAGCTCTACTAGATGATGAAATTGTTGACACAGATTCAGTGATATGTCACCAACCCGTGACCCTTATAGAACTCTCTGCATGGGTTCCTGGACGCCATTGTGACAGAGAAGAGTAGAATCACTGTTTCTGTAACGAGGATGTCTTCAAATGCGACGAATTAAATGTGTTTTCGCAGTCGGAGCGCATCTGCTAAGAGACCAGGAACCAACCGTCTGCATAAAATACGCCAGATCTGTCAAACGGACGTGCACATCAAATTAAAGTTCTGGAACGCAACTAAAGTCTAGAAGTGGATGAACAGCCAGCACTTTCTGCCAGTTTACAGCCGGTGAACCCGACAAACAGGAGATCTGCGGAGAACAGTGGTGGTGCAATCGCACCTTTGGTAGCCAGCCAAGAATGACATGCTGATGATGTCACTGAGCGGCCTGACTGAAAGTCTTCCTATCTACGGCACTGTGTGTCGACTAACGTCCTGTCCTCTGCCGTCTGGTCGCCGAATCATTACTGCCAGGTTCATTCTGGAGGCTGACAGATGTGAGTGAAGCAAGCAGCTGTTGGACCAGTTACAAACTGTTAATGAGAGACATGCCTTTACAGAGCTGGAGACGCCTCTGCTTGCTGGAGCACGTAAGTAACATCTACAACTGTGGCGTTTACAACTGTCACTAGTGGTGATCGCAATAACCCCGTATTGATGTCATTCCATTGTAACCCTACAGTTGGTTTCTCTCATCTCTGTGTGGAAGATTGATGCCTCCAAATGCCGCATGTTTTCCTGAAAATGCAGGAATGTTAATTCTCTTTCCGGGAAAGCTGACTTTAAACAATCGATTTTGAGTCCCATTCCTTTCCTGCGCTCCCTGTCCTCTTGGTCATATGTTTACTGTTTATGTGCACACGCGTGCAAAAATACACACTCGCGCGCGCAAACACACACACCCACACACCCCCTCCCCCTTTCCCCCTTGTCAGACAGGGTTGCCAGATAAAATTAAAACTTCATTTTATGCCAAACCATTACCCAAAATATGCCAGAAAATGCCAAATAAAGTGTAACATTGTACTCGCTTCACATCAAAAGCTCTAGATTATATTCTTCACTGTCATCCTCATTGGAACCAGTTGAAGATACAGCGTTAACCTTTTTGAATGTAAAATCTGTAAGCATTTTCTCAGATGGGATGAAGTCATCTATAATGATGGCATATCTCTTGTACCGAAAAGGTCATCCTTAAGTGCAGGCGATATCATATTTTTATTAGGCATGAGAGTGCCCCAGTGTACTCCCCCGGCCATGAGCTCTCATGATTTCACTTAGATGATCATTTGTGCGTTTTGCACAATGGCAGGTCATGCCTACAGCAAGTTGTAACTCTGCTGCCTTTAACTTTATCATTTCTTTGCCTAGGAGTCATTGTTGTAATAAGCTGTGACTGGCTTTTAGACAGAGTTTTCATCCTGTGTTTTTCGGATTTTTTAATGATTTGATATGCTACTAATTCTTGGTGCATGTGCACTGACACAGTTTGCAATATGCTGCCTCTGATTCGTCTGAAGATCTTTTGTGCCGTGAGTTTGTTTTCTTCCAGTTACTATTATACTTGCAATGTCATAAGATTTTTTCCATTGGGGGGGGGGGGTGGGGGGGGGGGGGGGGGGGAAGGGAGGGGGAGAGAATCACGTGGCCATTGGTGAAAGTAATAAAATCTACCTCAGATAGAACTAGGCCTATATCCTCTCTATTTTCTGTTCTCGAGTAGTTTCTGAACAATCTGAATAACTTGATATGAGTGGTGGGTTTTGGTTTTATATCCCGCATTTATTCTAGTAGATTAACATAAATTACAGAGGGCCTGGGTTTATCGAAGTCACGATCCGTTTAGGAAGACAACAAATACAATAAGAACTGGCGCCAATCTCCGTTAGTCCGTACCAGGTCATCACAACAAAGTTAAACCGAAATAAAGATGTAAATTGTAGATCAACATTGCCAGGAAAAACCCAAATATGCCCAAATATGCCAGTTCATTATCTTATGCCAGTTCACTTTCAAATATGCCAGATTTGTGTAATCTGGCATCAAAAATGCCAATATAGCAACCCTGCATTGTCAGTCTTCGTATACTCACTAGTTCATTGATAACTTCACTGCGGCCTCTAGCTATCTACCGTCTCTTAGGTGTTCACGATCGGCCGGGACGATCAGGCTCATAATCTCACACGATTACCATCATATCTGACCAGGCGTGTGTTTTTGTCCCGATCATGACACGTGTACAAGACTGGCTAGCAGGCGTGTGTTTTTGTCCTGATCATGACACGTGTACACGACTATCAAGCAGGCTTGTGTTTTTGTCCCGATCATGATAGTGTACAAGACTAGCTAGCAGGCGTGTAATTTTGTCCCGATCATGACACATGTACAAGACTAGCTAGCAGGCGTGTGTTTTTGTCCCGATCATGACACGTGTGCAAGACTAGCTAGCAGGCTTGTGTTTTTGTCCCGATCATGACACGTGTACAAGACTAGCTAGCAGGCTTGTGTTTTTGTCCCGATCATGACACGTGTACAAGACTAGCTAGCAGGCGTGTGTTTTTGTCCCGTTCATGACACGTGTACAAGACTAGCTAGCAGGCTTGTGTTTTTGTCCCGATCATGACACGTGTACAAGACTAGCTAGCAGGCGTGTGTTTTTGTCCCGTTCATGACACGTGTACAAGACTAGCTAGCAGGCTTGTGTTTTTGTCCCGATCATGACACGTGTACAAGACTAGCTAGCAGGCTTGTGTTTTTGTACCGATCATGACACGTGTACAAGACTAGCTAGCTGGCTTTAGTTGTTGTCTCCTGCTTTCCCCTCCTCCCAGTTTTCCAGCTGTCCCCACGTTTTGTAGTGTTCCCGCTACTCTGAAAGTTCATGATTACATCTATCTTGTAGTAGCAGAGGCTATGTTGGGTGTGAATGGTTAAACCTGCACGTATTGTAGACTACAGTGTAGGTCGTCTTTCATTGTGAACACTTCCTAGAATCTTGCACGCACATAGTCACGAGACCGCAGACACGCGCTGGTGTTGTGAGACAACATGAATCGTGGCTGTGCTGGGGTTTGAACCCGGACCATTGTCGGGACAGGCAGACACACTGACCACTGTGTCATTGCCAGTCTTCCCTTCTCTGCTCATCGCATGGCCACAAGGCTAGGACTTTCTAAACGTTCCCTAATGGTTTTACTTGTTCCTCATCTTACTTTATGTCTGTGTGTTTAATGTAGGAGTACTCACTCACTCACTCACTCACTCACTCACTCACTCACTCACTCACTCACTCACTCACTCACTCACTCACTCACTCACTCACTCACTCACTCACTCACTCACTCACTCACTCACTCACTCACTCACTCACTCACTCACTCACTCACTCACTCACTCACTCACTCACTCACTCACTCACTCACTCACTCACTCACTCACTCACTCACTCCACTCACTCACTCACTCACTCACTCACTCACTCACTCACTCACTCACTCACTCACTCACTCACTCACTCACTCACTCACTCATTCACTTACTCATGTATGTATGTATGTATGTGTTATGACATCTGTTGGACAAGAACAGCTGATTCACCGGAAGGCGGTGATTGCGTATTAATTGACACAGGCCAAGAAGCGTTGCCGTGGTAACATGTAGAAGGCAGTGAACGGAAAGTATACGTGAATAGGTAATCTTGTGTGGGAAGTATACTGTTGTGTGGGAAGTATACTGTTGTGTGGGAAGTATACTGTTGTGTGGGAAGTATACTGTTGTGTGGGAAGTATACTGTTGTGTGGGAAGTATACTGTTGCAAGGCAGGACTTGGTAATCTGGTGCTCCCCCGTTAGACAGGACTTGGTAATCTGCCGGTCCCCCGTTAGACAGGACATGGTAATCTCCCGGTCCCCCGTTAGACAGGACTTGCTAATCTGCCGGTCCCCCGTTAGACAGGACTTGGTAATCTGCCGGTCCCCCGTTAGACAGGACTTGGTAATCTGGCGGTCCCCCGTTAGACAGGACTTGGTAATCTGGCGCTCCCCCGTTAGACAGGGCATGATAATCTGCCGGTCCCCCGTTAGACAGGACTTGGTAATCTTTCGGTTCACCGTTAGACAGGACTTGGTAATCTGCCGGTCCCCCGTTAGACAGGACTTGGTAATCTGCCGGTCCCCCGTTAGACAGGACATGGTAATCTGGCGCTCCCCCGTTAGACAGGACTTGGTAATCTGGCGCTCCCCCGTTAGACAGGACTTGGTAATCTGGCGCTCCCCCGTTAGACAGGGCATGATAATCTGCCGGTCCCCCGTTAGACAGGACTTGGTAATCTGCCGGTCCCCCGTTAGACAGGACTTGGTAATCTGGTGCTCCCCCGTTAGACAAGACTTAGTAATCTGGCGCTCCTCCGTTAGACAGGGCATGATAATCTGCCGGTCCCCCGTTAGACAGGACTTAGTAATCTGGCGCTTCCCCGTTAGACAGGGCATGATAATCTGCCTGTCCCCCGTTAGACAGGACTTGGTAATCTGGTGCTCCCCCGTTAGACAGGACATGGTAATCTGATGCTCCCCCGTTAGACAGGACTTGGTAATCTGGTGCTCCCCCGTTAGACAGGACTTGGTAATCTGCCGGTCCCCCGTTAGACAGGACATGGTAATCTGGCGCTCCCCCGTTAGACAGGACTTGGTAATCTGGCGCTCCCCTGTTAGACAGGACTTGGTAATCTGGCGCTCCCCCGTTAGACAGGACTTGGTAATCTAGCGCTCCCCTGTTAGACAGGACTTGGTAATCTGGCGCTTCCCTGTTAGACATGACATGGTAATCTGGCGCTCCCCTGTTAGACAGGACATGGTAATCTGGCGCTCCCCCGTTAGACAGGACTTGGTAATCTGGCGCTTCCCCGTTAGACAGGGCATGATAATCTGCCGGCCCCCCGTTAGACAGGACTTGGTAATCTGCCGGTCCCCCGTTGACAGGACTTGGTAATCTGGTGCTCCCCCGTTAGACAAGACTTGGTAATCTGGCGCTCCCCCGTTAGACAGGGCATGATAATCTGCCGGTCCCCCGTTAGACAGGACTTAGTAATCTGGCGCTTCCCCGTTAGACAGGGCATGATAATCTGCCTGTCCCCCGTTAGACAGGACTTGGTAATCTGCCGGTCCCCCGTTAGACAGGGCATGATAATCTGCCGGTCCCCCGTTAGACAGGACTTGGTAATCTGGTGCTCCCCCGTTAGACAGGACATGGTAATCTGGTGCTCCCCCGTTAGACAGGACTTGGTAATCTGGTGCTCCCCCGTTAAACAGGACTTGGTAATCTGCCGGTCCCCCGTTAGACAGGACATGGTAATCTGGCGCTCCCCCGTTAGACAGGACTTGGTAATCTGGCGCTCCCCTGTTAGACAGGACTTGGTAATCTGGCGCTCCCCCGTTAGACAGGACTTGGTAATCTGGCGCTCCCCTGTTAGACAGGACTTGGTAATCTGGCGCTCCCCTGTTAGACAGGACATGGTAATCTGGCGCTCCCCTGTTAGACAGGACATGGTAATCTGGCGCATCCCTGTTAGACAGGACATGGTAATCTGGCGCATCCCTGTTAGACAGGACATGGTAATCTGCCTGTCCCCCGTTAGACATGACTTAGTAATCTGGCGCTCCCCCGTTAGACAGGACATGGTAATCTGGTGCTCCCCCGTTAGACAAGACTTGGTAATCTGGCCCTCCCCCGTTAGACAAGACTTGGTAATCTGGCGCTCCCCCCGTTAGACAGACAGATACAGGCCAAGAGCTACATCAGCCATACTGACACTGACGGTGCAGTTTCTCTTTAGAGCTCAACTGGCATCCCAGATTATGCACGCGACCCCGCGTCGCTCATCACTCGCCTCTCTGATTTCATAAAGCTGCCTTCTCCACCACCCATCATGCAGCACTCTCATGGATCACACTTGTGCGTGGCCAAGTTGATAGCTTCGCCTTCTGAAAGTCGTGGGTTCGGGTTTCAAGTGCATTGCCCAGTTCACCATTGTAAGTTTTTTTTCGAGATCCACGGACATTGCCGATGGTGCTTCGGAGTGCGTGCCTCTTGCAGCGCTCTCTGCAGGCGTCCAGCTGCTATGTGAAGAAAGACCAGGTCGTCGCGTGAGGTAACATCCAGCGCAACCAAGTCGACCCTTTTGCTTTGTAAACACCTTTTTTGTTTACTTTCTGGTTGAGTAGCTGTCCCCAGGAGGCGGCTGATTTCCCCTTCTTTCTCTGTGTCGAGAGTCACTCCCTTCCCACTCTCACCTTGTGTTGTTAGTCTCCTTCTTCTCCCTCTTGATCGCATGACTCTCCCTTGCATCTTTTTATTCTTCTCCGGTTCGGAATCAGGTCTCCACTCTCCCGTGGTTTCTCTTCTCTGCGCGTTGAGATTTTCCCTGCTATCCAATCACAGCGATTAATAGTTTATACTTTTCTGGAAACTGTCCAAATTGAAACCCACATGCACTTAACGGAAAGAATAACAAACTTGCACGCTTGCTCTATAAGACGGTCCCTTCACAACTCGATGCCAGTACCCACCCAGCCTGTCATCCGATACTTTCAAACTCTTCTCTCCCTCGCCCCTACACCATCAGTTATCAGACCCACTGTCCTCGCCTCCTCCCCTAAAAGCAGGCTGTTAAAGGCGATTTAGTGTGGTGTCTTCCTCCAAGGTTAAGTGAATCTACTTGAGGGGTGAAGAACCAACAGTCTGCGTACATGCAAGCCAGATTTGTATAACGGATTAGCACGCAAACTCCAGAAGTGAGCGAGCAGCCATAACTCTCAACCCAAGTTTACAACAGGTAGATAAACGCCAAGCAGAAGAACAAGAAGAAGAATAATTACTTCTAACCATAGCAACGTTTCGTCACTCACAGGATTACCTTGATCCCGTGTTACCTGCGACAGGAAGCTCGTTTTGTGGCTAGTATTGTTGTTTATGTGCCTGTAATTGTAAGCAACTGCATGCCACAGCCAGTATCCTCGCTTGCTGCATCAGAGACTGAGCACTTAAGGGAGCATCACTGGCTCCAAACAGGATGTACAACTGAGTTCAAACAGTACCCCTGGCGATGTTTTATGAGTGGGTGTGTAAAAGTTGGCTATAATAAAGCAAATTGTTTTAGAACGCCGCTCAGTGTGTCTACGGCTTGTGCTGTTGGCGGCACAGAGACGGGGATGTCCTGTATGAACGTGTGGGTCAGATCCCATGTCACGGAGATAAGGCTGTCCTGTATGAACGTGTGGGTCAGATTCCATGTCACGGAGATGGGGCTGTCCTGTATGAACGTGTGGCTAAGATCCCATGTCACGGAGATGGGGCTGTCCTGTATGAACGTGTGGGTCAGATCCCATGTCACGGAGATGGGCTGTCCTTATGAACGTGTGGGTCATATCCCATGCCACGGAGATAGACTATCCTGTATGAACATGTGGGTCAGATCCCATGCCACGGAGATAGACTGTCCTGTATGAACATGTGGGTCAGATCCCATGCCACGGAGATAGACTGTCCTGTATGAACATGTGGGTCAGATCCCATGCCACGGAGATAGACTGTCCTGTATGAACATGTGGGTCAGATCCCATGCCACTGAGATGGGCCGTCCTGTATGAACGTGTGGCTCAGATCCCATGTCACGGAGATATGCTAACCTGTATGAACGTGTGGCTCAGATCCCATGTCACGGAGATGTGCTGTCCTGTATGAACGTGTGGTCAGATCCCATGTCACGAGATATGCTATCCTGTATGAACATGTGGGTCAGATCCCATGTCACGGAGATGGGCTGTCCTGTATGAACGTGTGGCTCAGATCCCATGTCACGGAGATGGGGATGTCCTGTATGAACGTGTGGCTCAGATCCCATGTCACGGAGATGGACTGTCCTGTATAAACGTGCGGCACAGATCCCATATCACGGAGATGGGGCTGTCCTGTATGAACGTGTGGGTCAGATCCCATGTCACGGAGATGGGCTGTCCTGTATGAACGTGTGGCTCAGATCCCATGTCACGAAGATGGGCTGTCCTGTACGAACGTGTGGCTCAGATACCATGTCACGGAGATGGGCTGTCCTGTATGAACGTGTGGCACAGATCCCATGTCACGGAGATGGGCTGTCCTGTATGAACGTGTGGGTCAAATCCCATGTCACGGAGATGGGCTGTCCTGTATGAACGTGTAGGTCAGATCCCATGTCACGGAGATGTGCTGTCCTGTATGAACGTGTGGCTAAGATCCCATGTCACGGAGATGGGCTGTCCTGTATGAACGTGTGGGTCAGATCTCATGGGACGGGGATGGGCTGTCCTGTATGAACGTGTGGCTTAGATCCCATGTCACGGAGATGGGCTGTCCTGTATGAACGTGTGGCTCAGATCCCATGTCACGGAGATGGGCTGTCCTGTATGAACGTGTGGGTCAGATCTCATGGGACGGGGATGTGCTGTCCTGTATGAACGTGAGGGTCAGATCCCATAACATTTATTTATAATAATGGTTCCATTTTATAATGTAGCAAGCAACCCTTGAATTGTGACAATCAAATACATAGGTTCTGAGAAGTCATGGGTTGAAAACAAAGTTGCTGAAGGGGAGAGCAAGCCATAGAGGAAATGTTTCCACCACGTTAAACGACATTCCACTTTTAAAACCAGACTAGTGATAACATCCAGGCCAGAGGTCAAAAGGGCGACAGCGATACAAGTAGGAGGGCAAAGTCAAGGCATGGACAGACAACAGTCGGAGAGTATGTAAAAACCAAGACAAGAGGCAGAGTCTGTTGGAGGTCCATTCCAGTCAACCTGGATTCGGTATCTGATTGATTCATTAGTTCATTGATTGAGTGATTCTTCTTCTTCTTCTCCTTCGTTCATCTAAAGATGTAATTGCGTTGTGTCCGTTTACGGCATGGCTGCGATATTTGCACCTTTCGGCCAACACATCCGACTTCTGCGGGCATTGATTGATTGATTGATTGACTTGAATGTTTTCATTGACTTGAATGGTTTCTGGTACATGTGACCCATAGTCTGTTGGGTTATTTCTCATATAATCATCTGTGCGCCAGTCTGTCACCCACCCAGTCGTCAGCCTTTCTCTGAGGCAGTCGTCATCTGTCAGTCAGTCTGTCTCTCACGCAGTCACCTGTCTGTCTGTCTTTCGTCTGTCTCTCACGCAGTCACCTGTCTGTCTGTCTTTCGTCTGTCTCTCGCCTCCGTCAACTAGGACCATACAGTCTGACATTTTTCTCTCTTGAATGTAGGCACACTGTCACACATGTTCAACATGGCCATGATCCCACAAATACACCTGCGCGCGCGCGCCTACACACACACACACACACACACACACACACACGTACGTATGTTTTTGAGACTTTTACACTCATGCACTCGAAGATACACACACACACACACACACACACACACACACACACACACGGGCATACATATATATGTGAACACATAAGACAGAAACACACAACCCCTCCTTACTGACGACTTTCTTTAAACCTACGGAGCTTGTATATTTTATCTATCTGCCCCTCCAACCCAGAGTGGAGGAAGACAGGACAAGACTGACTGATTTGTGAACAGATGTCTTGGAAGTCTCCGCCAGGACTCACCCCAGTCAGAGATTGCTGTCTGAGATTGTGTTTTTATTTCCTAATTTACCGCTCATCTCGACTGGTAGCCCGGTGTTTTTATCTTGGCTGACTTCACACTTGAAACTACAGCTCTCCTGTTGCCGAATGTTCATAGGCGTCATTTGCCTGCCATTTTCTTGGTTTAATTGCAGGCATTTAAGTCGCACAATCTTCCCTACCTTCTGTTAGTCTTTTCCTCCTGGTTCTCCTCATTTTAAATCCCTTTACCTTATTTCATTTCCTTCTCGGCATTTGTTCTTTCTTTCTTTCCCTCCTCAATCGTTCGTGGAGCTACGCAGCATGCTTCTATCTTCTCTAGTTCAGGAACTCAGTGTTGTTTCCTTGTTAGGTTTTCAGACCTTGTGGCTATCTGCCTGTTCTGATACACATTTCCCGCTGTGGCTGCTGGTGTGTGCTCTCTTGTACCCAATTAGTAGGTGATGATGTTTCATGTAAAACCATGTTTGTTGTCTGTAAGACAGAATGCGACTGGCCTATGATGTTTCATGTACCACCTTATTTGTTGTCTGTAAGACAGAAATCGGCTCGCTCATGATGTTTTTTTTTTCTACAACCGTTTGTTGTCTGTAAGACGGACATCGGCTCCCTTATGATGTTTTATGTACAGCCGTGTTTGTTGTCTGTAGGACGGACATCGGCTCCCTTATGATGTTTCCTGTACAACCGTGTTTGTTGTCTGTAGGACGGACATCGGCTCGCTCATGATGTTTCATGTACAACCATTTGTTGTCTGTAGGACGGACATCGGCTCGCTCATGATATTTCATGTACAACCGTTTGTTGTCTGTAGGACGGACATCGGTTCGCTCATGATATTTCATGTACAACCGTTTGTTGTCTGTAGGGCGGACATCGGCTCCCTTATGATGTTTCATGTACAGCCGTGTTTGTTGTCTGTAGGACGGACATCGGCTCTCTTGTGATGTTTCATGTACAACCGTGTTTGTTGTCTGTAGGACGGACATCGGCTCGCTCAAGATGTTTCATGTACAACCGTTTGTTGTCTGTAGGACGGACATCGGTTCGCCCATGATGTTTCATGTACAACCGTGTTTGTTGTCTGTAGGACGGACATCGGCTCCCTCATGATGTTTCATGTACAACCGTTTGTTGTCTGTAGGACGGACATCGGTTCGCTCATGATATTTCATGCACAACCGTTTGTTGTCTGTAGGACGGACATCGGTTCGCCCATGATGTTTCATGTACAACCGTGTTTGTTGTCTGTAGGACGGACATCGGCTCCCTCATGATGTTTCATGTACAACCGTTTGTTGTATGTAGGGCGGACATCGGCTCGCTCAGTTTTTTATCCTGACCTTCAGCATCTCCACAAATTTCTGGAAAGATTGGAAAGTTACGGGTTCTCTGGTCCCGAGATATTGTCTCGCCACCGTGTGCCGATGTTTTGTCTCCAGGTTGGACTATCCCTTGCCTACAGGTGTACTGCTACTAGTGGCTCAGTATTCTGTTCAGCTGTGCTTCTCATTATCCAGTCATGCTCAGTCATTTTCGGTAGAAATGTGATTGGTGAGGCTGATATCGGCCTGGAATGTTCTTAGACAGTTGGGCAGCAGATAATAGGCACAAGGAGGAGTTTGCCACAGTGAACTTTTCTAATTCGCTTCTTTTGCTTTCTTAATACAACAGTCTCTTCTGCTGCGCTGCTCCCTGTGCCAAAATAAGGAACTGTACGCTATTTATATCGCTCTTTGAGCAGCTTCCAGTGTCTTTGTTTGTGTCGAATGATTTGAGAGCAGTCTTAACGGTGTCCCTGTGGCATTGTGTTTATGGACCTTGTCACAGATAAGCTCAGACCTTAGTTCGCCATAACATCGTTATAAGTGGGTGGTTTGGAATGTGGGCCAGATGACTAGGATTGCAAGTGTTCTCTGATATTTGGACAAGATGACTACGAATTCGATTGTTCTCCTATAATAAGTGATACCTGGAATACCTGCACTTTCGTCAACAGTCTTTGGGATTTTGGCCTGAGACTCTTCAATGGCGAGGAATCGGTGCTGGCACAAGGCTGTACCCAGAGCATGCTGGTAGTTATCGTCAGTTCAACTGAACCCAGTCTTGACCTGCCGGCTAGGCCTGTCACATTCACTGATTGGTTTCAGCTGGGTCGACAACACTCTCCTGGTTTCACCAAATTCGTCAGTTGTTGCCCTTGCGTGTGGCCGCTTGTGCATGATCGCAGCCACCAGAGTTGAGAACTGTTCACATTTCTGCCTGTGTGTATCTGTGTGTACTATACATCCACGCCTGGGTATAACTGATGAATGTACACACTACTGCTTGTGTGTATCTGTGTGTACTATACATCCACGCCTGGGTATAACTGATGAATGTACACACTGCTGCTTGTGTGTATCTGTGTGTACTATACACACACGCCTGGGTATAACTGATGAATGTACACACTGCTGCTTGTGTGTATCTGTGTGTACTATACATCCATGCCTGGTTAAAACTGATGAATGTACACACTGCTGCTTTTGTGTATCTGTGTGTACTATACACACACGCCTGGGTATAACTGATGAATGTACACACTGCTGCTTGTGTGTATCTGTGTGTACTATACATCCACGCCTGGTTATAACTGATGAATGTACACACTGCTGCTTGTGTGTATCTGTGTGTACTATACATCCACGCCTGGGTATAACTGATGAATGTACACACTGCTGCTTGTGTGTATCTGTGTGTACTATACACCCACGCCTGGTTATAACTGATGAATGTACACACTGCTGCTTGTGTGTATCTGTGTGTACTATACATCCATGCCTGGGTATAACTGATAAATGTACACGCTGCTGCTTGTGTGTATCTGTGTGTACTATACATCCACGCCTGGTTATAACTGATAAATGTACACGCTGCTGCTTGTGTGTATCTGTGTGTACTATACATCCACGCCTGGTCATAACTGATGAATGTACACACTGCTGCTTGTGTGTATCTGTGTGTACTATACATCCACGCCTGGTTATAACTGATGAATGTACACACTGCTGCTTGTGTGTATCTGTGTGTACTATACATCCACGCCTGGGTATAACTGATGAATGTACACACTGCTGCTTGTGTGTATCTGTGTGTACTATACACCCACGCCTGGGTATAACTGATGAATGTACACACTGCTGCTTGTGTGTATCTATGTGTACTATACATCCACGCCTGGGTATAACTGATGAATGTACACACTGCTGCTTGTGTGTATCTGTGTGTACTATACATCCACGCCTGGTTATAACTGATGAATGTACACGCTGCTGCTTGTGTGTATCTGTGTGTACTATACACCCACGCCTAGGTATAACT
This sequence comes from Candidula unifasciata, assembly GCA_905116865.2. Classification (NCBI taxonomy): domain Eukaryota; kingdom Metazoa; phylum Mollusca; class Gastropoda; order Stylommatophora; family Geomitridae; genus Candidula; species Candidula unifasciata. The sequence continues at coordinate 50,989 of CAJHNH020003935.1, forward strand.
GATGAATGTACACACTGCTGCTTGTGTGTATCTGTGTGTACTATACACCCACGCCTAGGTATAACTGATGAATGTACACACTGCTGCTTGTGTGTATCTGTGTGTACTATACATCCATGCCTGGTTATAACTGATGAATGTACACACTGCTGCTTGTGTGTATCTGTGTGTACTATACACCCACGCCTAGGTATAACTGATGAATGTACACACTGCTGCTTGTGTGTATCTGTGTGTACTATACATCCACGCCTAGGTATAACTGATGAATGTACACACTGCTGCTTGTGTGTATCTGTGTGTACTATACACCCACGCCTAGGTATAACTGATGAATGTACACACTGCTGCTTGTGTGTATCTGTGTGTACTATACACCCACGCCTAGGTATAACTGATGAATGTACACACTGCTGCTTGTGTGTATCTGTGTGTACTATACACTCAGAGTATGTTTAAGCATACAGATCTTTTAGATGTTGAGAAAACACTCATCTCATTTGCTGAATGATTTAATTTTTTTGGCGAAATAAGCCACAGCGGGAATGTAGGTAAGCGATCGTTTGTGAAGCCTCCAATAATAATTCATTATAGAGAGCGTTTTTTGCGTGATGGGTGTATGAGAAACACGGGTTCCTTTATTAGTTAATTTCAGTACGTTCTGTCATCTTTGTGTGTGCGCGCCTGCTGTTTGTTGTTTTATTCTTCTTCTTGCTCCATCTACTTCCTTCCTTCCTCCCTTCCTAAAGGCTTGCAGGTCGATTACCATATTTGCGACTTACGGTCCACTACATCCAATTTGTTAACTCTCGGTTTTTCACCTTTTACGACACACTTGTTAGGAGCAGTGTTGAATCTATTAAGAGGAGCCCTAAATCTGCACGGTAAATTAGTGCACTTACCTTCTGGTGTGAGGTGAAGGGACCTTCGATAGTAAGGAATGTGATAGGAAGGCATCGGTTTTGTGGTCTGGCGATCTTTTGTCATGGATTGACGAAGAGCTGAGTATGCATCTTTCGAGACGATAGTGTTATATTGTTTTGAGGAGACATGAGACTCACAGCCTCTGGCAAGTGTGACTAGTAAGACCCGCTTGCGTTAAGAAAGATCTTCTACAATTATAGCATGGGATTTCAGGATGGGTGTGGTCCACATGTGTTTTCTATGTGTTTCTTCTCAGACTATCGGCGCTCATCCTTTCTGTAACAATTTCTTCCTTCATTCTCATTTCATTCCTGATGTACCCTCTCCACACATCACGGTCCAGGGAATTTTGCCCCAACGAGTCCATCTCAATACTTGTAGCATTCATGTCCCGTTTGTACACATCTTTATATCGTAGTAGAGTTCGGCCTTAACATCTTCTACCTATCTTTAATTTACCATCAAGGATGTCCTAAGGAACTCTGCCATCCTCAATTCTCCAGGTGTGTCCCAGCCACCTGAGCCTTCGTAGACTGAGCATTGCGAAAACTGTTCTAATACCTGCCCTTTCCAGTACCTCAGTGTTTGTGGTCTTGTCCTGCTACCCAGTGCCAAGTATTGGGCATCGCATGTGAAAGCTATTTAGCTGCTTCTCCTGGTGCGAATAAGTTGACCAAGTTTCACTACCATAAAGCAGAGTGCTGAGAACTCAAGACTAATAGACAAAGAGTTTTTGTTTTAATTGTGATCTTTCTGTTTTCCTAACCTCTTTTTGTTAGTCTGCCTCATTGTTGTTTGTGCTTTACCTAACCTCATGATGGTTTGTTGTTCCAGCGATAGATGAATATAAGGATGCGTGAATGGGCAGAGTTTATTACGTAAGTATAAACAAACAGACACATTTCAGATGGTGATAGTTAAACAGAGTGCAAACGTATGTACATAAGTATAAATGGAAACTTTCAGTTTTTAGACGGGTGAGTGATAAATTCACAGACTGTCAAGCAGATATAGAAGACACAGATGTTAGAACATCGAGTAGTGAGGTCATGACCTTTCCCACATTTGGCGAATGAGTAATAGAAGATCCGGCATTGAAGCGTCGGAGGCAAGAAGCTGTATCGGTGACAACTTGAGCAACAGCAAGCTGCACATAATTAACTATGACGTCATTGTTATCGCTAACGGCCAATGCCATTGAAGTATTGCATTTGCCAGATTGTCTGCTCCGAGCCGAAATCAAAACGAACGAAGTTTTTGGGGGCAATTCTACCTGCGGTGGATTGTTAAGCACCTGGGTTTGTAATATACTACATCCGTGTTTGACTTGTGTCTCTCAGGTAGATGGAAGCAGGCACTCCCAAGACATCAAACATTCAGATAAGGCCGTGAACAAATAGTTGATTTTATACCAGAGCCAAGGCTGGTTACCTGGCTTCTAGATTAAAATAAGTTTGGATAGAACATGTGCCAAACACATTGTCTAAAGTAGTAAATGTCCTCTTGAATTGTCGGCTAGAAAGTCACACGTCGCCACCTGGACAGGACAGTGCTAGCATTGCTACTGGGTAGGACAGCGCGTTCACGCTTTGCCACCTGGACACGACAGTTCGAGTGCTGCCAGCTAGACAGGACAGTTCGAGTGTTGTCAACTAGACAGGACAGTTCTAGTGTTGTCAGCTAGGCAGGACAGTTCGAGTGTTGTCAGCTAGGCAGGACAGTTCGAGTGTTGTCAGCTAGGCAGGACAGTTCGAGTGTTGTCAGCTAGGCAGGACAGTTGGAGTATTGCCAGCTAGGCAGGACAGCTCGAGTGCTGCCAGCTAGACAGGACAGTTCTAGTGTTGCCAGCTAGGCAGGACAGTTCGAGTGTTGTCAGCTAGGCAGGACAGTTCGAGTGTTGTCAGCTAGGCAGGACAGTTCGAGTGTTGTCAGCTAGACAGGACAGTTCGAGTTCTGCCAGCTAGACAGGACAGTTCTAGTGTTGCCAGCTAGACGGGGCAGTTTGAGTGTTGCCAGCTAGGCAGGACAGTTCGAGTATTGCCAGCTGGGCAGGACAGTTCGAGTGTTGTCAGCTAGGCAGGACAGCTCGAGTGCTGCGATAGGACAGTTCACGTTGCTTTGTGGACAGAGCAGTACTCCAACAGACGACTAGAATCGACCAGTATCATAACTCCCACATGGCTTTAAAACATATTGTTTGGCCTCAACTTGAATATTCTGGGAGACAAGTGTTAACCAAAAGTGCGACAACACTGAAAGTAGCTGGCATCTGGTGAGTAAGACTAGCCGAGCAGTGTTCACTCCCATCTGGTACCGAAGTTGAGCTTTACCGGAAATATGTCGCAGAGCTCTGATTCACACTCCATATTTTCTGACCAGTCGTATCTGAGCAGCTGACATGGAAACCTCACCTGCACATGGAAATATAATCAGATGTAACAACAGACAGCCCCTGTCATCGTGTATAGAGTACACGTGATTGGATCTAGACTGGTAATGGTTCTTTCACATGTCTTAGGCTTTCCGTGTTCGTTAGACTCAGATGCAGTGCTCAGAAGTATTAACTCCTTCCCCCAGCAGGGGTGTCAGGCTCTCTTCTGACCAGCCCGGGTCTGATATGAGTCTGCCTCATCAAGCAGATACTTGGTTTTTTATCTAGAACTGTGTGGGATACATCACTGGAGAAAAGATCAAACAAAAGTCTATCGTTAGATATCACTTCATAGGAGTTGCCTGCTTTCATAAAAGTCCAGAAATAAAAAAAGAGAAGATAACATAAGAAACACCAGTCTATATATACACGGAAAGCTCTGAAATCTGTACTGTCCACTTTTATGTGTACTTTAGTGTTGTCTGTGTGGTCCACTTATGTTTGTAATGTCATGTCTGTGTGGTCCACTTATGTTTGTAATGTCATGTCTGTGTGGTCCACTTATGTATGTAATGTCATGTCTGTGTGGTCCACTTATGTATGTAATGTCATGTCTGTGTGGTCCACTTAAGTATGTAATGTCATGTCTGTGTGGTCCACTTATGTATGTAATGTCATGTCTGTGTGGCCCACTTATGTATGTAATGTCATGTCTGTGTGGTCCACTTATGTATGTAATGTCATGTCTGTGTGGTCCACTTATGTATGTAATGTCATGTCTGTGTGGTCCACTTGTGTATGTAATGTCATGCCTGTGTGGTCCACTTATGTATGTAATGTCATGTCTGTGTGGTCCACTTATGTATGTAATGTCATGTCTGTGTGGCCCACTTATGTATGTAATGTCATGTCTGTGTTGTCCACTTATGTATGTAATGTCATGTCTGTGTGGTCCACTTGTGTATGTAATGCCATGCCTGTGTGGTCCACTTATATATGTAATGTCATGTCTGTGTGGTCCACTTATGTATGTAATGTCATGTATGTGTGGTCCACTTATGTATGTAATGTCATGTCTGTGTGGTCCACTTATGTATGTAATGTAGTGTGAGTTTTTTTTAATATATGAAATGTGGTCTGCGTGATTCACCTATGTATATAATGTCATGTCTGTGTGGTGTGTCAGATATGTGTTGTTCACTTATGCAAGTACTGTAGTGGTCCCCTTACGCAAGTACTGTAATCTGAAATCTGTGTGGTCCACATACTACGTACTTTAGTGTGAAGTCTGTGTGGTCCACTCATTACATAATGTAGTGTAAAATCTGTGTGGTCCACAAATTGCGTACTGGAGTTTTGAATTCTCTTATGTTTGTAATGTAGTGTGAAGCTTTGTGACCCTCGTATGTTTGTAATGTAGTGTGAAGTCTGTGTTGTCCACTTATTATGTAATGTAGTGTGAAGTCTGTGTAGTCCCTTTATGTACTATAGTGTAATATCTGTGTGGTCCACTTATATACTGTAGTGTAATATCTGTGTGGTCAACTTATGTACTGTAGGGCACGATGTCTGTGTGGTCCACTTATTTACTATGGTATGTTGTCTGTGTGGTCCACGTAGATATGTAATCTAGTGTGATGTCTGTGTCTTGTGATGTATGTGTGGTCCACGTAGATGTGTACTCTAGCATGATGTCTGTGTGGTCCACTTATGTACTGTGGTGTGGTGTCTGTGTGGTCCACGTAGGTGTTTACTCTAGTGTGATGTCTGTGTGGTACACGTAAATTTGTACTCTAGTGTGATGTCTGTGTGGTCCACGTAGATGTGTACTCTAGTGTGAAGTCTGTGTGGTCCACGTAGATGTGTACTCTAGTGTGATGTCTGTGTGGTCCACGTAGATGTGTACTCTAGTGTGATGTCTGTGTGGTCCACGTAAATGTGTACTCTAGTGTGATGTCTGTGTGGTCCACGTAGATGTGTACTCTAGTGAGATGTCTGTGTGATCCACTTATGTACTGTGGTGTGGTGTCTGTGTGGTCCACGTAGGTGTTTACTCTAGTGTGATGTCTGTGTGGTCCACGTAAATGTGTACTCTAGTGTGATGTCTGTGTGGTCCACGTAGATGTGTACTCTAGTGTGATGTCTGTGTGGTCCACGTAGATGTGTACTCTAGTGTGATGTCTGTGTGGTCCACGTAGGTGTTTACTCTAGTGTGATGTCTGTGTGGTCCACGTAAATGTGTACTCTAATGTGATGTCTGTGTGGTCCACTTATGTACTGTGGTGTGGTGTCTGTGTGGTCCACGTAGGTGTTTACTCTAGTGTGATGTCTGTGTGGTCCACGTAAATGTGTACTCTAGTGTGATGTCTGTGTGGTCCACGTAGATGTGTACTCTAGTGTGATGTCTGTGTGGTCTACGTAGATGTGTACTCTAGTGTGATGTCTGTGTGGTCCACGTAAATGTGTACTCTAGTGTGATGTCTGTGTGGTCCACGTAGATGTGTACTCTAGTGAGATGTCTGTGTGGTCCACGTAGATGTGTACTCTAGTGTGATGTCTGTGTGGTCCACGTAGATGTGTACTCTAGTGTGATGTCTGTGTGGTCCACTTATGTGCTGTAATGTGAAGTAGAAGTCATCCGATGAGGTTTGAGCACCTGCCTGTGTGGTGTACACGTATTTGCTGTGCCCTGAAGCCACCAGTTGCTGACTGTAACCTCGCCAGAGAAGACTGTAGCCTCGACAGAGAAGACAGTAGCCTCGACAGAGAAGACTGTAACCTCGACAGAGAAGACAGTAACCTCGCCAGAGAAGACAGTAACCTCGCCGGAGAAGACAGTAGCCTCGACAGAGAAGACAGTAACCTCGCCGGAGAAGACTGTAACCTCGACAGAGAAGACTGGTGCTATTCTGGTCGCATGCGTGTGTTTTTGTTGTGTTCGCTGATGAACAGGCCTTTTCCTATCATCCTCCCATCCATGTGCCTGCGGTTCTGCTCGTGACTACATCAATCGAACCGTGGTTCCCCTGGGAGAGCGCTAGAGGATAAGTGCCAGATTATCAGGAATAAAAGGCAATCATAGTTTATTTGACGCAGAAGCCACAACAAGCCCCGCCCTTTGTAATGGATGGCAAGCCTCAGTGTTTCCCCCCTTCTCTCTTGATCTTGGGGTCTGGTGAGTAATCTCCCTTTCAGAAAACCCTATGCTTATGTCTCTTGATAGTTGGCGTTTTATGTGCCAAGTGCTGAGAGATAATGTCGGGTTTGTGTGAAGATGCATATATTTAGGAATTGGGGTTGGGATTGAGTAGGATTGGCTGTAAAGTATGATGCAGGCGGAATGGGTATATAGGGCTAGTCCTTTATTTTATAAACCAGTCGACACTCGGCGGTGATGTGGTGAATTTCCCACCGGCCTATGGCATGGGAGCGCTCTAATACAGCCGGCCGCACACCAGGTGTCTAGTATTCTCGGGTAGGGGCCAACCTAAAGAGATACTATATGGCAAAGATTCCTCATAGTTGTCACTAGCATCTTGGAGTAGTCGCCATCTGGCAAAATGTCAAAATGAGACAACTTTAGAAAATTATTAGCAGTTCCTTTATAACTTGCTTTACTGAAGTCGAAGGTGGAGATGTGGCAGCTTAACTTCCACCAGCGACAAGTGTGTATTGACCCAGAGGTTTACGACAGGTACCATTTGAGATTGCCTCCCACCTAGTACTGACCTAAGGACCACAGAGGCTCTGCTGCTGAATACCGAATAGGACCACCTAGGCTGTTCAGATGAAAACCAGAGAGGACAACCCAGACTCTTCAGATGGGTACCAGAGAGGACAATCCAGACTCTTCAGATGGGTACCAGAGAGGACAATCCAGACTCTTCAGATGAAAACCAGAGAGGACAACCCAGAATCTTCAGATGGGTACCAGAGAGGACAACCCAGAATCTTCAGATGGGTACCAGAGATGACAGCTCAGGCTATTCATGTTGGTAATAGAGACGCGTCTGTGGTTTAGGCGTTGCAAACGTGCTTCGTAATGCCGGGGTGCCGGGTTTGATCCCAGCTGCGGACGATTTGGCTTGCATTAGTGTCGACAGTGGTACTGAGAACTGACCGTTAATCATAGCAATGGTAGACTGCAATCCAGACTCTTCAGATAGGTACCATAGAGGACCAAAAAACCCTCTTTAGATGGGTACCAGAGAGGACACTCATGCTTTTCAGACAGGTAGCGGAATGGATGGTGAGAAGAACTGAACCGGCCACTATTTCCCGACAAAGTAAACGTGGATAGATCCGAGATGGGAGTCACTCTGTTTTCCGACTTTAGAGTCTTGAGTTTCATGACCTGCTGCACAGTGGTCCAGATCTCTCTCTCTCTCTCTCTCTCTCTCTCTCTCTCTCTCTCTCTCTCTCTCTCTCTCTCTCTCTCTCTCTCTCTCTCTCTCTCTCTCTCACCCTCTCTCTCTCTCTCGTCGCGCGCGCGCGCCTGTGGATCGCACCGTCTTTGTTAATTCCCTGAGATAGATAAGACGATGCAAGGATTTTGAGAGCTGTTCATCCGCATGGCTGCTAAAAGTGCGAGAATTGTGAGTAACGATCGGCCTAGCCAGGTATGAGAGGAACACCAGAAATACATGAAGTATGTAGTGTATCATTTGAAGCGGTAATCTGAGAAGCCATGGGTGTGTCGGGAATGCCGGGAAGATATCCAGCTCATAACCAGGGTCTTGTGTTTTATGTCTCTGTCCCTGTCATCTCTCTCTCTCTCTCTCTCTCTCTCTCTCTCTCTCTCTCTCTCTCTCTCTCTCTCTCTTTCTCTCTCTCTGGACGTTCCCATACGATGTGCTCATATATTTAAGATGGTATGTAAGGATATGGTAGTATACAACGTTTGAAAAGATAGACGGAGGGGTCGATTGGCTGGTAGATACATTATGTATTGGATCAAAGGTAGATAGATCAGTTTTATCGATGAATCGACACACAGATATGTTGATAAATTTTGATTGACTGGATAGATTGTAGGATGCTTGGTAGAAGGAAAGAAAGATTGATGGATTTATGTTGGCGAATCATAGGATGTATGGAGTCTTCACTGTGTAGGCAGATAGAAAGATTGATAGACAAGTTTGTGAACAGGTAATGTTATGTTATCATAATCGACGGTACTGCAAATTGGATATTCCCACGCGTTTTCAGTCCTTCGATGCAGCAGCCACTACAAGGAACCTCTAGTGATTGTTCTCACGAGGATCTATTTATAAATTCTTCTGTCTTTGCTTCAAATGCTGTATAGACGTGCTTCATCATACTTTAGTCCCCTGTCACGCAGTCGTGTTAACGTAAGAGATTTGTCATTATTTGTGGGCAGTTAGAATGATGACAGGCGTGGTAGATAGATTGATGGAATTGTTGGTTGGTTGTCACACAGACAGGTAGGCAGACAGGCTGGCTGGTTGGTTGGTAGGTAGTTAGGTAAGCATATCATGGGGCCTGGATGGTGATATATCCTAGACTAAGTTCAGGCATGATTACGTACTTACTTAAAATATTAACTACTCGATTCAGATGTCTGCCAGTTTCATGATGAATTCCTATGCGCAGCCTAATATGAAGCTAGCGCCCTCAGATAGGCAGCATGAAGCGCCCTGAGATAGCAGGCATCTTGCGCCCTTAGATCCACTTTTAAGTACGACAGTAATCGTATGGAAGAGTATCAAATGTACTTGGTCGGGGCAAGCTGGCACCTTGAGCACAAGCTCGGCCAGGTAAGTTGTGAGTGTTGCAATCAAACTGTGTGTGTCTACAGGTAATCGAGATTCTCAGGTCGGCCAGGTAAAAGGGGAGAACATATTGGCGGGGGAGAGGATGGATGGTGGATGCTGGAGGTTAAAGGTGACACGAGCAGATTGTTGTGATGGAAGGATGAGCGTGGGAAGTGAGGCAGCGATGAGTTTCCTGATTGATGCAGCGAGGTGTGGATGAACATTACCAGGTTTTTTTCCCCTCCCCTCTCTGGCTCTCTTGTTACAGATTTGTGAAATTGTGTTGCCTAATGATGACGTTAAATGTAATATACTCAAGACCCGATGTCCTAGAGTAACAACATCAGAACCAAGAATAATGTGTTTCTCATCAGCCTAGGCGAAATGAGAAGCGTGTTGTAATGTATTGAGCAGCTACTGAAGTCTAACAGATGATCCTTCAACGAGCATAATATTGCAGACTAAGATATATGATTCCTCAACGAGCAGGTATTGCCTCCTGAGATATGATGCCTCGGCTAGCAGATATTGGTCTAAGAGACTTCAGCGAGCAGGTATTGCCTTCGGAGATATGATCTCTTGGCTAGCAGGTATTGCAGTCTAAAAGAGGACCTGTCATCCAATACTATTGGCATATTAAACGAGCGAAATAACTAGCCGATGCACCACTTGGTGGCTAACAACTATCGGCCAGTGTATCAAGCTGCACATGGAGCGGCTCTGCTTAATTTTGTTTAATTCATTGTATACTCTGCAACTTACCAGACGTTTCTTACTCAGTTCTTGACATACATACATGCCCGAACGTTGCCGAGAATGCCCGAACGTTGCCGAAAATGCCTGAACGTTGCCGAGAATGCCCGAACGTTGCCGAGAATGCCTGAACGTTGCCGAGAATGCCCGAACGTTGCCGAGAATGCCCGAACGTTGCCGAGAATGCCCGAACGTTGCCGAGAATGCCCGAACGTTGCCGAGAATGCCCGAACGTTGCCGAGAATGCCTGAACGTTGTCGAGAATGCCCGAACGTTGCCGAGAATGCCCGAAAGTTGCCAAGAATGCCCGAACGTTGCCGAGAATGCCCGAACGTTGCCGAGAATTCCTGAAAGTTGCCGAGAATGCCCGAACGTTGCCGAAAATGCCCGAACGTTGCCGAGAATGCCCGAACGTTGCCAAGAATGCCCTAACGTTGCCGAGAATGCCCGAACATTGCCGAGAATGCCCGAACGTTGCCCAGAATGCCCTAACGTTGCCGAGAATGCCTGAACGTTGCCAAGAATGCCCGAACGTTGCCAAGAATGCCTGAACGTTGCCAAGAATGCCCGAACGTTGCCGAGAATGCCCGAACATTGCCAAGAATGCCCGAACATTGCCGAGAATGCCCGAACGTTGCCAAGAATGCCCTAACGTTGCCGAGAATGCCCGAACATTGCCGAGAATGCCCTAACGTTGCCGAGAATGCCCGAACGTTGCCGAGAATGCCCTAACGTTGCTGAGAATGCCTGAACGTTGCCATGAATGCCCGAACGTTGCCACGAATGCCTGAACGTTGCCAAGAATGCCCGAACGTTGCCGAGAATGCCCGAACGTTGCCAAGAATGCCCGAACATTACCAAGAATGCCCGAACATTGCCGAGAATGCCCGAACGTTGCCGAGAATGCCCGAAGCTGGTGGACTGGATTCCATGAATAATTTCGAACGCAGAACACTGGATAGAACGGAGCAAAGGCATAGCAGAGGGCGTCACTCTTAGCTACCAAGTGGAGGTCACTCGCACTGACTGACATTGTGATTACTCCCCTTGCAGCATATTCGATATTCGGAACCACTACGTTGGCTAGATGGTCGCAGTTTCTACTCAGGGTGGGTTATGAACATGGACCAGGCCTCCCAGATCCACCATGCATAAAGTGGGCACCAAGAATTTTACTGGGAAGTAAAAGCGTCGGCTTAATAATGATCAGATCACTCCTTGAATACCTTTTAGAATATCTGACTTGTCCAGTAGATCTGACTTTGCAGAAATGTGTGTCACACTTGTAGCTTATATCGCACATTGTCTCAACAGGATGCAGTAACTAGATTTAGTGGTAGCATATTTTGTATATATTTAAACCTTGAATTCTTTGTTGTTTCCTCTTTCTTTCTCTCTCTCCCCCCCCCCCCTCACTTTCTCCCCGCCCCATCCCTTTCATGTGATATATTTTATATCAGATCATTGATATATCGTCACTGCTCATGTAGTGTGCTGTCCTCCATATCTCCTACCTTTACCGCCGTACCGCTGGTGTTATCACCTCCAATGATAATCTCCTACTCTGTATTACTTTGTTTAACGCCTTTCTTCTCTTTTTACAACCTTTCTTGGTTTCTTGTTTTGTTTTCGCCACCCTGCCTGTGCTCTGTTCGGGCACGTTGTTTCTTCAGCTGCAGCGTCTTACTCACCGCAGCCTGTCGTGTGGTACAGACCAGCGCCAGCGTGCTTGTGAGCGCTGGTTCCAGGCTATCGATACCGGGGGCGTGGTCGGACAGGCGCGCAGATAAGTATGCCAAGGTGTAGCGTATTCCTGCTCAAGATACCTGGATATTTACTGGTTGATTTCTCCTTGTCTATTTCCCTCGGTACTGAGTCACTGGAGCTATCTAGTCATGTGTCCTTTTTGTCTCCATCTCAGCCATCAGTTTGTTTTCTCTTATCAGTCTCTACACTCTACCTATTTTGTCGCTACTTCGCTTATTTCCCCTATCTCAGCCTTTACACTCTACCCACTTAGTCTCTACTCTGCTTATCTCCCCTGTCTCAACCTTTACACGCTAGCCACTGTGTCGCTACTCTGCTTGTCCTCCCTGTCTTAACCTTTACACGCTACCCACTATGTTGCTACTCTGCTTTTCTCCCCTGTCTCAACTGTTACATTCAGTCCACTATGTCGCTAATCTTCTGGTCTCCCCTCTCTCAAACGTTACACTCTACACACAGTGTCGCTGATTTGCTTGTCTTACCTATCTCAATGTCGCTACAATGTCGCTAATTCCATAATGTATATTTCTTTATTACATCCATAACATGCATTATTGACAACAGGCATTGATACTCTGAAAAATGAGTGCTTAGAAGGGCCGAATGTCAGACGGGCCTGCGTGCCCAATTTGTATCCCTTTGAAAATAAAGTTTGTTCGTTCGTTCGTTCTTTCTCCCAAACGCTACACTCTGCTCATAATGTCGCTACTCTGCTATTCTCCCCTCTCTCAAACGCTACATTCTACACACAATGTCGCTAATCTGCTTGTCTTACCTCTCTCAAACGCTACACTCTGCTGAAAATGTCGCTAATCTGCTTGTCTAAGTCTCCCAAACGCTACACGCTGCTCGCAATGTCGCTAATTTGCTTGTCTTACCTCTCTCAAACGCTACACTCTGCTTACAGTGTCGCTACTCTGCTTGTCTCCCCTCTCTCAAACGCTATATTCTGCTGACAATGTCGCTACTCTTCTTGTCTCACCTCCGCCGCTTCGCCTGTCTCCATTTTTTCAGCATCTACATTCTACCCCCTGTGTCTGTGGTCAAGTTGTCTCTGCTCACGCAACTTCCACAGTCTACATGCATCTACTCTGTCCTCCCTGACCCAATCTCCACACTCTACCTACCACGTCTCTACTCTGTCCTCCTTTACTCTACCTACCACGTCTCTGTTATGTCCTCCTTCACTCTACCTAACACGTCTCTACTCTGTCCTCCCTGACCCAATCTCCACACTCTACCTACCACGTCTCTACTCTGTCCTCCCTGACCCAATCTCCACACTCTACCTACCACGTCTCTACTCTGTCCTCCTTCACTCTACCTACCACGTCTCTACTCTGTCCTCGTTCACTCTACCTACCACGTCTCTACTCTGTCCTCCTTCACTCTACCTACCACGCCTCTACTCTGTCCCCCTTCACTCTACCTACCACGTCTCTACTCTGTCCTCCTTCACTCTACCTACCACGTCTCTACTCTGTCCTCCTTCACTCTACCTACCACGTCTCTACTCTGTCCTCCTTCACTCTACCTACCACGTCTCCACTCTGTCCTCCTTCACTCTACCTACCACGTCTCTACTCTGTCCTCCTTCACTCTACCTACCACGTCTCTACTCTGTCCTCCTTCACTCTACCTACCACGTCTCTACTCTGTCCTCCTTCACTCTACCTACCACGTCTCTACTCTGTCCTCCTTCACTCTACCTACCACGTCTCTACTCTGTCCTCCTTCACTCTACCTACCACGTCTCTACTCTGTCCTCCTTCACTCTACCTACCACGTCTCTACTCTGTCCTCCTTCACTCTACCTACCACGTCTCTACTCTGTCCTCCTTCACTCTACCTACCACGCCTCTACTCTGTCCTCCTTCACTCTACCTACCACGTCTCTACTCTGTCCTCCTTCACTCTACCTACCACGTCTCTACTCTGTCCTCCTTCACTCTACCTACCACGTCTCTACTCTGTCCTCCTTCACTCTACCTACCACGTCTCTACTCTGTCCTCCTTCACTCTACCTACCACGTCTCTACTCTGTCCTCCTTCACTCTACCTACCACGTCTCTACTCTGTCCTCCTTCACTCTACCTACCACGTCTCTACTCTGTCCTCCTTCACTCTACCTACCACGTCTCTACTCTGTCCTCCTTCACTCTACCTACCACGTCTCTACGCTGTCCTCCTTCACTCTACCTACCACGTCTCTACTCTGTCCTCCCTCTCTCAATCTCCACTAGCTACCTACCACGTTTATAAACTGTGTCCCCTCCCCCATCCTCCCTCTCTCAATCTCCACACTCTACCTACTACGTCTGCACTCCTGTCTTTCCTCTTCCTCTCTAGTATAGATCCTCTGTGTCTGGCACTACGACAATTCCACGGTTGAACCCCAGCCGCTCTGTTTTTCGCCTAAATCTCTTGCCTTCTGCTCTTCTATTTCTTCACTTTCTGTTCTCACCATTTCCTCGTTTTCTCCTCTGTACTCTCTCGTCGCTACTCTGAAGATGACGTCAGGCGCAGATCATGAGCTCCGGCGACAATTCCTATAAAATGGAAAATCCATATGATAAAGTTATTACGGGACAAGAAGTAGCCGGTTACCCTAGTAGAGCCTGCTTGCTAGGAAAGAGGCAATAAATGTCCTTATGGAGTCTATTTGCCTGGCGCCGGCCCCCTCTCCAACCCACCTCCGCTGAAAAGACATCCACGTTGACGACTTCCTATCCCACAGCCATTCAGCCCCTCAGCACGTAGATCCACTTTAGGCTTGAGATATTTTCCCCCCTTAAATTGAGGTTATTTTCTCTAGATCTGTTGTGTTTTGTCCCAGGACCGCGAGGTCTTGGTTAACAGTGTCACATCGGAAAGGATGCGCCTTTTCGGTCACGCACAAAGGTCATGACTGTAGAAAGATTTACCAGGTCAGAGGACTTACCACATGAGAGCGACCTTTTCACCAATAAGTCTAAAGCCAGAGACTCAGAAGGGAGAACATCTGGTGTGCTCCACTGCCCGATAGTCTTAGCCACTGCAGCCCTGAGTCTCTATGACCTTTGACCTTAAATTATCGAAAGCATTTGTTGGTGTGAAACACGAAGCAATAATCAAATTGTTCTAAAAGATAAGCATTGATGGAAAAGATCTACGAATGATAAATTACATGTTTGGCAGCAATCAGAAGCTATGAGAATAACTATTTAGCAACAGATAAGAGCGTAAAGAGGGATTTAGGACATGGATGGATGATATCACCTGATTTGTTTTCCTTATAAAGTGAATTTATAGTGAGATCTGTCATACATATTCCAAGTTGGTGGTCCTAACATAAACAACACATGTTATGCTGATAACACTGTCTTGATAGCGACGTCAGAAAGAACTACAGGAATTGATAGATACGGTGGTGGTAGAAAGAGATGAAGTGGGCCTCGGTTTGAATAATGGGAAGACATAAGCAATAGTGATTTGATTTACGAGAAAAAAAAAAAAAAAGAATCTAAATATATAATAAAAGTCAAAGGCGTTATTTTAGGACAAGTACAGAAATGTAATTATCTAGACGTATGGATAACATCCGATAGAAGATGTATCACAGAGATAAAGAGCAAAATAGGAAAGGCCTCAACTGCCTTTTATAAAATGAAAAACATTTTGTGCAATAAATCCATGTCATTTAAGGTTAGGAAAAGAATTCTCGTATACTTCATGGAGCTAGTTTTTACATACGGCTGTCAATCCTGGACAATTGGTAATCGGAGAATATGGTCTTGGAGACATGTCTTTGTGTTGCTTGGAGACATGTCTTGTGTTGCTTGGAGACATGTCTTGTGTTGCTTGAAGACATGTCTTGTGTTGCTTGAATACATGTCTTGTGTTGCTTGAAGACATGTCTTGTGTTGCTTGGAGACATGTCTTGTGTTGCTTGAATACATGTCTTGTGTTGCTTGAAGACATGTCTTGTGTTGCTTGGAGACATGTCTTGTGTTGCTTGAATACATGTCTTGTGTTTGCTTGAAGACATGTCTTGTGTTGCTTGGAGACATGTCTTGTGTTGCTTGGAGACATGTCTTGTGTTGCTTGAATACATGTCTTGTGTTGCTTGGAGACATGTCTTGTGTTGCTTGGAGACATGTCTTGTGTTGCTTGGAGACATGTCTTGTGTTGCTTGGAGACATGTCTTGTGTTGCTTGGAGACATGTCTTGTGTTGCTTGAAGACATGTCTTGTGTTGCTTGAAGACATGTCTTGTGTTGCTTGAAGACATGTCTTGTGTTGCTTGAAGACATGTCTTGTGTTTGCTTGAAGACATGTCTTGTGTTGCTTCGGTCTGTTTTATTAGTACTTCGGTCTTTATCGGCGGGGACAATTAAAGATAATTATCTGCTGTATATTGCGAACACTTGAATACTAAGTACAGTCGGCCTTGCATTTCTAGTCGGCACCACGCCGCGCCTTATCTGCTAGTTTATCTGACTGCCTAAGAGTATCAAGATAACAGGGTTTTGGTCTGCTTTCTATATGCTGGGAGCCACGCGGTGCAGTGGCTATAACGTTTGCCTGCCGGTCCTATAGTTATTATATGTTGGCATCACTGTCTGACTGGGAGGCCAACAATAATGTGTAGCATAACCTAGGAAGCCAAGAGTAACTCTCTCCCTCCCCTCTTTCTTTCTTTCTTTCTTTCTTTCTTTCTTTCTTTCTTTCTTTCTTTCTTTCTTTCTTTCTTTCTTTCTTTCTTTCTTTCTTTCTTTCTTTCTTTCTTTCTTTCTTTCTTTCTTTCTTTCTGTCTCTTTTTCTCTCACTCTATCTCTTTCTCTGATTCCACGACATTAGCAGTAATATGTACAGCAACTCACAAGCTAAACAAAAGTAATATAACGAATAATGCAGGCTATGGAAGGGGAATGTAAAAGTAACAACACACAATGTTAAAAGAATAACGTAGAAAGAACAACAAAAGAAGCTAAAAAGAGTAACAAGGAACAACACAAGAAACTAAAAAAAAAAAAAAACATATCTGGTAACGACTTTAGGTTGCCTCGACCTGGGAGTAAAATAAATGTTAAAAAAATTGTCTAACTAGATTGGATCCCCTGACATTGGGGTCTGCGAGCAAGCACCCAGTCAGTTGCCAGAATCACAGAGTGTAACCTCTATGATGGCCGGGTAAACCAGTGCCTTGACGCTGGTCAGAGCTGGAGAATAACCACAAACGCTGAGGTGTTGTACTGCCGCTCACGCTGGTCAGAGCTGGAGAATAACCACAAAAGCTGTGGTGTTGTACTGCCGCTCACGTGCGGCACACAGTGCTGGCGTTAGAGAACCTATCTGCCAGCTCTGTCCATTCACGCGCATGCCTCCCGGCCTAGCCTGCGACGGCGGCCCAGTCTCGGAGGGTGCCTGTAGCTTGCACCTGAGTTCAGTGAACAGCCAGAAACGTTTATTGACGTGTGTAATTGTTGATTCCGTGTTTCAATTGCGCAGGCGTTGATGAAAGTGCAAGCCAGTGGAGTTTATTTGAACACGTTGAGTTCCAAGTGAAGCTGGCATAGACCGCTAGCTCACGTCGGCCGTTAGTTACCTGGCGTTAGTGCCGGTGTAACTTGTGTGAACTGTGGAGTTCTTCGACACATGACATGTCAGTTGTTTGTTAGTGGTGTATGGCTGGTTCGTGGAGGTGCAGTATCATTAGTGAGGCCTGTGTAATTTGTTACTGGTGTATGATTAGCTAGAGATGTATGGCTAGCTAAAGAGATGTGGTTTAGTTGAATGTTACTTGTATGTGTGTGTGTTTTTATATTTTTAAACTGCCGAATAGCTTACTTATGGTAAGTGCTGTAGTCCATACAGCTTTTAAGGCGATCTCGCATATAGTGAATTTCTGTTGTGAAAAAAATTGTGTTTATCCCCGGCAGATTTAGTTGCTTGAACTCTTATCGTCATGATTTTTCTTTTTCTCCTTCCTTCCTTTTCTGCTGCTTCTTTTTCTTTACATTGCCTCTTTCAAATTCATGTAAACTGTTGACTTAGACACGGCATGATTCCTAGTATGATGTGGGCCTTACAATGTTTAAAAAGCATGAATGTTTCTTGATGGGGCGTATAGCTTTTTCGGATAATGAGGAAAAACTTGAAGATAGATGCGTGCATGTTGAAAATACCTGGTTATTGTGGACACGCGAAGGTGCCGAGGCAGTAGGCGGTTTCCCAGGAGAACACATGCCGCAAGAATATGCACATCTTGCTGGAGCTATATGCTGAAACTGCAGCACTTGTACAGATATGCGTCTGCTATGAAGTGATCCTTTACATACCACTTCAGTCACTTATTACATTATAGACCATTTTCGTGCAACGTGGCCTATCGGACACACAGAGCTAGACATCACCTCGGCTGCTTTTACTTGCTCTGAAATTCCCCGTTACCAGTTTCAGACTGGGTCGACTTGGCAGCCCAAGCCAGTTTAAAACAAACCACCGTCCTGATGAGGGGTTTAAGACCTCTTCGCTGGCGGGCAGGCTAGCGCATGTTATCTCATCAGTTTACAGTTAAACCATTCAAACACTGGGAAAGTTATGTTCCTTCATGCGTACAGTGGATTTTAGTTGAAGACAATACCTGGCAGTGCGGTTTAGAATACTAAAAGCGATTGGGATCTGCTTTTGGAAGCAATCCGGCTGTTACTTGACGCTCTGAAGGAGGTTCTATGTTTGTTTTCGGATTGTGTTGATCAGCTGGCTAATGCAGCATTTTATTCCATGAGATACTTGTCACTTGTTGTCCCTATCGACATTCTTGTAGATAGCTCCGACCCACATCGGCTCCATCCTCCCATGCAGCAGCAATCTCAGCGTCTCTATGTTCAACGGACCCAGTAGAACTTGGTCGTCATATCTTCTTTGTGTGCCCCGCAACCGGTTTTTGCCTGCTTGTTTCCCTTTGACGCCCATTTCCCAACAGATTGCTCATGATCTTGACTAGTTGTCTGAAAGTCTCTAGAGCGCAGCACATTCAGTATGCCTGTCCTGTCCATACTTTTTTACTGCACCAACCATTGCAGACACGGCCGATTTATCCACTCCTACATTTCCTTTCACCGCGGCGTGTCCTGGTATGTACAGCCGAGATGGTTTCTTGAGGCGGAAATTCTAATGATGTTAACCCTTTTGTGCTAGGAGAAACCTTGAGCTAATCGCGGGAGCTGCGTAGTTCGAGATTTCTGCCAAACTGTCGGTAGTCTGTGGAGAGAGAGACCGAGCCTTATAAAACTCCTATTCACTGCAGTCGATTCTGTTATCTCTAGACTTCAGTAGTGCTAGAGCACGATGCACAGTGTCAGGAGTCGCTTTTCTAGCTATTTTCTGCACGGTTTGTAACCCATCTGTGTCACTGAATCTACCCCCGCAACATCACAGTGATACACACACCTATAAATATCTGCCCAGCGAATGCGCTCATGTATCTATAAAGAGGCCTGACGTATGTTGATTTATAGCTGATGTTTCGTAGAAGCAGGCCAGGTATCACCGTGGAACCCCGCGGCTGGCCTGGCGCCTCACTGACCTTCCCCTTGTAAACTTCAGTTATATGTTTATGCCCTACATAAAGGTTTTTGGTTTTCCTTAAAACCCTGAAGCGTGTTTACTTTTCTCTAGCGGTTCTTCAGTGGCTGCTGAATATTCCCTGTTTAGTCTCAGTTTTGTGTTACCATAACTTGCAGTAGTCAACATTCCAGTTATTTACCCTGCTCTGTTTCGTTGCCACCTGGGCCATTCGCCGCCCATTGTCTTTTTGTTTCGGTTTCATTTGTTTGATTTTTGTGTGATCCTTGTTTAGTGCTTGACGTACATAGCTGTTGGTTGGGGCTCATTAAATTTAGTGTTGCTAATTACAGAGACCTATTTTACGGTGCTTTTGTATCTGGCATATATACTTCTTTTTAGCGTTTAGCGGCTACATGCTCCGACGGAAGGCTCTGGATATGGGTCCACTCCTGGATAGTCTTGATTCAGAACTTGCATTTTGCGTGCACATCCGTTCTACGGAGATAGCTTGTTTGTATAAAGACTGTTGGTTCCTTGCCTGTCTGGCAGAGGCACTCAGGCTTTGAAGGAAACCCCCCTACAGCGTGCTTGTTTCGGGGGGAGAGGAGGCAGTGGATCTAGTCTTTGTTCTAAAAAATGTAGCTCTGGGACCCTCACGCGGAACATCTGGGGTATAATGCTGGACTAATGGACCCTTGATGGGCTATGTGGTCAGAATCACGCCGGCAGTCTTTGCTGTCTAGGACGTTACCTGATGCCCATTTTAGACTGGGCCGAAATGGAAGCAAGTTCAGTTTGAAATCTAAAATCCCTGCCGATGCATATTCAAACCCAAGAAGTTGTAGTCAGCCTGTAGGCGAATGTCTTGCAACCACGCTACACACGTACAGAAGCAACCACGCTACACACGTACAGAAGCAACCACGCTACACACGCGTACAGAAGCAACCACGCTACACACGTACAGAAGCAACCACGCTACACACGTACAGAAGCAACCACGCTACACACGTACAGAATGCAACCACGCAACACACGTGTACATAACAGATGTATTGTGAATGCAGTAATGCAGACTGTTGACCAGCAGCCTTAATTATACAAATTATTCCTCTGTGTACACACAGTTGCAAATTATTCCTCTGTGTACACACAGTTGCAGATTATTCCTCTGTGTACACGCAGTTACAGATTAATGACAGCAAGAAATGGAAGATTTAAAAAACGAAAAAGTTGAGGTCTTATAATTTATAATAGTGCTTTTCTACTGGTCGACTGAGTTTTGTGATTCGGGGAGAGGATGAGAATGTGCAGTGGATGTGTTGCTATCTACGAACCGTCTCTTATACATCGTCCCTACAGTAGTTGTCCCCGTTGTCTGTTGCATGCTTCACCTTTTGTCCATGTTGTACTCGAGTTAGCAGACCTACCCCGGCTGGCTGTCTGCAGGTTTATAATTACAACGCGATCGTCTCAAAGAACATCTGTATAGTGTAATTATATCAGTGCTGTTAGAAGAAAATATCATTCCAGCATCTTTCATATCTGTCAGGAAGCCCTGTTTTTAGAATAACACAATAGTAGTTGTAGTGCACAGACTGGAATTCTTTGTACCATTCGTTTTTTTTTTATGGCGACTATTCTGACAGTGGTGTTAGAAATTATTGGATAATCTGTATTGTTGGAGATTGAGGGCAAGGGTCAATCAGCTGACCACCATGTCCAAGGAAACATTCATTGCTACAAGTTTTATCTCTACCAACGACTGGAAGGAGACCCGCATCCTCAGCAGCTCCGAGAAGGTTAGCATGGAGCGAGCCGAGCACACAAGATTGTCTCACCTCCAGAATCCGCCGTCCCTGAGCAACACGGGTCTGCACACGGGCAACAGCAACAGAATCACCGATTATTTCGCTGATTTTAACGCCAACTTATTCCCTAGTAGTCCCCTGCTTAATGCAACAAGACAGCGCTTTCAACAACTTAGCAACATGTTTAAGTTTGGAGAATTTCCCCTGTATGGAACTCAGAGCCAACCCAACGTCAACTTCACAGCTGCGGGCCTGAATCAGTTCCACAACTTTAGCTTCCCAAACTTCGCCGCCTTGTTCCCAAACTTTCCCCCGCCCCCAGATATCACGCTTGGCGGGATCTTCCCCAGAAATTCGGAGTTCTTCAACAGCATGACAAGCAGTCTCAACGCCAACTATCACGAAGATGTTGCCACCAGAAGGCCCCAACAGCATTCGAACAGTTGCAATGCCAGTGACCTGAATGTTAATAACAATGCTGGCTTTTACACTGGAAGACCAGATGACCAACCAGGGCTGGGCAGGGGACGAGCGGTAAACCCCAGCGAGATCTCGGACAGTC
>CAJHNH020003935.1:77500-120000 GCA_905116865.2 Candidula unifasciata
GACGATCCTTACTCGGACAGGAGCAAACAAATCGGATCAGTGACGTGCACGTTGCTCACGTTAAACACGCCTCGGCATGTCAGAATCCAAAAGAGCAGATCATATATCTATTTCTGCTTAGAGTAAATTCCGAAGTTAGAAACCCAGACACCACATAATTTAGACAGCAAAAATGATTGTTGTATCCACTGTAAATATCTGGCGCGCTAGCTCAGTTGGTTAACCAGCTGCGCGGTGACTGGGTGGCAAACTTCTTGTGGTCCGAGTTCACGCTCAGAGTTAGCAGAAAAGCCGCATTTTGCCCCCAGATTGACGGTATCTGTCATGAAATCAAGGCCATGGGGTTGCGATATCCACAGTAGCCAGTCAACCAGTATTAGCCGGTGATCTTGGATAGTGAACTGTGCCAGTACTATTCTTGTGTTTTCTTCCGTGGACGTGAAGATACGCTACCTATTGTACGCACCCCGCAGACGTGAAGATACGCTACCTATTGTACGCACCCCGCAGACGTGAAGATACGCTACCTATTGTACGCACCCCGCAGACGTGAAGATACGCTACCTATTGTACGCACCCCACAGACGTGAAGATACGCTACCTATTGTACGCACCCCGCAGACGTGAAGATACGTTACCTATTGTACGCACCCCACAAACGTGAAGATACGTTACCTATTGTACGCACCCCGCAGACGTGAAGATACGTTACCTATTGTACGCACCCCGCAGACGTGAAGATACGTTACCTATTGTACGCAGCCCACAGACTTGAAGATACGTTACCTATTGTACGCACCCCACAGACGTGAAGATACGTTACCTATTGTACGCACCCCACAGACGTGAGGATACGTTACCTATTGTACGCACCCCACAGACGTGAAGATACGTTACCTATTGTACGCACCCCGCAGACGTGAAGATACGCTACCTATTGTACGCACCCCGCAGACGTGAAGATACGCTACCTATTGTACGCACCCCGCAGACGTGAAGATACGCTACCTATTGCACGCACCCCACAGACGGGAGGATACGCTACCTTTTGTACGCACCCCGCAGTCGGCGAGATACGTTACCTATTGTACGCACCCTACAGACGTGAAGATACACTACCTATTGTACGCACCCCGCAGACGTGAAGATACGCCACCTATTGTACGCACCCCACAGACGTGAAGATACGCTACCTATTGTACGCACCCCGCAGACGTCAACATACGCTACCTTTTGTACGCACCTCGCAGACGTCAAGATACGTTACCTATTGTACGCACCCCGCAGACGTGAAGATACGCTACCTATTGTACACACCCCGCAAACGTGAAGATACACTAACTATTGTACACACCCCGCAGACGTGAAGATACACTACCTATTGTACGCACCCCGCAGACGTCAAAATGCACTATCTATTGTACGTACCCTGCAGACGTAAAGATACACTAACTATTGTACGCACCCCGCAGACGTGAAGATACACTAACTATTGTACGCACCCCGCAGACGTGAAAATACACTAACTATTGTACGCACCCGCAGACGTCAAGATACACTAACTATTGTACGCACCCCGCAGACGTTAAGATACACTAACTATTGTACGCACCCCGCAGACGTGAAGATACACCAACCAACCACATAGCCAACCAACCAGCCAGTCCATCAACTCACTAACCAACCACATAGCCAACCAACCAGTCCATCAACTCACCGACCAACCACATAGCCAACCAACCAGCCAGTCCATCAACTCATCAACCAACCACATAGCCAACCAACCAGCCAGTCAATCAACTCATCGACCAACCACCCAGTCAGTCAATCAACTCACCGACCAACCACATAGCCAACCAACCAGCCAGTCAATCAACTCATCGACCAACCACCCAGTCAGTCAATCAACTCACCGACCAACCACATAGCCAGCTATCCAGCCCATCAACTCACCAACCAACCACATAGCCAACCAGCCAGCCCATCAACTCACCAACCAGCCACATAGCCAACCATCCAGGCCATCAACTCACCAACCAACAACATAGCCAACCAGCCAGCCCATCAACTCACCAACCAACCACCCAGTCAGTCCATCAACTCACCGACCAACCACCCAGTCAGCCCATCAACTCACCGACCAACCACATAGCCAACCATCCAGCCCATCAACTCACCAACCAACCACATAGCCAACCAGCTAGCCTATCAAAATGCACTATCTATTGTACGTACCCTGCAGACGTAAAGATACACTAACTATTGTACGCACCCCGCAGACGTGAAGATACACTAACTATTGTACGCACCCCGCAGACGTGAAAATACACTAACTATTGTACGCACCCGCAGACGTCAAGATACACTAACTATTGTACGCACCCCGCAGACGTTAAGATACACTAACTATTGTACGCACCCCGCAGACGTGAAGATACACCAACCAACCACATAGCCAACCAACCAGCCAGTCCATCAACTCACTAACCAACCACATAGCCAACCAACCAGTCCATCAACTCACCGACCAACCACATAGCCAACCAACCAGCCAGTCCATCAACTCATCAACCAACCACATAGCCAACCAACCAGCCAGTCAATCAACTCATCGACCAACCACCCAGTCAGTCAATCAACTCACCGACCAACCACATAGCCAACCAACCAGCCAGTCCATCAACTCATCAACCAACCACATAGCCAACCAACCAGCCAGTCAATCAACTCATCGACCAACCACCCAGTCAGTCAATCAACTCACCGACCAACCA
The DNA here is from genome assembly GCA_905116865.2 of Candidula unifasciata. Classification (NCBI taxonomy): domain Eukaryota; kingdom Metazoa; phylum Mollusca; class Gastropoda; order Stylommatophora; family Geomitridae; genus Candidula; species Candidula unifasciata. The sequence goes on from CAJHNH020003935.1 coordinate 80,275, forward strand.
CATAGCCAGCTATCCAGCCCATCAACTCACCAACCAACCACATAGCCAACCAGCCAGCCCATCAACTCACCAACCAGCCACATAGCCAACCATCCAGGCCATCAACTCACCAACCAACAACATAGCCAACCAGCCAGCCCATCAACTCACCAACCAACCACCCAGTCAGTCCATCAACTCACCGACCAACCACCCAGTCAGCCCATCAACTCACCGACCAACCACATAGCCAACCATCCAGCCCATCAACTCACCAACCAACCACATAGCCAACCAGCTAGCCTATCAACTCACCAACCAACCAACCAGTCAGTCCATCAACTCACCGACCAACCACCCAGTGAGCCCATCAACTTACCGACCAACCACCCAGTCAGCCCATCAACTCACCAACCAACCACATAGCCAACTAGCCAGCCCATCAACTCACCGACCAACCACCCAGTCAGTCCATCAACTCACCGACCAACCACCCAGTCAGTCCATTAACTCACCGACCAACCACCCAGTCAGCCCATCAACTTACCGACCAACCACCCAGTCAGCCCATCAACTCACCAACCAACCACATAGCCAACCAGCCAGCCCATCAACTCACCGACCAACCACCCAGTCAGCCCATCAACTCACATCAAGAAATGGGCCAAGTGTCTGTTGATTCACTATTGTCACAGTTGCCCTGCTACTGTCTTTGTTGGCAATCATAGTTTTTTTTTTTTCTTGCGTTCACCGGCTGTAAGCTCCCGAGGAAAGTTCTTGTTGTTCGTCCACTTCTGAACTCTAGTCCTGTTCTAGAACCTGAGTTGAGCTTGCACATCATTTTTATAGATTTGGCTCATTTGTGTGCAGTCTGTTGGTTTCTCACCTCTCATGCAAATGCACGCCGACTCCAAAGAAAGATATCAATTTGTCGACATGCATGTTGGGGAGGCAGTTGGCCTGTTCTTCATTTGCCCACATTGGGGCCCCCAGGAACCAGACGGGTATTGTCGCTGTCAGTGCAGGCCTCCGTACCGAGAACCCGAACCTAATAACCTTTGAACTTATTGTTGGTATGTCTGCCAGTATCTAGGACACTTGGCATCCAATGAAACGTCGACCGTGGCCCCTGGTAGTGTTGTGCCTTCCCATACCGACACATCACAGCCATTCTTGTGTATAGGGAGGTGTTTCCCTGATCTAGGGCACTCGTGTTAGCAGACCCGAGCGTCGGAGAGAGAGAGGCCCCGCCTAGTTTCCAAACACCCCCCATCAGTGTACATTCCGGTTAGACCCCCAACGCGGGGAATGTAGTGACTCACACGCTGCCATCACCCGGAACAAATGGGCCACTGTTTGCTTCCTGTTCTTGAATATCGGATCCTGTGTGTTATATGTCGACATACAACCTACAACCACGCCAGGGACCTGGAGAAGACTTTTAGAGCGCTTCGTTGGCAGAAATACTTGGAACTCTGCAGTTTCGTGTCAGCATGGAATCCAGCCGGTACCTTGTGTCTCTTTCCTAAATGTTGGTGTGCTTTGTACACTCTGACAATAGAATAGTTGGAGGGCAAGATGGACGGTGTGAGACTTAGAGAGACGATACTCAGACAAACCCGTATAGGTTCCGGGGCTTTTTATTGGGGGGGGGGGGGGGGGGAAAGAAGAATAGGCCCACTGCAGTAGCATCCTCAGTTGCAACTGGAAAGCATTGAATAACAATACGTGTAGAGAGAGAGAGGGAGAGGGAGAGAGAGGGGGGAGGGAGAGGGGGAGAGAGAGGGGGGAGAGAGGGGGAAAGGGAGAGAGAGGGAGAGAGAGAGGGGGAGAGAGAGGGGGGGAGAGAGAGAGGGGGGAGAAAGAGAGGGAAAGAGAGAGGGAGAGAGAGAGAGTGGGAGAGAGAGAGGAGGGAGAGAGAGGGAGGGAGAGAGAGAGGGAAAGGGAGAGAGAGGGAGAGAGAGAGAGAGAGGGGGAAAGAGAGGGAGAGAGAACGAACGAACGAACTTTATTTTCAAAGGGTCACAAATTGGGCACGCAGGCCCGTCTTACATTCGACCCTTCCAGTCAACCATCTTTCACAAGAGAGAGAGAGAGAGAGAGAGAGAGAGAGAGAGAGAGAGAGAGAGGGGGGGGGGGGGGGGGGGGGGAGAGGAGAGAGAGAGAGAGAGAGAGAGGAGAGAGAGAGAGAGAGAGAGAGGGGGGGGGGGCGGGGAGAAGAGACTTATGATAAACTGTTCGTATCTTTCTTAAAATATAATAATATGATTGCTTGATTTTTAAAATAAAAAAAAAAATTAAAAAAAAATATGTTATAGCCAGTCAGTGTCATCCGTCGCATTAAAGAATATGGTCCTCTTTCGTTTTGTTTCAACATTGGCACACTGAGTAGCAGCGTGGCCCGATCTGAAATGTCTCCAGTCATCAATTACTTACAACTTGAATGAGAGGCTACCTGTACCAACCATTTGACAGAATTGAAATAGAACATTCACGGAGTGCGGCCCAGGGGCACAGAGGTTAGTGAATGCGTTTAACAGTTTCATGATCCGCGAATATCTGTGTTTGTTGCCTGCGGTGGACATTTGACAGAAATATCATTCTCATTGTTTTAGGATAATAGTAGTATAGTGGCGCCGGGAAAGGCATTGTGGCCTGACCACGTGTGTTCCTAGAGACAACAGTGCTACCTTGTAGCCAACAGGCATTGTGGCCTCACCACGTGTGTTCCCAGAGACAACAGTGCTACCTTGTAGCCAACAGGCATTGTGGCCTCACCACGTGTGTTCCCAGAGTCAACAGTGCTACCTTGTAGCCAACAGGCATTGTGGCCTCACGACGTGTGTTCCCAGAGACAACAGTGCTACCTTGTAGCCAACAGGCATTGTGGCCTCACCACGTGTGTTCCCAGAGACAACAATGCTACCTTGTAGCCAACAGGCATTGTGTAGACCGCACATTATTTAAAACAATATAGATACAATCGTCAGCTACAACGACTGTTGAGTTGTTCGCTCAGTAAAACAGATAGGCGTCTTTCAGCGCTGTGTGATAGAGCCAGGGCTCTTCATGGTGTACATAACTGACTTCACTTAATGTGTCACTAGAAAGTCTCCGGCTGCCAGCCTGAACGAGAGCTATATAGAACCAATGCTCGTCCGTTATTGTTTAGACGGCCAATGAAAAGACAACAACAGCCACCTATTCTCTTCAATGATCAGCGGAGAAAAGAGAGAAATTGTCCAAGAATTGAGGTATAAAACTTTCACTGACCTTTAAGTCTGTCCAGGCGACAATGTTATATTTTGTGATAGAGGGCTATTTGATTGTGACACAGTTACTCGACACAGTGTGCAGTGACAGGCTTGGTTACATCCTCCAGCACTTTCTAATAAGAGATAGAATACCACCGACTGCTGATGTACACACGCTCAGTTTGAAACTAAAAGAACCACAACTCACATGAACATGACGTTTTCTTTTATCCACAAGGAGAAAAATATTCCTAAAATTTGAAAATCCACCAACATGATAGATGTAGCCTACCGAGCAGACTCTCGGGACTACACTTTAACTAAATACAAGGCTGTCCTGTTCACGTATGTAAAAGCAGCACCCAAGCTCCACAAAGGATGTCGTCATCCATACACTTGAAACATCAGAACACTGTCTGCACAAGAACAGAACTAGCCCAGCACTCAACTCCAGCCTACCATGGACAACCAGACTTTACCAAGGACGAGGCAGCCTTTCGTGCAGTCACATCTGTCTCAGAGGTTTCCTATGTTAACAACACCCTTGAAACTATCTAGTTCAACTGGAGAAAAGACAGCAAAGCAGTTCATGTTTTAAAACGAAAAAATAAAAACCGATATTATTCTGTTTGTTCGATTACTGAAGCTATATTTCAAGATGAAGAATGGACTGGATAAATTGGTCACAGCTGACAAGACTGGTAGGTAGTAAGAGGACGGCTACAGCAAAAATAACTACCCCGATGGTCTGACCGCATGCAATGGGCGGCACGAGAGCACTGTACCGTCTTATCCATGATTTTGCTGATCGTATTAAGGGCAAATGATGACCGCCTATGATGATGATAATGGTGATGATGATGATATTTCCTGGGAGGGGCGGCCTTGGGAGATATTATCACTGGAAAAAAAAAAAAAGGGGCGGTGGGCCAAAACAGTTTGGGAAGCACTGTAATAAAAGATGACATCAGACAAAATTGATGCCTTCAAGTGTGGACAGATTAATCAGCCGTCTCTGCCCTGTTAGATAATACAACAGAACAGACGTGGCTGTGCTGCCAGTGTTGCGTAAGTTCGCGATGACCCCCCCCCCCCCAGCCCCCCCGGTCACCAGTAGCTCCCCCGATTGCCCCAGCAGCCACGTCAGCCATGCACGCCGAGCGCTGAGTGCCCCAAATGCGGCCGATGATGCACACTTGGCTAATGACGTGATCAGGGTCTGGGTCTGTAGGATCACAACACAGATCCCCAGCTCCAGACTTGCTGGCGCCGACAGCCTCTAGCCAAGCAACGAGACATACTGCTTTTTTCTCTCTTTACATTTTCCACATGACCAGTTTCTGGTTTTTGCACTCTTTGAAAAACTTGTTTTTTGTGTGTGTGTGTGTGTGTGCGCGCCGCTGTTACGTGTGTGCTCAGTCTTAAAATTGTCTTCTTTCCTTCTTTTATCCGTTTAACACTGAACTGACAAAATGACTCACACTTTTTCCCGCTTTCAGTGATCTGTCCATCCAGACATGCGTCCGCCCTGTGGTTATTTTCTAACATTTGTTTATGTGTTCATTTACTGTCTGTCTGTGTCTGCATCTGACCCTGCCTGTATATTCATGCGTCTGTCTGTGTCTGCATCTGACCCTGCCTGTATATTCATGCGTCTGTCTGTGTCTGCATCTGACCCTGCCTGTATATTCATGCGTCTGTCTGTGTCTGCATCTGACCCTGCCTGTATATTCATGCGTCTGTCTGTGTCTGCTCTTTTCCTCCGGCGCGCGCGTGTGTGTGTGTGTGTGTGTGTGTGTGTGTGTGTGTGATTGTGAGTACACTTTTATCATCCGGTCTTGACCTGTGTTCCCCCCATCTAAAGTGGCTCTATCTCCGTCATGTGTGCCCATTCTATCCCCAGACCATGGAGCAGTCCCTGTGGACTTGGGTAACTTCCTGTATGCAGCGGAGCGGTCCCTTTGACTGTCAGGAAAGTCCCTGTGGACTTCGGGTAACTTCTAACCCTTTGACTGTCAGGAAAGTCCCTGTGGACTTGGGTAACTTCTAACCCTTTGACTGTCAGGAAAGTCCCCGCGAGCCACGGGGCAGTCCGTGTGGGCCTCGGGTAAGTCCCTGTGGGTCGCGAGAAAGTCCCTTTAGGTCGAGGAGCAGTCCCTGTGGTCCGCCACAAAATCTGCTGGGTCACGGGGTAGGGTTGTTGGTCTCTCTTGTCCATTCTGTAGGATGAACACACGAGAGACTTCCTGTTTGTGTGACAGCACTTTTTGAGACATGTCAATAAGTAGAAACCTAACGAAGAAATCGAAAAGCTGTTATTGCAGATATTTGTATATCAGGAACAACGCTCCAGCCACATTAATTCTAATTTGTTAATCTATAGCAGCAGATGGCGGTCGGCTACACGTTGTGATTTTGTGAGGTCCTGTTTAGCAAACAGCTGTTTATGTTTGTTGTTGTTTCCTGTTTGGTTAGGGTTAGGGTTAGCCGCCAAGCCAGTTCCATTGTTTTAGTGAACCGCTGGTTTAAGAATGTTGAGGAACACTGGTCGATCACACACCCACACACACCCTGTCGCCATATCATAGTACTTAGTAATGGTAATAATGATGATACCTCCTCTATGCGAATGTCGAACCCAGGATCGACCAACCGGCAGGCGAGTGCTGCAGTATCCGGCTGGGAGGATATACCTGGTGTTATGACCAGTAGTTATATAACTTCACGTATTCTAGGTTAGGCAATTACCACAAAAACCTATATTAAGGCTGTGCAACCCTTCCCCTTGCCGGGTCTCCTCGCCCCACCTCGCGAACTGCATTAATTAGAAAACTAATTATGTCATTAGGGAAGAATCAACTCACAGTTGTTGTGTTCTTTAAACGCACTGACCAAGCGTGCCGTAGCCAACATGTGTCTCTTCAGTTGTGCAGTTACAGCACCAGTTTGGCTCCCATCTGTACGGTCTCACTTTGGATAGAGTGATAATGGCTCTGCAACACAGTCCCCATGGGAATGGTATTATGTACGGGGTCGAAAGTAAGTCGGCAAAGGAACTACTCCGTTAACTGCAAACTCACCAGACCCGGACCTAGCCAGTGCAGTTGACGGTAAAGATATATACTACTTGGTATCCCTGAAGTGCAGTTGACGGTAAAGATATATACTACTTGGTATCCCTGAAGTGCAGTTGACGGTAAAGATATATACTACTTGGTATCCCTGAAGTGCAGTTGACGGTAAAGATATATACTGCTTGGTATCCCTGAAGTGCAGTTGACGGTAAAGATATATACTACTTGGTATCCCTGAAGTGCAGTTGACGGTAAAGATATATACTGCTTGGTATCCCTGAAGTGCAGTTGACGGTAAAGATGTATACCACTTGGTATCCCTGAAGTGCAGGTGACGGTAAATATATATACTGCTTGGTATCCCTGAAGTGCAGGTGACGGTAAAGATATATACTGCTTGGTATCCCTGAAGTGCAGGTGACGGTAAAGATATATACTGCTTGGTATCCCTGAAGTGCAGTTGACGATAAAGATATATACTGCTTGGTATCCCTGAAGTGCAGTTGACGGTAAAGATATATACTGCTTGGTATCTCTGAAGTGCAGTTGACGGTAAAGATATATGCTACTTGGTATCCCTGAAGTGCAGTTGACGGTAAAGATATATACTACTTGGTATCCCTGAAGTGCAGTTGACGGAAAATATATATACTACTTGGTATCCCTGAAGGTTTCAGACACAGACAGACACAGAGACAGACAGACAAACAGCACTGACAACCAAGGTTGCCTAGTGAGTTAGCGTGGTATAGTGCTAGCGACACCTGTCGGCATATCTCTTCTGTCGACAACAGGTCTGGGAATCCCCCAAGCAAAGACGCTAATTACATTTCTTCTCAATGGGCACAGGTAGATCAGTGGCTGGTACATTTGCACCGGCCTCAAATGAGAACGGTGCAGGTAAGTCCATCTAGGTACCACCGTCATTATCTTGTGCCGTGCTGGGAGCCTGGCCAATCCTTTCCCGCCCAGTGGCACCATATCTCCAGTGTCAGGCCCAGGTCTGTTTTATGTTCCCCTTTTGGTGAAGCCAATAGAGGTTGTATCATTGTTGCACCTTTCCCTGTCTTCACTATCTAGTGACGTAAAACAACAAATTGATTCCCACAGCTCATTATGTTGTGACGAGTATATACACATACCTAACTCTCTATTTTATCGTCAGTATTTGCCACTGTAATACCATTAATTGTATGATGTAACTTCTCTCTTTCTCTGTCTGTCTCTCTTCCCTCGTACTTGATTTGTTCGAAGGCCTTTTTATTGGTTTTATTATTTTAGAAAAAACAACTAAGAATAAATTAGTCATCTCCCTCTCTTGTATTTTTTCCAACGCTATTTCTCCCTCCCTCTCTCTCTCTCTCTCTCTCTCTCTCTCTCTCTCTCTCTCTCTCTCTCTCTCTCTCTCTCCCCCCCCCCCCATCCTGTTGGAGTGTTTATTCGACACCAGGGCTGTTCATCTAGGTTTACTTAGGGGCCACAATTTAGAAAACTGGGTTCGTCACGGGCCAGAGGTCAGAGCCCCAGCACAGAAAGATTATCAATACACTACAACTGGCAGTGATCCGCGGGTCACTTGCTAGACCTCCGTGGGCCACTTACTAGATCTCCGCGGGCCGCCAGTTGAATAGCCCTGTTCTACCAGTCGGTCACTCCACACACGTTGCTTGTGTTTGTTTTTATGAAGTGAATCTAAGAAGACACTATCTATCTCCCCCCCCCCCCCCCCCCCCCCCCCCCCCCCCCCCCCCCCCCCCCCCCCCCCCCCCACAAACACACTCCTTTTCCTTCCCTGTCTCGCATATGCATAAAACACATTTGTAATAAAACGCCACAGTATATATCAGACCCAAATGAAAATGATGATAGAAGCCGCAGGTAAACGCACAAATGGGACAGGGGTATGGAGATACAGGTGCACCAGAGAATAGATGATGGCAACGATGATAGCATGGCTAGATGACAACATAGATAGTGAGGGAACATTACAAGACGGAGTCGATGAAAAGCTTGCTTGAAGAGAGAGGATGAAAGGAAAGATAGACCGTGAAAGTGCAGATTAACAGAGCTGACAAGGACAGAATAGCACAACAGATAGGAAGACAGGATGTCCTAAAACAATGTGACGGAGACGAAGAGAGGAGAACAGGTACGAATATCAGTGCAAGACAAGATGGCTGCCAGTGGTGGGGGAGAGATCAGAGGAAGCTGGTGATGGGAATACAGATTACTGTTATTGTTATAACTACCTTCGCGCCTTCATTAAACCTGTTCGTTGCAAATCACATTTTCCTCCTCCTATATTTTATATTTTTTCACGTGATCCATCTGTGTGGGAACTGGCGGCTGGGATACGCTGCCCTCTATTGTTGCTGTGGTTTGTATCGAGAAAGGCACCGGCGGACACCTCCGATTTTTTTGTGTTTTTACGTTTACCCCCCCCCCCCCCCCGTCTTTTTCCCTTTCTTTTCGTTGTTACTAAATCACAGTCCAGTGGATTAATTTCTTAGTATTAGCTTGACTGCAGTCATCCATGTTTTCTTTACTTTTGGGAATGAAGATGCAAGGCAAATATTGGTTGTTGGAGATGAAAGACAAATGTTGGTTATTCTGACTTCTATAATCAACAGAAATGACGGGTTGCGCTTTTCTAGTTTTTGAACAACGAATACAAAGTTCACATCTTTTATGCCATACGAGAACATTTTGACAGGTCTCGGGTGGTCTTCTTGTAGCGAGGGGCGAAATCACTGTCTCGTTACTTGCTCACATATGTGTTCAGGCAGGACAGATAGAGGAATGTGTTCAGGCAGGACAGATAGATGAATGTGTTCAGGCAGGACAGATAGAGGAATGTGTACAGGCAGGACAGATAGAGGAATGTGTACAGGCAGGACAAATAGATGAATGTGTTCAGGCAGGACAGATAGAGGAATGTGTACAGGCAGGACAAATAGATGAATGTGTTCAGGCAGGACAAATAGATGAATGTGTTCAGGCAGGACAGATAGATGAATGTGTTCAGGCAGGACAGATAGATGAATGTGTTCAGGCAGGACAGATAGATGAATGTGTTCAGGCAGGACAGATAGATGAATGTGTTCAGGCAGGACAGATAGATGAATGTGTTCAGGCAGGACAGATAGATGAATGTGTTCTGCAAGCTGCATACGTTTTGTCAATTAAGAGCGCATATTGATTGGGCCTTGGGGACAAAATGAGATTTTAGATTAACACAGCGTAATACCAAGAAACCAAAGCTGATGTACCGGCGTTGCTAGAAGAACGCTGAACGAGAAGAAAAGATATGACGAATGTAAGAAACGAGGGAGAGATGTCAGATAACAAGAAACAGAGGAAAATAGAAAGCTATGTTTATGTGAGGGATGTTTGTGTATGTGAGAGATGTTTGAGAGAGAGAGAGAGAGGGAGAGAGAGAGAGAGAGAGGTGTGTGTATGTCAGAGAGAGAGAGAGAGAGAGAGAGAGAGAGAGAGAGAGAGAGAGAGAGAGAGAGAGCGAGAGAGGTGTTTAGCTGGAATAAATGTTACTGTTAAAACCAAAGGCAGACAGTAGTCTGTGTAAAAAGCCACACAACCTTCAAGAATTTGCTTGAATAAAAAAAAAAAAGGGGCGAAATAAAGAACAACAAGAGATTGATTTCTAACATTTCAGTCAATTGTCAAAGCGGTGATGGTAGTTTAAGCTGACCAGTAGTCGCCAGTTTTGTGATGTCAGTGAAGGTAGTGATGATGATGATGGCGTCGACATTGACCACCATGAAACATAGTTGCCACGTGAATAATAAGATAATGGCACTGAATTGTCTTTTGATTGTTGCATGGGCCACTGCGTCTGGAACATGGACCACTGAGTCTGGTACATAGACCACTGTGTCTAGTACATGGACCGCTCTGTCTGGTACATAGACCACTGTGTCTGGTACATGGACCGCTCTGTCTGGTACATAGACCGCTGTGTCTAGTACATGGACCACTGCGTCTAGTACATGGACCGCTCTGTCTGGTACATAGACCGCTGTGTCTGGTACATAGACCACTGTGTCTAGTACATGGACCGCTCTGTCTGGTACATAGACCGCTGTGTCTAGTACATGGACCGCTGTGTCTGGTACATGGACCGCTCTGTCTGGTACATGGACCACTGTGTCTGGTACATAGACCACTATGTCTGGTACACATAGACCGCTCTGTCTAGTACATGGACCACTGTGTCTGGTACATGGACCGCTGTGTCTGGTACATAGACCACTCTGTCTGGTACACATAGACCGCTCTGTCTAGTACATGGACCACTGTGTCTGGTACATAGACCACTGTGTCTGGTACATGGACCGCTCTGTCTGGTACATAGACCGCTGTGTCTAGTACATGGACCACTGCGTCTAGTACATGGACCGCTCTGTCTGGTACATAGACCGCTGTGTCTGGTACATAGACCACTGTGTCTGGTACATGGACCACTCTGTCTAGTACATGGACCACTGTGTCTGGTACACATAGACCGCTCTGTCTGGTACATGGACCACTGTGTCTGGTACATAGACCACTATGTCTGGTACACATAGACCGCTCTGTCTAGTACATGGACCACTCTGTCTGGTACATGGGCCGCTGTGTCTGATACATGGACCACTGTGTGTGGTACATGGACCACTGTGTCTAGTACATGGACCACTGTGTCTAGTACATGGACCACTGTGTCTAGTACATGGACCACTGTGTCTGGTACATAGACCACTGTGTCTGATACATGGACCACTGTGTCTGATACATGGACCACTGTGTCTGATACATAGACCACTGTGTCTGATACATGGACCACTGTGTCTGGTACATGGACCACTGTGTCTGGTACATGGACCACTGTGTCTGGTACATGGACCACTGTGTCTGATACATGGACCACTGTGTCTGATACATGGACCACTGTGTCTGGTACATGGACCACTGTGTCTAGTACATAAACCACTGTGTCTGGTACATAAACCACTGTGTCTAGTACATGGACCGCTAGGTCTGGTACATAGACCGCTCTGTCTGGTACATAGACCACTCTGTCTGGTACATAGACCACTGTGTCTGGTACATGGACCACTGTGTCTGATACATAGACCGCTGTGTTTGGTACATGGACCTCGGACTGTTACATAGACCGCTGTATCTGGTACCCGCTATCAGTCGATCGCCCAGGCGGCTATAGCTGCGATCCGACCCTGTCAGAGCTGCCTAGTGATAGTGAAGTCACTACAAGATCCCTGCTGCTATCTGATCTTCTACAGTTCTCCAGAAACGGGATCCTCTCTTGACAACTGTATGAGTAGATCTTTTTTATAGTAGGTCAACCATTTCACACCTGTTTTCTTCGTTCCGGGAAACCTCTACTCGAGCAAGATGTGTTTGTGTATGGTTATAGATCAACCATTTCACACCTGTTTTCTTCGTTCTGGGAAACTTCTACTCGAGCAGGATGTGTTTGTGTGTGGAGAATTTGGGACCTGGCACGACTGGGTAGAAGCTAGAAACAACTCGTCTGTTGTCGGCGGACAGTTCCTGGCACCTGCAGACATGTGTCACAGCGCTTGTTTATTATTTATTAATGACTTTTTTTCGGTAAACATAAATATTTAGGACAGTTACTGCAAGTAGTGCTTGTGGAGATTTGTTGGCGGCTCTGGCATAATCTAAGGCACGGTATCAACGAGGTGGCCGTCGTGTGCGCCTTCTTTGGTGCTTCTGATCAAACAGTTCCCAGAATTATCCGCAACGTTTTCGGTAGCTATTATGTGATCATGGGTTGACCCCAAGATAATACTAGTGGTGAATAATCAATCAGTCTATCCGGGGTTAGAGATTAAATTTGAACCTGATGTTTCCTTCCAACCCATTACAGTGGAACCTCGCTTAACGAGCATAATTCGTTCCAGAATCAAACTCGTTAAGCGAAACACTCGTTATGCGAAACAATCTTTCTCATATAAATTAATGTAAAATACGATAATGCGTTCCATGTCGAAAAAGATACTCACAAAATGCTATGTATAACGTTTATTCAAAGAAAATTATATACATATTGTTAAGGAGAGTAGATCAATATCATCTTTTCTTCAAACGCGTAACGAACCCACATGAAATGCGAATTCGATTTGCAGAAAAAAAAAAAGTCGAAATAATTTTGAAACATAGCTAATTATTTTTTTTTTTAAACTAGAAAGATGTCCAGAGATTTGTTTTTGCCGACGCTTCAAAATTTGGCGAAAATGCGACACAGCATTATCATTAAATAAATTTGCAACGCGCATAGCCACTTAATTATTAGGGCGATGCTTCTCAATGTAAGATGCAACATTTTGCCATGCTTTCAGCATTTCTCTTATTTCACCAGAAAATTGTTGCTTTTCTGTTACCTCCTCCTCTGACAAACTTTTCCTCCAAAACGCAGCTCTTGGCTGTGCTCTTCCACAAGCTCTTTGAAATCACTGTTATCCACCTACACCCCTATGATTGTGGCCAAAGACCCAATCTCGTTGACTACAGGTTTCACTGTCTCGAACCCCTCAAAGTCACAAAATAGACAACACTCTCCAGCCAAAGCTTCTTCCAAGCAGAAGTTAAGATTCTCTTGGTAACCCCTTCCCCCGCCTTGTCGATCATCTTGAGGCAGGGAACGATATGGACGTGATTTTTCTCCAAAACTCTGTGAGAGTGAGGTTGGTCCCTTCAGTCACATGAAAACAATGCTTGAAGAGTGCTTTAGTGTAGTTTCCTAAAGCTAGAAATAACTTGCTGATCCATGGGCTGGAGTAACGGAGTGGTGTTGGGAGGCAGAAATTGGATCTTGATGAACTTAAATTCTTCAGAGAGGTCATCTTGTAGGCCTGGAAGATTCATGTCCATATATAACAATATAACACAAGTTTGAGAAATTGTGTGATCACAAGTGACGCTGCGATGCTACTGGAAAGAGTGCTAAACACAGACTGATGTAACATGCGTACAATTCGAGACTTCCCCTCTCCTCGCCACTCGTTATGCGAAACGTCGCCCGTTAAGTAATTTTGTTTACAATTTGTTTTGCTCTTTATGCGAATTACTCGTTATGCGAGGTGCTCGTTAAGCGAGGTTCTACTGTACTTGTGTCTGCCTCTGTGTTATGAAGGCATGAAATGTAACTTGTGGTTGAGTCACTGTTAGATTCTTATGTTTTCTGTATTTATTACCTTTGTCTGCTACTGCTTCTAGTCTTCGCTTCAGAGAACAATTTGGAACGTGCTGATTGTGTATTTGCAGTATCTGTGAAGAGTGACAGCCCAGACTTCTGTCTTAGCCCTTGTATGTGATTGGAACCGTAGCCCAGAATTCCCTCACTGGGAAGGTGATATTCAGAGATACCGGTGTTGTTTTGCTGGGCACGTTTGTTGCAGCGCTCTGCTGGCTGCACACACAGACAGTCACGTTGCTTAATTAATCATCTGAAATGATTACCCCGCCCTTCCCTCCCATTTGCACGATGAAACACAAGGAGTGTTGCAGAGCCCTCCAGCCTCTTTCCTTGCCCGAAAACGAGCGGCCTGTACTAAGGACTAATACTTCACATCTATAGAGAGTCAGGATGTAAGCAGAGCGCCTTAACACACATCGGTTCTGCTAGCTCTCTTCTCTGGTGGTTGGGTTACAATCGGCGCAAAGTGAGGTACCTCAGACCTGTAAAGAATACAATGCCAACCAAAGTCTCTGCTTAAAGACACCTAGCCTGCATCTTACAAGGGGGACATAAATTTAGGAGGAACGAAAAACTCACGGAGAGGATTGCCTGCCTACTGAAGGAACCAGCAGGTGAACTAAAAGGGTCAAGGAGCTATGCTCCCATAAGGAAACAGGAGAATAAGGTTGAACAAAAAGGGTCGGGGTGGGGGGGGGGGCGGGGCGGGAATGTTAAATGCGAAGGAACTTATGACTGAATAGCCGACTGAAGGGTATTCACCACGCTTCTGTGTTGACAAAGATGGGAAAGTAATTGTGGGAATGTCTCCACGTGATAGCCCGTTATGTCTAATCTAGCTGGTGGATCGGTCGTTATTTCTTTGCTCTTGACATTCCTTCCCTCGGCGCCGGAATGACTTCGAATGGTAGACGATTCCAGCTGATGAAAGGTGGCAACAGAGCGAGAAGAGTGAAGCCGCCAGTGAGTAGAACCGCCAGGTAAAGGTGAGCAGATCCCGTGTGCTGTACCAGAACCGTATGTTTAATCTGTTCCGTCAGCACGTTTTATAGGCAACGCATTTATTAGCAACCAGCTCACATTTACACTCAAGAGATTCGACTCCCATTTCTTGGTGTACAAGTTATCTCCCCTTGACTGCTGTTTCCTTCTAATCTCTCTCTCATTCATCACCAGCGTATTGATGATAGGGCTTCTACCCTCCATGTGTAGCTGCCACTGTTTTACCAGCGAGCATTCATCATTTAAATTAAATATTACTGCTTATATTATTTCTTAGCATTCAACGGAAATATTAAACATTCTGAAATATCACTCAGACGGCAACAGCGGTCACCAGCCGCTTGGGTATCGTGTTTAACAACTGTAGGTCTCACCTGAAACCTTTTAACGATGTTTCCCTAATGAATCAGCTACTGACTGATACAAACATTATTACATCTACTTGGTGTTCCACACAGGTACACAAAATTTAATAATTATAAAAAATTCAGTAATCATGGTGGAGTTCCGACCACAACCATAGATGCTCCGTTTTTCTCAGCAAATGTGCGGATGCCAAACGTTTCCAGCCATAGTTAGTAACGGGCTCTGTGTACACGTTTCAGGAACCGCAGGTATATGGTGCTGAAACCCATTTTGTAGACCATATATATGTGTGTGATACGTGGGCATCACGCCAGGCACATTGTCTTCACTGGACGTTTCTTGGTAGCTGTTTTAGGCAGCAGCGATCTGGGAGCAAGGATCAGTTGTGCCTTCTCGATGCTCAGACTGGTAACAGGCAGGGCAGCACAGAGAGCAGTGTTATATGCGGATCCAGCGGTAACAGGGCAGCACAGAGAGCAGTGTTATATAAGGATCCAGCGGTAACAGGCAGGGCAGCACAGAGAGCAGTGTTATATACGGATACAGCGGTAACAGGCAGGGCAGCACAGAGAGCAGTGTTATATACGGATCCAGCGGTAACAGACAGGGCAGCACAGAGAGCAGTGTTATATACGGATCCAGCGGTAACAGGCAGGGCAGCACAGAGAGCAGTGTTATATACGGATCCAGCGGTAACAGGCAGGGCAGCACAGAGAGCAGTGTTATATACGGATCCAGCGGTAACAGACAGGGCAGCACAGAGAGCAGTGTTATATACGGATCCAGCGGTAACAGACAGGGCAGCACAGAGAACAGTGTTATATACGGATACATCGGTAACAGACAGGGCGCCACAGGGAGCAGTGTTGTACGGATACAGAGGTAACAGACAGGGCACAACAGAGAGAAGTGTTATATACAGATACAGAGGTAGCAGACAGGGCACCACAGAGAGCACTGTTGTACGGATACAGCGGTAACAGACAGGGCCCACAGAGAGCACTTTTGTACGGATACAGCGGTAACAGACAGGGCACCACAGAGAGCATTGTTGTACGGATACAGCGGTAACAGACAGGGCACCACAATGAGCACTTTTGTACGGATACATCGGTAACAGAGCCAGAATATGGAGCGCTGAAAAATACTGTAGACGAAGTGAACATGAGGGTCCGTTTCTATGATCTCTTCCTGCGCTGACGCTGCGAGGCATTCCAAGAGTAGATAAAAAAAATATGCAGATTCGAATCAAGGCCTTTAGCAGACAAACACCTTACCTTTATTTTTTTGGCCACTGCAACTCCCTTCTATCTAATATTATTATATATTTTTGAGTAATGGCCCTTCCCTGCTATAGCCTTTTGTGGCTAGTATTCATATCCGGTGTTTAAACGCGTGTCATGGCTTCAGCTGGCCATACAGATTTGTGGGTTTCTCTCGGAGGTACTTGAGTTAAGCGATTGTGTTTATTCTTGTACATGTAACATTGTCTCTTCTTGCTGATGAAAGTTGTCTAGTAACGTTCACTTACCGATCGTTTACTGTTGTCAATGTGAAGCTTACCCCTACTTGTTGTTTGGTTTGATATCTTCTCAACTCTTTTCTAATAACCTACTTGTGGTAAATGTGCCTAGACTTTATTAAAGCTCACATATACTGAAATAGTCAAGTAGAAAGCAATTGATGTCACTGGTGGCACAGGATTAAAAAAAAAAGTGAATATCGCAGTATGTGTACAGTTTTATTCTAATGCACGCAACCAAACGTTTAAAAAAAAAATAGTAACTCCTCGAAACAGGGGGCCGCGTCTTTGGGCTGTTCATCTCTGGCAGCAGACGCTACAATTAAGCGAATTCCTGATGGGAGACGGGAATTCCCGGTTAGAGTAGGTCCACACCCATGGAGAAGATATGGCGGGCCTGGTGTTTCCCGCCGAGCTGTCTCCTGACGCCTGCAAGCCAGGCCTCACATAACGGCTGCCTGATGATGGCACTGATGCCCCGGTATGCCCTGAACTCAGGTCTTCCTCGTCGCCGTTGTTCTTGTAGAATCTTCATCATAACAGTGTCCATTTCTGTCACTGCCAGCCAAATTAGATCTTACTTACTTTCTTTCTTTCTTTCTTTCTTTCTTTCTTTCTTTCTTTCTTTCTTTCTTTCTTTCTTTCTTTCTTTCTTTCTTTCTTTCTTTCTTTCTTTCTTTTTTTCTTTCTTTCTTTCTTTCTTTCTTTTCTTTCTTTCTTTCTTTCTTTCTTTTCTCTTTCTTTCTTTCTTTCTTTCTTTCTTTCTTTCTTTCTTTCTTTCTTTCTTTCTTTCTTTCTTTCTTTCTTTCTTTCTTTCTTTCTTTCTTTATTTCTTTCTTTCTTTCTTTCTTTCTTTCTTTCTTTTTCTTTCTTTCTTTCTTTCTTTTTTCTTTTTTTTTTTCTTTCTTTCTTTCTTTCTTTCTTTCTTTCTTTCTTTCTTTCTTTCTTTCTTTCTTTCTTTCTTTCTTTCTTTCTGGCTGGCTGGCTGGCTGGCTGGCTGGCTGGCTGGCTGGCTGGCTGGCTGGCTGGCTGGCTGGCTGGCTGGCTGGCTGGCTGGCTGTCTGTCTGTCTGTCTGTCTGTCTGTCTGTCTGTCTGTCTGTCTGTCTGTCTGTCTGTCTGTCTTTCTTTCTTTCTTTTTCGTTTGTTCGTCCGTTTTTTCGTCCGACCGTCCGTCCATCCGTCTGCCCTTTCTTTTCACCACCAGGATTATCTTATGCTTTTGCTATAAATGGATGTATTGAATCGAAAGTTGTAAATCACCTTTTTTTCCCCCTCGTTCTTGCTATCCTGTCTTCTCCTCCTCCACTGTTCTCATCTCCTTCATGCTTAGCGACTGCTGTTTTCGACACACTCCCCCCTTACCACCGAACCTCCCCCCTCGCTTGGCTTTTTTTCCCATCTGCGAATCGTCATATTAGGGCTCTTTTGTAGTAGTTGTATTAGTACTTTCAGTAATAATGACGATAATGATAAAAATAATAATAATGATGACAATTATGATGATGATGATGATATGAACTTACGAACCATGTTAATACTACAGCAGACTTTCAGTTCTTCTTGTTTGTGCCTGTATTTTACCAAGAAACTGTTAGGAAACTGTTGAACCTTGCAGTGTTTTTGGTAAGGCGAAGAGGATCTAGACGTGGATTGAACCAGAAAACACCTGTAGGCCAAGGCGTGTACACTAGCTAGTATTTTACAAGCACCGAGAATGCTGGCTATTGCTGCAAAACTGTTCAGGTATGAGCTCCAAGTGGCCACCATCTTGGCGATAACTGTTTTAACACTAGCAGACAGCTGCAGGTCTATCGACTGCACACGCGAGGACATGTGATCTGTACCGGTTGTTTATTGGTCTTGCTGTCGCTAACGTGTTGTCATTATCTGCTACATAGGGGGAATGCCTGCGTTTGTTTACTGTATCATCTGTGGGCGGAGGGAAAGCCAATATGGAGAGAGATAGGATGGGGAGATGGAGATGGAAAGAGAGAGAGAGAGAGAGAGAGAGAGAGGGGGGGGAGTGGAAAAAGGTCATTGAGAGAAGGAGAGAAACCAGGAGGAAGAGAAGGAGAAAGAGAATGAGTCTTGGTTCACGGCTTTGCTGTGACGTCGGTTCTGTAAGAGTCCTATTTCACTGGGTGTTGGTACAACATGTCCCGTGTCTTGCCACTGGGTGCTGGTACAACAGGTCCCGTGTCTTGCCACTGGGTGTTGGTACAACATGTCCCGTGTCTTGCCACGGGGCCCTTGATTCCACATTGAAATGTCGCCCGCATTGTGCCTACTGTTAGTCACCACAGTGGCCTGTCTAGCCTACTTACTGGTTCACCAGTCTTCCCTTGTACCCATTCATTGATCCATCCGCTTATCCTTTCATATACCTGACCATCTTTCCATATAACGTTTCATTCTTTACCTACCCACAACAAGTCAATCATTCGTTCATCCATTCAGTTGTCTTCATATCATCCCACCTGCCAGTATGTTTGTTTGCACATACATCCACTGATCCATTCATTTACTTACCGCTCCACTAACTTACCCATCTATTCACAAACCTACCCAACCATCTACTATACATACACGCGTACAATCACACACACACACATTCCCATCTATTCACACACAGACACACACACACATTCCCATCTATCCACACACACACATTCCCATCTATCCACACACACACACACACACACACACACATATATTCCCATCTATCCACACACTGACCAGCCCACTGACTGGATCAGTGAACCCATGCATCCACTCACTCACTGCCTATTCAGAATCTTGTTTACCCACCTACCCAGCCCTCAACTCATTCATCCACATCCACATGTACCCATCATTTCCTGTGTGGATCCCTGTGCCCCATTTCCGGGTGGAATGGATTGGTAAAGAATAGTCACACTAACCATAACAAGCATGTCGTAAAATATAACTGAATTAAGGGTCCGCTATAGTAGTAACTGATGAGTAGAAAAGCGCAGAAATCGCACATACTCTCGACCACATCACAACCTATAAGTCGCGCCTTTAATGGCGAACGCAGAAAAAGAAAGAAGGAGAAGAAGAAGCATTCGACTCACATCCTAATCTCTATATACCCATCCACCCATGCACCTACCCACCCACCCACCCAGGTATCGATTACCTGCCATGTGTATTTCTCTTACCTGGATAACTGTAAACAAACAAAAAAGGCTGGAAAGAGTTGGGAAGCACTCACAGTTGTGTCTGACACCCGATACACCCCTCTGCTGCTGCTGCTGGTGGTATTTTTGGTACTTTCCACGGAACGTTGTTGTCGAGATGGAGAATTTTGTCTGTTCATCTCCAGCTCTTGCTGTAGGAAGCGTGGGATTGTGAGAAACTACAGGAAGGTCGTGAATCTCCAGGTCATGGTGTCCCGGAGACTGCTGAAGGAGTTGTTTTATCCCACCAAGTGTTTCCATGCTTAGCTTTTGTCGCGGGCTAAAAGATAGGGGTCTGCCGGCCATGAATCCATTATACAGTGATTCTTTGTTGTCTTGTCTATCGTTCCGTTTGTCGGGCAGCCGGTTGGTTTGTTTGCTGCTCTGTGTATTTCTCTCACTGCATTATCTCCCTGGCTGGCTGGCTGTCTCCCGCATGGATTCCCTGAAAATCGAAACCTACATTTCTGCCTTCATAGTGGCTGCTCTTGTTGTCTGCCCTTTATATCTACATCAAGTTACCAGTCTAGATCGAGCTACTGTACCCTGACTTTGACCAGTCTACATCGAGCTACAGTAGAGTGACTTTGACCAGTCTAGATCGAGCTACAGTAGAGTGACTTTGACCAGTCTACATCGAGCTACAGTAGCCTGACTTTGACCAGTATAGATCGAGCTACAGTACCCTGACTTTGACCAGTTTAGATCCAGCTATATAACCCTGACTTTGACCAGTCTACATCGAGCTACAGTACCCTGACTTTGACCAGTCTAGATCGAGCTACAGTAGCCTGACTTTGATCAGTCTACATCTAGCTACAGTACCCTGACTTAGACCAGTCTAGATCGAGCTACAGTAGCCTGACTTTGACCAGTCTACATCGAGCTACAGTACTCGGACTTTGACCAGTCTACATCGAGCTACAGTACTCTGACGTTGACCAGTCTACATCGAGCTACAGTACCCTGACTTTGACCAGTCTACATCGAGCTACAGTACCTGGACTTTGACCAGTCTAGATCCAGCTATAGTACCCTGACTTTGACCAGTCTACATCGAGCTACAGTACTCTGACTTTGACCAGTCTAGACCGAGCTACAGTAGAGTGACTTTGACCAGTCTACATCGAGCTACAGTACCTGGACTTTGACCAGTCTGAGCTACAGTACTTGGACTTTGACTAGTCTTGATCAAGCTACACTACCCTAACTTTGACCAGTCTAGATCGAGCTACAGTACCCTGGCTTTGACCAGTCTAGATCGAGCTACAGTACCCTGACTTCAACCAGTCTACATAGAGCTACAGTAGCCTGACTTCGACCAGTCTACATATACCTACAATACCTGGACTTTGAACAGTCTTCATCGAGCTACAGTACCTATAGCCCCACTGCCCCTCTCCCTCCCCGCCCATATTACACTAATTTCAAGATTATAATGTAATTGAATTTGAAATATCACCTCACTATCGTCATAGCCCTTGGAGTGGTTGTGGAGCTTCAGGTCATTCCATCGCAGAATTGTCTCCATGACTTGTGCCTCTCTGTTTAAACCGACATCTGCATGAGTTTAATCAATGATATCCGTTAACCATCCCTGGCTCTTGTACTTGTTTTGGTGCTTCTAATACGTTATGGTTTCATCGAGCCATGAAAGTTTGCTCTCTTGTCATTGTATAAGACGCAAACTTTCTCGGTGGAACGAGGTTTACAAAAATAAATAAACTGGCCCGCCAGAAGAAGGTGAGGGAAAACAAGCATTGTGAGCTGATGGAATCCAGCTCAGCAGTTGTTCATCGTTGTCAGAAGCGTTCTGGCGGAACGTCTTGGAGTCAGACCTCACAGCCGAGGCTGCTCAAGGTTATACTTGTAGCATTGAGTGACACCTCCCTGGGGGAGTTCAAGCCGGTTCTGCCCTGCTTGTGAATGTTGTTCCGGTAGGAGAAAACCAAGTAGAATAAACACCAGGGCATTGATGCACTCAGGTAGATCAGCTGTCAGCAGTTATACGTTCTGCTGCTGCTCGGTTATGCTGCCTGAGTCACGCAGCAGTTGCTGGAGGTTTCCCCTGTAGAGCTGCAGGCGCGCCTGCTTGTTCTGGCGTTTGTGTGGTCCCAACTTGTTTTCCATCTAACAGATTTGATGGACAAGTTACCCGTTCTCTCTGAGTAGAAGGTGCTGATTACTAAAGGATAAACAAAGATCCTAATAACATACCTGAGATATCATTAACAAAACTAGCTTCACAATAGTAAGTCAAAGGACCCCTTTCACGCCATAGACGTCAGTCAGGTAAATACAGGGTATTTCTATGCTAGAGGCACACTAGCTAGGACCAGGCCCTGTGGCTGACCAGCACTGGATGGGAGATATGATCACCATGACACAGCGCTGACCTTTACTTCCATGACATGTCCAGACATTCGTGTAGTCTAGTCCCTATGACATTTAGAAATTGTGCCCTGATGAGGATTTGAACCCAAGACATGTAGGTGGACAGTCCAGGATCTAGCCACAGCGCTGCTCGACTGGTTTGTGTACACTCAAGGAGTCAAAGAGCATAAGACTGGTCCAGTGGCAAGGCGTGATCAATTCGCAGGTGTAACTGTCAGCAGATAGCACTGGTGATGGTTTCACGTGATATTTTTCGGCTTATCGTCTTGCTGTTGAGAATATATGTGTGTGTTGCTAGCATTTTAGGACTAGTAACTGGTAGCTTTGGCATGTTAAATCCTCGTTTGAGTCGCGTAAACCTTCAGCGAGCGTTCCGTTTGCCGTGTTGACCTAAACGAGTGGCGTGTTTGTAAACAATGGTCAACAGTCATCTTGAATGGTAACATCAACTGTGTTTAGCAGTGGAAAGTGTACGCGGCTATTACAGCCTTTATGCAGACCTCACTACTGGAGAAAGAGAAAGAAAGAGAGAGAGAGGGAGAGAGAGAGAGAGAGAGAGAGAGAGAGAGAGAGAGAGAGAGATAGAGAGAGAGAGAGAGAGAGAGAGTCGATCCTGTAGAATTTGAAAGACTAGTTGTATCCCCGCACAAAGTTACAATGGTCTGCTGATAAAGCTTTATTGCCATAATATCCTAAATATTTCAATCGCGCCCAAACAAGACTGACCCTTTACACTTGTTGTGGTATTATTTATGACATTCTTGACCCCATTTCAGCGTAAACTGTCTCATGGGCTAATGGTGAAGTTTTCACTCCTATAGCCAAGCCACTCTTACCCGCACAGGTCGCCAATGACTAGCTTTTATCCCTGTCATGGTTTATGTACCCACTTCAACACTCTCTCTGGTGTTGTAAACCCTACAGGTGACACTTAACCTTCGTCAATAATAGAAACGATGGTTTTACTGAACCGGGAGCCGACGCGGGCTGCTCATTCATCACATACCCAAGTACTCCGTTGGGAGCTTTCTCCCACAGCCAGGCAGTATGATTTACGACCGTGGAAAATGATGTATCCCAGCATGGAAGAGACTCATCCATGATGTACAGCCACGTTATGAAGTTAGCCGATTACCTATTTATGTGTTGGAGTTAGCGCCAGTATGCTTGTGTGTGTTCCCATTGGTTCGTCCTCTTTACGGCGCTGACTGGCCAATTGTATCGCAATCATCAGACAGTCGGCAGAGATTTGCAGTAAAAGAGTTTCATTTCTTCATGATTAATCGACGTTGGGAAACAGATTACATCGACACACTAAGTCATATCTTCATCGTGTGAACCGTGCTCCGTTGGGAGCTGTGGCCCAGTGATGCCACTGTCTGGAGTTTCTTTCGGGTTAAAGCTCTTGACTTTGTCCGTCTGTACATAAATGGCATGGATCCTTTGCCCCATTGGGGGGTGGGGGGGGGCGGAGGGAATAGTCCCACTACCCCTAACAAGCATGTCATGTATGGTTACTTAGCAGTTCGCCATTACTGGGTTGTGTCTTAGGTCTGCAGTATGTTATTCATTACCGTTCACAGTTCTCATGGCTCATGCTAACACATATATGTTAAGCAATTGTTGCCGATGCTAAACAGAACTGTAATCATCCCGGCTTATTGTTTCTTCTGCAGCAAGAAGACGGACGACAACCAGTGGTGGGAACTGTTTGATCCCAACACGTCCAGGTTCTACTACTACAACGCTACCAGCCAGAAGACTGTGTGGCATCGACCACAGAACTGTGACATCATTCCACTGGCCAAACTCCAGGTAAGGGCGACTGTGCCAGTGACTTATTGTTGGGCTGGCCACTAATGTGACAGCTTCCCCTAGACAGGTAACTTTCGGGGGGGGGGGGGGAGGGCATATGTGGGCGCTATAAATTTAAATAATGCCATTGCACTCTGGGCAAATATATTAAGTGCTCCCTCTTCCTCCATTAATGTTACAAGCTATGTTTGTTGATGAATGGCCCGAAAGACTGAGTTTCAACTTGGTGAGCTTAATGCATTGAGGTTCAAGTCGCATGAGCCTTGCAACGGGCTTGCGTCTGTCGATGTGGTGTTCTTCTCCGTGGATATAGTGTCTTCGAGCTCTACCTCCCTACCACCAGCCCATATATCGGGTTTGCATGATTAGTACTGGAACTTGACATTTGCAGGCGTAAACAGGTCAAGCAGATAGTTCAGTTCTCACAGCTAACACAGCTGCATATGCAGGCATATTTAAACGAAACGAAAAGACAAATAGAAGGAGAGGATGAAGAGACAGAGGAAGAATTCTGAGGTCACACAAGGATAGATGTGGTGCAGTAGTATTGTTATGAAACAGCGGAGAGAGTAGAGTGAGAAGCGACAGCGACATTTGTAATCTGTTTTAATCACCATTGATCGCTGGCACTAGGAGGGCTGATAGACTGAAATGGCTGGGGCATATTTAAAGAGACAGAGAGGTAAAAACTGTATACACAGGGGAGCTGAATGGTCGTAGACCACGAGGCAGACCAAGATGACGATTTCGAGATAATATTTAGACAGACCTACAAACACTTGGTGTCACCAACTGGAAAGAGAGGGTCAGCCAGAGAAATGAAGGGAGGCGGGTGATACCTGCAGCAGTGAACCTCAAGAATTCGGAATGCTGAAGAAGAAGAAGAAGAAGAAGAAGAAGGAGAAGAAGAAGAAGACGAAGACGAAGAAGACGAAGAAGAAGAAAGAGAAAAAGAAGAAGAAGCCGTTTTGCATGGAGAGACCGAGCCGTATGGGATAGAAGCCTGTGCAATAAAGTCAGTACTCTTGACTGTAACTATCACAGAACAACTTAATCCCCGAGTAGGTCACTTAAAGATGTTTGTGTGTCGTTGCTGTATCATGTAACTGCATGCATGTCCTGCCACTCTTGTCTGAAACTGTCTGCTTCCTGTGTCGTTAGACTGGTTGTGTTGTTCTTGTTAGGAGATGGAATTGAGTCTCTGGAAATGTGGGTGTATAGAAGAGAAGAATTGGTCATATTTCATGAAAACTTAAACAGTCCTGTACGGAGGTTATAGAAAGGCTACACGTGAAAAGAGAATCACTGAAAGATTTAATGAGAGACAGTTGAAATACTTTGGCCACATTAAAAGACATAAGTCAGAGGCAAGAGAGCAAGAAGTGGGCAACGATACAAGTGGGAGGACAACATCAAGCAATGAACGGGCAGCAGTCGGAGAGAGTGTACAACCAGGACAAGAGACAGGGCGTTTTAGGGATCCATTGCAGCCTACCTTCACTGTGGAGACGGCACATGATTGATGATGATTGTTCTTGTGTTATGGATTCCTGAATAACTGGGTGTTTTTTTTTAAACGTGGTGTACTGAAGGCATTCTCATCATATACCAGCGTCCTAGGTTACTCTTGATGACATCAATGTGTCCAGTTTTTCCGTCAGCTTGCCACTGGTGATTGCCATACATAATATGTTTAAGATTGTAATTGATTGATCCTCTGTCACTAGTGATTGCCATACATAGTATGTTGAGGATTGCTTGTGATTGATTGATCCTTCCATTGTGATTGCCATACAGTCTCTCTTAAGGGTTGCTCATGATTGATTGATCCAGTCTGTGGTGATTGCCAAAAGTCTCTGTCCAGAGAGTGCTGGTGATCCTGCCCCTGGTGATTGATTGATTGATCCTGCCCCTGGTAATTAATTGATTGATCCATTTTCTTGCTGATTGATTGAGCCCGTCTCTCCCTATGGGCTGCAGTTCCCAGTGCATTCAAGACTATTGGTACATCTTGTGCACATTTCGAAGTTACCATTTGTCCAATTTGTATAAGTCTGAACATCTGCTTTTTCTATGGCGTTTCGTTAAAAAAAGTTCTCCAGGACGCAGTGTGTTGTGTGTGTTCGCGTGCTTATGTATGTGTGCGTTTGTGTGCGTCCGAGCGCTTTAGAATGTTCTCTTATGCGCTTGTCCCCCGTAGAAGTAAATGTCCTTAGCTTACTGACGCCAAGCCGTCATTATCAGTGCCATCTTGCTTAGCTCACTGACGCCAAGCCGTCATTATCAGTGCCATCTTGCTTAGCTCACTGACGCCAAGCCGTCATTATCAGTGCCATCTTGCTTAGCTCACTGACGCCAAGCCGTCATCATCGGTGCCATCTTGCTTAGCTCACTGACGCCAAGCCGTCATTATCAGTGCCATCTTGCTTAGCTCACTGACGCCAAGCCGTCATTATCAGTGCCATCTTGCTTAGCTCACTGACGCCAAGCCGTCATCATCGGTGCCATCTTGCTTAGCTCACTGACACTAAGTCGTCATCATCGGTGCCATCTTGCTTAGCTCACTGACGCCAAGCCGTCATCATCGGTGCCATCTTGCTTAGCTCACTGACACTAAGTCGTCATCATCGGTGCCATCTTGCTTAGCTCACTGACGCCAAGCCGGCATCATCGGTGCCATCTTGCTTAGCTCACTGACGCCAAGCCGGCATCATCGGTGCCATCTTGCTTAACTCACTGACGCTAAGCCGTCATCACCGGTGCCATATTGCTTAGCTCACTGACACTAAGTCGTCATCATCGGTGCCATCTTGCTTAGCTCACTGACGCCAAGCCGGCATCATCAGTGCCATCTTGCTTAGCTCACTGACGCTAAGCCGTCATCACCGGTGCCATATTGCTCACTACATGTTCTCCTATTGTTCATCCTCTTCTTTATTTATTGTGCTTTTTCGTCTCCCTTGATTTCTCTTGACATGTGTGTACCAGTATAAAGACTTAATAGTTATGTTATTATCTATCAGCTTTTCTCTGTGTGTGTTATATCCAGTCCCAGCACCCCTTCCTCGCCTCTTGATTGCCTGCAGCTTGTTGTTATCTCAGTCAGCTTCGCTGAAATGGTTCCGACCTGCAGGATTAATATCTCAGGGATGAGAATCAAACAGGTACAAATCCCTGAAACCCGGTTCAACCATTTAGCAGATGTATACTGGGGCACTACAAAATGATTACAAATCGGTCACGAATTAACCTGTACTCTACACAGGCAGCGTTTAACGATACTTGTATTTTTGAACATTAAAATTAGTTCGGTCAGACTGCCTCTTGAAGAAACAGATAGGTCAATGAAACTAAATATGGGAACACCGGTGATTGCTAGTTATCCCACCCACAGGGGTGGCAGTCCAGGTAAGCATGTAGCTGATCAGCACTGCCATAGACTTCCAGCGTTTCACAAAAGCCGTTCGAGACGACTGAACGAAGAACAGAAAAGTAAAAATATTTTTAAATTATAAGAATGTGTAGAGACAGCTAGCTAGCCAGACTCCAGTGTGCTGTCTCCCATAGAGTCATCAATGGCTGTGTGTCCGGAATCTTGTGTGTGATGGCTGACAGAGTTACTGTCCTTGATTCTATCGATTCAGTCCTGTTCACATTTTGTGGCCTTTGTTAATTAACAGAGGTTCCGGGTTCAGTCCCTGGTAAGGGCTGGCATTTTTTTCACGTGAACGTGGACTTCTATTAATTACCCCTGGTCTCTGGGTAGTGAGATCGGACGCCCGTGTGCATTGTTGCGCACGTAAAAAATCTTATGGCAGTTGGAAATCGAAAAAAGTAACCTTACGGCGCTGCCCTGGCAAAATTTGCAGTTAAAAATCTACCCAAAGTATTTTAGGATCCTCGCCGGTGCTTCAGAGCCTGTACACTGTGCTGAGCTTCTTTGGACTCAAACTTCAGTTAGAAGAAGAACGGAGCACATATGGGTTACTACCCGCGTGCCATGATGTTGATCCGTGGTTTAAACCTCAGACCTCAAACTGTAGAGTAGCCATCTTGTGTAATGTTTAAAGTATTTTTCTGCGTAGTTTGCTGACACTGAGGCTGTTGGTAGAGTAGAATCTTGATGACACGGAGTTGTTGTAGGCGGGTGGTGATGTCGGGAAGGATGTTGAGTTCTACCTGCCTGGGACTGCAAGACTTCAGTCAAGAATAATTGAGGCTGATTACCTCACTACAGCCAGCAGAATAAACGAGTCTTCGGACATTTTCTTTCTGTCGTCATCATCAAATGCCTTGCCGACTGGCGAGGGCGATAATGCCTCTCCACAATCTGCGATTTTCAACAATGTATAAATTCATGTGCAGACAGCCCGCCATGACACGACAAAAGGCTGTCCAGAATGTTCTGACGTTGTCTTCCTCTGTTTCGTATTCTACAGATCTTTCCGGTGGTCACAATATATCCCTGTTTCCGTCTTATAATGTGAACAAATAATGACAACTGTCTCTTTCTGATGTTTGTCTTCTAGCCCCCGCCTCTTTCTGATCTTTGTCTTCTAGCCCCCGCCTCTTTCTGATCTTTGTCTTCTAGCCCCCGCCTCTTTCTGATGTTTGTCTTCTAGCCCCCGTCTCTTTCTGATGTTTGTCTTCTAGCCCCCGCCTCTTTCTGATGTTTGTCTTCTAGCCCCCGTCTCTTTCTGATGTTTGTCTTCTAGCCCCCGTCTCTTTCTGATGTTTGTCTTCTAGCCCCCGCCTCTTTCTGATCTTTGTCTTCTAGCCCCCGCCTCTTTCTGATGTTTGTCTTCTAGCCCCCGTCTCTTTCTGATGTTTGTCTTCTAGCCCCCGCCTCTTTCTGATGTTTGTCTTCTAGCCCCCGCCTCTTTCTGATGTTTGTCTTCTAGCCCCCGTCTCTTTCTGATGTTTGTCTTCTAGCTCCCGCCTCTTTCTGATGTTTGTCTTCTAGGACCCGCCTCTTTCTGATCTTTGTCTTCTAGCCACCACCTCTTTCTGATGTTTGTCTTCTAGGCCCCGCCTCTTTCTGATGTTTGTCTTCTAGGCCCCGCCTCTTTCTGATGTTTGTCTTCTAGGCCCCGCCTCTTTCTGATGTTTATCTTCTAGCCACCGCCTCTTTCTGAGGTTTGTCTTCTAGCCACCGCCTCTTTCTGATCTTTGTCTTCTAACCCCCGCCTCTTTCTGATGTTTGTCTTCTAGCCACCGCCTCTTTCTGATGTTTGTCTTCTAGCCCCCGTCTCTTTCTGATGTTTAACTTCTAGCCACCGCCTCTTTCTGATGTTTGTCTTCTAGCCACCGCCTCTTTCTGATGTTTGTCTTCTAGCCCCCGCCTCTTTCTGATGTTTGTCTTCTAGCCACCGCCTCTTTCTGATGTTTGTCTTCTAGCCCCCGCCTCTTTCCGATGTTTGTCTTCTAGCCCCCGCCTCTTTCTGATCTTCTATCTTCTAGCCCCCACCTCTTTCTGATGTTTGTCTTCTAGCTCCCGCCTCATTCTGTTTGTCTTCTAGCCACCGCCTCTTTCTGATGTTTGTCTTCTAGCTCCCGCCTCTTTCTGATGTTTGTCTTCTAGCCCCCGTCTCTTTCTGATGTTTAACTTCTAGCCACCGCCTCTTTCTGATGTTTGTCTTCTAGCCACCGCCTCTTTCTGATGTTTGTCTTCTAGCCCCCGCCTCTTTCTGATGTTTGTCTTCTAGCTCCCGCCTCATTCTGTTTGTCTTCTAGCCACCGCCTCTTTCTGATGTTTGTCTTCTAGCTCCCGCCTCTTTCTGATGTTTGTCTTCTAGCCCCGTCTCTTTCTGATGTTTAACTTCTAGCCACCGCCTCTTTCTGATGTTTGTCTTCTAGCCACCGCCTCTTTCTGATGTTTGTCTTCTAGCCCCCGCCTCTTTCCGATGTTTGTCTTCTAGCCCCCGCCTCTTTCTGATGTTTATCTTCTAGCCCCCACCTCTTTCTGATGTTTGTCTTCTAGCTCCCGCCTCATTCTGTTTGTCTTCTAGCCACCGCCTCTTTCTGATGTTTGTCTTCTAGGCCCCGCCTCTTTCTGATGTTTGTCTTCTAGGCCCCGCCTCTTTCTGATGTTTGTCTTCTAGGCCCCGCCTCTTTCTGATGTTTATCTTCTAGCCACCGCCTCTTTCTGAGGTTTGTCTTCTAGCCACCGCCTCTTTCTGATCTTTGTCTTCTAACCCCCGCCTCTTTCTGATGTTTGTCTTCTAGCCACCGCCTCTTTCTGATGTTTGTCTTCTAGCCCCCGTCTCTTTCTGATGTTTAACTTCTAGCCACCGCCTCTTTCTGATGTTTGTCTTCTAGCCACCGCCTTTTTCTGATGTTTGTCTTCTAGCCCCCGCCTCTTTCTGATGTTTGTCTTCTAGCCACCGCCTCTTTCTGATGTTTGTCTTCTAGCCCCCGCCTCTTTCCGATGTTTGTCTTCTAGCCCCCGCCTCTTTCTGATGTTTATCTTCTAGCCCCCACCTCTTTCTGATGTTTGTCTTCTAGCTTCCGCCTCATTCTGTTTGTCTTCTAGCCACCGCCTCTTTCTGATGTTTGTCTTCTAGCTCCCGCCTCTTTCTGATGTTTGTCTTCTAGCCCCCGTCTCTTTCTGATGTTTAACTTCTAGCCACCGCCTCTTTCTGATGTTTGTCTTCTAGCCACCGCCTCTTTCTGATGTTTGTCTTCTAGCCCCCGCCTCTTTCTGATGTTTGTCTTCTAGCTCCCGCCTCATTCTGTTTGTCTTCTAGCCACCGCCTCTTTCTGATGTTTGTCTTCTAGCTCCCGCCTCTTTCTGATGTTTGTCTTCTAGCCCCCGTCTCTTTCTGATGTTTAACTTCTAGCCACCGCCTCTTTCTGATGTTTGTCTTCTAGCCACCGCCTCTTTCTGATGTTTGTCTTCTAGCCCCCGCCTCTTTCCGATGTTTGTCTTCTAGCCCCCGCCTCTTTCTGATGTTTATCTTCTAGCCCCCACCTCTTTCTGATGTTTGTCTTCTAGCTCCCGCCTCATTCTGTTTGTCTTCTAGCCACC
This sequence comes from Candidula unifasciata, assembly GCA_905116865.2. Taxonomy (NCBI): domain Eukaryota; kingdom Metazoa; phylum Mollusca; class Gastropoda; order Stylommatophora; family Geomitridae; genus Candidula; species Candidula unifasciata. Next base: position 111,149 of record CAJHNH020003935.1, read on the forward strand.
GCCTCTTTCTGATGTTTGTCTTCTAGCTCCCGCCTCATTCTGATCTTTGTCTTCTAGCCCTTGCCTCTTTCTGATGTTTGTCTTCTAGCCCCCGTCTCTTTCTGATGTTTGTCTTCTAGCCCCCGCCTCTTTCTGATGTTTGTCTTCTAGCCCCCGTCTCTTTCTGATGTTTGTCTTCTAGCCCCCGCCTCTTTCTGATGTTTGTCTTCTAGCCCCCGCCTCTTTCCGATGTTTGTCTTCTAGCCCCCGCCTCTTTCTGATGTTTATCTTCTAGCCCCCACCTCTTTCTGATGTTTGTCTTCTAGCTCCCGCCTCATTCTGTTTGTCTTCTAGCCACCGCCTCTTTCTGATGTTTGTCTTCTAGCTCCCGCCTCTTTCTGATGTTTGTCTTCTAGCCCCCGTCTCTTTCTGATGTTTAACTTCTAGCCACCGCCTCTTTCTGATGTTTGTCTTCTAGCCACCGCCTCTTTCTGATGTTTGTCTTCTAGCCCCCCGTCTCTTTCTGATGTTTGTCTTCTAGCCACCGCCTCTTTCTGATGTTTGTCTTCTAGCCCCCGCCTCTTTCCGATGTTTGTCTTCTAGCCCCCGCCTCTTTCTGATGTTTATCTTCTAGCCCCCACCTCTTTCTGATGTTTGTCTTCTAGCTCCCGCCTCATTCTGTTTGTCTTCTAGCCACCGCCTCTTTCTGATGTTTGTCTTCTAGCTCCCGCCTCTTTCTGATGTTTGTCTTCTAGCCCCCGTCTCTTTCTGATGTTTAACTTCTAGCCACCGCCTCATTCTGATGTTTGTCTTCTAGCCACCGCCTCTTTCTGATGTTTGTCTTCTAGCCACCGCCTCATTCTAATGTTTGTCTTCTAGCCACCGCCTCATTCTGATGTTTGTCTTCTAGCCACCGCCTCTTTCTGATGTTTGTCTTCTAGCCACCGCCTCTTTCTAATGTTTGTCTTCTAGCCACCACCTCTTTCTGATGTTTGTCTTCTAGCCACCGCCTCTTTCAAATCATCTGGGTTACTCTTTGTTTTCTCAGGGAATTCTTAATATAGGGAACGGTAATATTGGTTGCGTGCTTCTGTTCGTGTCAATGTACGAGTGAAAACGCTATTATATTTGAACACATATGCGTCTTCCTTTGAGGTAGACACGGAATTTGACGTCTACGATATCTGTTTTGGTTATGGTCATTCGGCTTGACCGTTCGCCTGTTTATGGCGATCCCCAGAGACTTTCTTGTGATGTGAACAATCGTATCCTAAGTACACCTGCCAGGAGTGGATTGTTATGCACTCTTGTGATGGGCTTCTGAAAGTGGATGTGTGGTAACTGTCGTGAGCTCATAGCTGACCAGCCACTGACTCGTGCTGTAGTGCTGGCTTCCTGTCCGTTACGTGCGCCCAGTTGACGTGACGTTTGGCGTTGCACGTCTACAGGGAAATGCCCTTCTTGAGGCGTGGTCAAGTACATATGAGCGGCAAGTCAAGAACAGAACAAGGCTATAGCCTTGTCTATAATGGCTGCTTGAGAAGTGTGGATTCCCAGGCTCACAGCTGCCACTGCCGCCAGTGGTCCAATGTTGTAGGGCTTTACTTACTGCCGGCTTGTAGGAGTGAATAACACTTGGCATAACATATAGGGGGCGACTGCGCCGTCGCGGTGGACGTTGCAACAGCTGAAGTATGAGGCGTTTTGTGACTACTGTAAAAGTAAAGTAAAAGTAAAAATCCCTTTACACGCTTTTAGGCGCATCGGGCATATGGGAATAGCACCCATATTTTTATAGACCAATCGGCACTCGGTGGGTAATGTGTCAGCATTACGCCGGCCGTCTTTACTTTCCCAGGACAAACCATCCTGGTACCCATTTGAGGCTGGGTCGACCTGCGACGTCCCATACCACGATAAAAATCCACGCAGCCCTCGATCGCGGTACGTTGGATTACGAGTCAGACTCGCAACGCCTTAGCCACGGACGCCACTGTGACTACTGTGTTGTTTACAAAGCCTTTTATACCGTTACATTTCATGTCTAAGAGCTTAATGCCTACTGCATGTCTATATTATGTATAAGGTTCGTTCTTGACAGACGCTCTTTGCTATATGTCCGCGACAGGAGACGCTCTCTGCTATATGTCCGCGGCAGGAGACGCTCTCTGCTATATGTCCGCGACAGGAGACGCTCTCTGCTATATGTCCGCGGCAGGAGACGCTCTCTGCTATATATCTTCGGCAGAAGACGCTCTTTGCTATATGTCCGCGGCAGGTGTTCTCTCCACATTTATCATTTTGAGTGTATGTTGTATTTATGATATTTGCCTACTAAACGCGTGTCTAAACTACTATCTCCGGAACTACGTCCTGTCTAGTTTTCTTTCCTTTTCGATATTCAAACTCTCACACATCTTCTGCCCTCCACCGCCCCCCCCCCCACCCAACACTCTCTCATCCTCGTCTCTGTTCTGCCTCTCACCCAGTCCCTCATCTGCCACCCTGTCCCAACGCTCTCTCATCCTCTCTCTGTTCTGCTTCTCACCCACTCCCTCATCTGCCACCCTGTCCGAACTCTCTCTCATCCTCGTCCTTATTCTGCCTGTCGCCCACTCCCTCATCTGCCACCCTGTCCCACCTCTCTCTCATCCTCGTCTCTGTTCTGCCTGTCGCCCACTCCCTCATCTGCCTCCCTGTCCCACCTCTCTCTCATCCTCGTCTCTGTTCTGCCTGTCGCCCACTCCCTCATCTGCCACCCTGTCCCACCTCTCTCTCTCATCCTCGTCTCTGTTCTGCCTCTCATCCACCCCCTCCTCTGCCACCCCCTCTCCCTTTTAGGCCAAGACATCAAAGCAGGATTGCTTCCCGACAATCAAGGGTCGCTGAGAATTTGCCAGTTGTAATGTTTAAACGATTTTGTTTTGCTTCCTACAGTAGTAGAACTTATTCTTTTGTGAAACATCAGGGCCAACACTTGTGACTGATGAACAGTCGTCTTGAATGAGACAAGCATGGCAGGCTGGACAAACCATGGTGTTGTCCTTGACATTCTCCTGCCGTGTGGTCTTCTTTTTGGACTAGTTCACATCTTGTGTTGAAGTCCCGGCTTCCAACCTACAAGAGAGCTATCACTGGTCTATCCCAGCCTTCACCGGGGCTTGAACCCGGAACCACCAGCATTCGAGGCGGATGCCATACCTCGAGACCACGCAGCCCCTAGGTGTACATAGATCTGAACCAGTAGGATCCCTGGTCGCAATGCACCACCACATGTGCCTGATCACTTGTGCATCGTGAGCTAGTCGTCTGAGGGCAGGCACGGAAGAGACAGGCAGCAATAATACATGAGTGAAGTCGCCTTGTCCACTTGACCACAGCTTCAAGAGCTCGACCTATATTACAGACTGTTGTAAGTTGACATAGCCTCTGATTGGTGGATTAATTTTCTCACGCCCGGTCATGAATGAATTCAATGTATCCTATAGTAGGTGTGTTGACGTGTTCTCCTTAGTGGTGAGAGAATGTTGATGAGCACTGAGTCTTCATGTTCCTACTGGCTGGTTGGCTGGCCAAAAATACGGGGCCGTATTCTCAGAGAAACTCGTCTCTTGTCAGTGCGTGTTCTTAGAGCTAGCTCAAGCGACTGAAAGGATTATCTTATTTAGCTGTAGTCAAGTGTATTGTCATTTAGATGTTGGATACGCTTTGAATTCTGGATCTTTCTAGTCAGTTCTAGACTTTTGTCCATTGTGATAGTCCAAATAAATTCTGGAGAATCTCAGAGAGCTATAGATAGTTTCATGGAATCCTAGATAGATGTAGTTTCAGTGAGTTGTGGTCTAAGTGAATGCTCGAGGTAGTACTACTGAAGACCAACTAGTTACGACGAGTGTACTAAATAAATAGCTCCAGTGAATACAAAATAGCACCGGTGAGCTGTAAATGTTCCCAGTGAATTCTAGATTGTCCAGTTGAGTTATGAATAATCAGTCATATATGGTTCAGTTTGAAGCGAGGATAGTTCCAGCCAATCCTTGATGGTTCCACAGAATCCTGATAGTCCCAGGGAACTGTGGATAGTTCCCAGTGACTTCTAAACAGTCCTGAATTATCAATAGTCCAAGTGAATTCTAGACAGTCCTCGTGAATTATAAATAGTCCAAGTGAATTCTAGACAGTCCTGGGGAATTAGGAATAGTCCAAGTTAATTCTAGACGCTCCCAGGGAATTCTAGATAATAAAAGTGAACTCGAAATCACGCCCGTGACAACCTCTCCACTGTAACACACATTAGTAACGCAACCCTTGGAGCTGGCATCCATGATCGCCTCATTCGCGGAGACTATGTCACGGCTCTTGCTGCTGCTGCCCAGTCACCGCTGGTCTCTGTGGAACTTCATGTCCGTCACTGGACGCGTCCACTTGTTTGTGAGTGTTCTTGTTGTCAGCTGGTGTCACGTGTGGCTTGTTTAATATATTTGCTGCGAGAGACGAAGCATCTGTGGGGATGCTCGGTGCTCTATGGGGTCGATTGTTAATGAGTAGTTCAGTAATATGGAGTTCAGTTTGACTGACCCATCACAGTATTCGCGGCTCAGTCCGTGTTTAAGGGAGGGCTTCAGGATTAAACACTTGAGATTGTGGATTCGCCAGTCTTTATATAATGTATCATGTGTTGTCTCTGTCGGGGACGTTAGGACCTGGTGTGCGGGAAAACCCGATCACGTTACTGTCTTACAGGTGTATCTCTCCTGGCAGAATACTTGTGCAGATTCATACGAATTGTATCTTATATTGCTAGCCCGATTATCTAACAGACAGACAAATAAATATATTATTGATAGATAGATTGATAGGTAGAAAGACGGACAGAGGAAGGGTCATAGGAATCGGGGGATGTGACGTCTGCATACAGAAACAAACTGCTAAGAAAAACCTCACACTTTGTCACTGCCGTGCCCTGTCCGGCCTTCGGGTTACCTCGTCACCATGGGGGATCCCAGTAAAACATTACGGCTGAACGGGGCTTACCAGGATTTGTACAGGTAGAATTCTCATCCTTCGAAGTGTAAATCCTGCGGACTGCAGTCCCCGAGGCCACACACTGCACGCACTTTCCCGCCAAGAGTAGGAAGCAAGCACAGAATCCTTGTTTTCTGTTGAGACATGTTAAGTTCTTCCGTCTGTCTTCTTGTATCCTGCAGCTGACGACGTAAAGAATCGTACAGAGGTGCTAGATGTACTTTCCTGTCTGTTGCTAGTTGATGAGATTGTAAAATGTTATATTGTGTTTCTGTAGTGTCTCTTATACTCCATTCATTCATCTCTTTCTTGGTCGGCCTTTTGATTTCACACAGTGAAGTTATATGAGTGTCTTTTTTTTTGACTCTTTAGTTGATTATGGTAAGTTGTTTGTTGTTTAGCACCAAACGAGTTAACAAAAACAAAAATCCTTAGATGTGTATTCGAACACATTACTGTGGCACCGATAGGTAAACGTCCTAGTTATTGACATCGCAGTTCTTGTCCCCAAGATGCCCGGAGAATTTACGTTGCCGAGTAATTTGTAGTTTCTTCCCCACACGTTACCCTGATTGTGTTATAAATGTGAACATTATTTTGGTTCTGTCCCTTTGAACGTACAGCAACGTTCAGAAGTCATGTTCACACGTTTGTTAAAACAATCTTTGGAAATTTGCTGTGTGAAGATTTTCGCTCTAGTAGGAAACAAGTAGGAAGATAACACCTACGTCTGGATTACCTGGAAACTCGAGAGTTGATCGACGAGCTTGGGAATCTCAGTCGCTTTATCAAACCTTCCTACCAAATCTGTTGTGAAGCCTTCTTTGGATTATTTCACAGACGGACTCACCCGGCCCACCAGTCGGTATTTTCTAGTCACAATATTTGAGTATTCGGTTGTTACAGATATCGTGGAATTGTTAACTCTACCAAAAGGAGTCTCCCAGATGTTTTGAGAGAGGCGGGGGTTCAAAGACAGCCTATCACAAAAATCGGAAAGTGATGCTTAAACTCTTAAACTGGAACATGTGGTCACTAGAAGGATTTGTGGAAAGATAGAGGAAAAATGGACAAGATCCTTTACAGCTAGACGTGACTCTTTGCCTCTCTGTCTCTCTGTCTCTCTCTCTCTCTCTGTCTCTCTCTCTGTCTGTCTGTGTATCTCTCTCTCTCTCTCTCTCTCTCTCTCTCTCTCTCTCTCTCTCTCTCTCTCTCTCTCTCTCTCTCTTTTTCTCTTTGTCGGTGTCTTGTGTCTTTTTTTCCCTACCTCTCAGTCTTGTCTTTTTTTTTTACTGCCTGTCCATCTGTCTTTCTTTTTCTTTCCATGCGTCCCTCTGTGCCCTCTCTCTCTCTCTCTGTCTGTGTCCCTCTTTCTCTCCATCCATGACAGCGGCGCCTCCCCCTTCCAGTTTGTGTGTATGTACAGATTCCATTCTTGTACATCCACAGACCCTCAAACAAAACACAGAAGTCAGAGACGCAAGTGCAGACAAGGAAAACAGCAAGAAGCGGGAGATTGGCACACAAACACCACTCAACACACCGGTATGTGTTGCTACTGCTCCGTCTCTTACTTGTCTTTGTTTGAATAGCTAGAATAATTGTGTTCCTCTTAGGCTGACAGCGCTCGCTTAGCTGGGAGAGTTAGTCTGTCGCAGATACGAGTCTGTTGTTTGTGCGAGGCGACCAACCGTGACGGGTGGTGCTGATCTGGCAACAGATGATGACGGTGATGATGATAGGTGTGAGGGTGATGATGATAGTTGTGAGGGTGATGATGATAGGTGTGAGGGTGATGATGATAGTTGTGAGGGTGATGATGATAGGTGTGAGGGTGATGATGATAGTTTCGAGGGTGATGATGATAGGTTCGAGGGGGATGATGATAGGTGTGAGGGTGATGATGATAGGTGTGAGGGTGATGATGATAGGTGTGAGGGTGATGATAGGTGTGAGGGTGATGATGATTGAATCCCAGAGGCCTAGCGAGTGGTCTGCCGATTATTGCTCTTACTGTTGTAATCATTATCGCTCTGTGCTGGGTGGGGGATGTGGTCAGCGTCACACCGACCTCTCTTCCCAGGACTGTCCTTGCTAGCCACTCAGGGCTCGGTCAGCGCTCTGTGCTGGGTGGGGGATGTGGTCAGCGTCACACCGACCTCTCTTCCCAGGACTGTCCTTGGTAGCCACTCAGGGCTCGGTCAGCATCAAAGACAACCTCATTTTTAAAGAGAAAAAAAATCCGGCTCCATCAGGATCCCAACCCACGACCTTCTGATATCTATCCCCATATTATGATCTTGACCCGCGGAGGACTGCGGGGAACCTTAGAGTAGTACTCGTTACGGGTGTCGCAGCTGTTGGAGGTTGAGATTTGCCCAGTGACTGGCCATCAGTGATGAGATCATTGAAGCATCGGAGATGCTGAGACCTTCAGATAGCAGGTAAATTAGACCAGCTGATATCATGTCTGTCTGTATGCCACTTCCGCCGCAGGTCTGTCCACTTTTTTTTTTTTTTTTACGTGTCCAGAAACCATGAGTTGTAAACCCTTCGGCTCGGTACTATGGATATCGCAACCCTTCGGTATTGATTCCATTATAGGTACCGTTAATCTGGGAGAAATTTGGCTTTTCTGCCTACCCCCGGGAGTGAACCCGGACCACAAGGAGTTCGTCACCCGGCTGCCGCGAAAGTCAGGTTTAACCAACTTCGCTAGAGAGCCGGGCCTGTCCACTTGTTACCAATGTCTGTCTTCTCATCATGTCTGTCTTCTCATCATGTTACCAGAAAGCACTCTGTGCTTCTGATAGGTGTATTTAATGTTCTACATCTATAAGGGGAGCCGCCGTGGTGTCGCGGCTAGACGGAGCCGCCGTGGTGTCGCGGTTAGACGGAGCCGCCGTGGTGTCGCGGCTAGACGGAGCCGCCGTGGTGTCGCCGTTAGATGCAGCCGCCGTGGTGTCGCGGTTAGACGGAGCCGCCGTGGTGTCCCGGCTAGACGGAGCCGCCTTAGTGTCGCGGCTAGACGGAGCCGCCGTAGTGTCGCGGCTAGACGGAGCCGCCGTGGTGTCGCGGCTAGACGGAGCCGCCGTGGTGTCGCGGCTAGACGGAGCCGCCGTGGTGTCGCGGCTAGACGGAGCCGCCGTGGTGTCGCGGCTAGACGGAGCCGCCGTGGTGTCGCGGCTAGACGGAGCCGCCGTGGTGTCGCGGCTAGACAGAGCCGCCGTGGTATCGAGGCTAGACTGCGTCTCTGAGACTTTTCCAGTCCAGACTATTGTTGCTTGTTCGCTGCCTCATTTGATGGTCACAGAAGACGAACGTCTCCGTTACTTCCACGCGCTTTCTCATTCTTTTTCTCCTCCAACGCTCGGAGCTGTTGAAATTCATTGCTACGGATATCTGCCACCTGCATTGACCTTTGTCATTGTCCTTCCCTGTCCAGCAGGTGTCTCCAAGTGTTTGTAAATCTGCCTGTATGGTATCTTCCCCTCGCCTTCTTGGTCTGTCTTGTGATCAACTCCCTTTAAACTCGTTCTGTGTACGCAGTAGTTGTCTGTCTTGTAATTTGCCATTATATGTATATCCTCAACTATTGCAGTCTGTTCGTCCCCATGATACCAGTAATTTCTTTCTTATTCATTCTTTCATAATCCAAGATAGACTGCCTTTCGACACTAAAGGAGACCTTTCTTTCTTGCCTTTAGGCGTATGTGGCATATTGGGTTAGACCTCTGTTTTATAGACCCATCGACATTCGGTGGGTGATGTGGATAACATCACACCAGCCGCCTTTACTTCCCATAACTTGACCCATTTCAAGCTTGGTTGACCTGAGCGTTGCACAG
>CAJHNH020003935.1:125000-170000 GCA_905116865.2 Candidula unifasciata
CTTGTTCTCACTGTTATATTCTTGTGTAAGGAGCTAGTCTTGTTCTCACTGTTATATTCTTGTATAAGGAGCTAGTCTTGTTCTCACTGTTATATTCTTGTATAAGTAGTTAGTCTTGTTCTCACTGTTATATTCTTGTATAAGGAGTTAGTCTTGTTCTCACTGTTATATTCTTGTATAAGTGGTTAGTCTTGTTCTCACTGTTATATTCTTGTATAAGTAGTTAGTCTTGTTCTCACTGTTATATTCTTGTATAAGGAGCTAGTCTTGTTCTCACTGTTATATTCTTGTATAAGTAGTTAGTCTTGTTCTCACTGTTATATTCTTGTATAAGGAGCTAGTCTTGTTCTCACTGTTATATTCTTGTGTAAGGAGTTAGTCTTGTTCTCACTGTTATATTCTTGTATAAGGAGCTAGTCTTGTTCTCACTGTTATATTCTTGTATAAGGAGCTAGTCTTGTTCTGTTATATTCTTGTATAAGTAGTTAGTCTTGTTCTCACTGTTATATTCTTGTGTAAGGAGTTAGTCTTGTTCTCACTGTTATATTCTTGTGTAAGGAGCTAGTCTTGTTCTCACTGTTATATTCTTGTATAAGTAGTTAGTCTTGTTCTGTTATATTCTTGTATAAGGAGTTAGTCTTGTTCTCACTGTTATATTCTTGTATAAGTAGTTAGTCTTGTTCTCACTGTTATATTCTTGTGTAAGGAGTTAGTCTTGTTCTCACTGTTATATTCTTGTGTAAGGAGCTAGTCTTGTTCTCACTGTTATATTCTTGTATAAGTAGTTAGTCTTGTTCTGTTATATTCTTGTATAAGGAGTTAGTCTTGTTCTCACTGTTATATTCTTGTATAAGTAGTTAGTCTTGTTCTCACTGTTATATTCTTGTGTAAGGAGTTAGTCTTGTTCTCACTGTTATATTCTTGTGTAAGGAGTTAGTCTTGTTCTCACTGTTATATTCTTGTGTAAGGAGTTAGTCTTGTTCTCACTGTTATATTCTTGTATAAGGAGCTAGTCTTGTTCTCACTGTTATATTCTTGTATAAGGAGCTAGTCTTGTTCTCACTGTTTTATTCTTGTGTAAGTAGTTAGTCTTGTTCTCACTGTTATATTCTTGTATAAGTAGTTAGTCTTGTTCTGTTATATTCTTGTATAAGGAGCTAGTCTTGTTCTCATATTCTTGTATAAGTAGTTAGTCTTGTTCTGTTATATTCTTGTATAAGTAGTTAGTCTTGTTCTCACTGTTATATTCTTGTATAAGTAGTTAGTCTTGTTCTCACTGTTATATTCTTGTATAAGTAGTTAGTCTTGTTCTCACTGTTATATTCTTGTATAAGTAGTTAGTCTTGTTCTCACTGTTATATTCTTGTATAAGTAGTAAGTCTTGTTCTCACTGTTATATTCTTGTATAAGTAGTTAGTCTTGTTCTCACTGTTATATTCTTGTATAAGGAGTTAGTCTTGTTCTCACTGTTATATTCTTGTATAAGTAGTTAGTCTTGTTCTCACTGTTATATTCTTGTATAAGTAGTTAGTCTTGTTCTCACTGTTATATTCTTGTATAAGTAGTTAGTCTTGTTCTGTTATATTCTTGTATAAGGAGCTAGTCTTGTTCTCACTGTTATATTCTTGTATAAGTAGTTAGTCTTGTTCTCACTGTTATATTCTTGTATAAGTAGTTAGTCTTGTTCTCACTGTTATATTCTTGTATAAGGAGTTAGTCTTGTTCTCACTGTTATATTCTTGTATAAGTAGTTAGTCTTGTTCTCACTGTTATATTCTTGTATAAGTAGTTAGTCTTGTTCTCACTGTTATATTCTTGTATAAGGAGTTAGTCTTGTTCTCACTGTTATATTCTTGTATAAGTAGTTAGTCTTGTTCTCACTGTTATATTCTTGTATAAGTAGTTAGTCTTGTTCTCACTGTTATATTCTTGTATAAGTAGTTAGTCTTGTTCTGTTATATTCTTGTATAAGTAGTTAGTCTTGTTCTCACTGTTATATTCTTGTATAAGTAGTTAGTCTTGTTCTCACTGTTATATTCTTGTATAAGTAGTTAGTCTTGTTCTTACTGTTATATTCTTATGTAAGTAGTTGTGATTTCCCTGTTATGTTCTTGTGTAAGAAGTTGGCCGCCATTGTCTGTTTTATTCTTGTGCAAGGAATTTGCTGCCGGTTATATTCTTGTTTAAGGAGTTTGCCGCCATCTATTGTGTTAAATTCTTGGAAGCTTGATGTATTGCCGCCGTGTTTGGCGCGTTGTCCTGGTAACGCGACGCGCTGTAATCGTACAGAAATACACAGTGATTGATTATTGACACTTACAATCTGGTTAAGATCGAGCGGCTTGTCGATCTAATAAATCAACCGGTGGGTTAGCTGTGCAACCAGGATGTTTAGCTGTTTGTCAGTGCGTCTGTTGTTACGATCTGTATACCGATCAGCCACGGAATGAGGTGGCAAACTATATATGTTCTTCATTTTTTTCTGTCGGAATACTAGTTTAATCGATAGAAGGATCGATTTTTAATGTGCGATTTAATCAGGATGTGTATTAATTGGCTTGAGTACCACTGGTTTCATCTAAAGATCGATGGGTTGATGATCAGTGTAACAGTGTGCTGTATCAGTGTAACAGTGTGCTGTATCAGTGTAACAGTGTGCTGTATCAGTGTAACAGTGTGCTGTATCAGTGTCAGTGTAACAGTGTGCTGTATCAGTGTCAGTGTAACAGTGTGCTGTATCAGTGTAACAGTGTGCTGTATCAGTGTAACAGTGTGCTGTATCAGTGTCAGTGTAACAGTGTGCTGTATCAGTGTAACAGTGTGCTGTATCAGTGTCAGTGTAACAGTGTGCTGTATCAGTGTAACAGTGTGCTGTATCAGTGTCAGTGTAACAGTGTGCTGTATCAGTGTAACAGTGTGCTGTATCAGTGTAACAGTGTGCTGTATCAGTGTCAGTGTAACAGTGTGCTGTATCAGTGTAACAGTGTGCTGTATCAGTGTCAGTGTAACAGTGTGCTGTATCAGTGTAACAGTGTGCTGTATCAGTGTCAGTGTAACAGTGTGCTGTATCAGTGTCAGTGTAACAGTGTGCTGTATCAGTGTAACAGTGTGCTGTATCAGTGTGCTAGTTGCCTCGAACAGGCAGTCTGTATTTGGATCGATTTGTTAGTTGTTAATACAGTCGTGGCTTCTGTGCAATAGGCCAGTCACTTTATTAAGTCAACTGGGTATTTGTGCCGTTTTCTCCGCTACCGTGTTCTTGGTGAATCCACCTGTTTGACTGTGCCCTGCCCTCACTGTCCTAGACTCTTCTAGGCACGTATTGGACTTATCAGTCACCTCCGGACTCACGAACATTCAACTGCAGTTTTATGACGGATGAAAGAAAGAGTGGTCCTCACTCACCACTTGTGATGGACGAACGAACTGAATCCACCTGTCCTCCGTCAATCTCTGAATGTCAGGATAAGATTGCCGGGGACAAGAAGACAGCGTCTGTCATCCATGGATGAACACACGACATGCAAGATACGCTGCAAATGAAAGTGCAGCAAGCAGGGAGCTGACCAATGGTCCAGACATGACCTACTAAAGTAGCGGGTCTTGGTGTCAGCGACGTGCTGCTCAGCATTAACTACATGATGATGATAATGCTTGTGTGCACGTCTTACGGTATTAGGTCTACTGCCCACCTCTCAGTGTCTGCCTTCATATCAGCATGCTTGCTTGTGCACTAGTCTGTCCGTGTGTGTGTTTGTCATCACTACTACACACTTGTGTGGTCTTCTATCACTGTGTTAGTGTGTTTGTATACATCTTCGAAGCACGTGTAAATATACAGTACATTTATAAAAGGGCATGCTCTGGAATACCTGCGCGGAAATCACCTGCGGATCACACGTTCTTGTTAGATTAGTGGTCTCCAACCTTTGGGGGAAAAAAAGGGGGGGGGGGGTCAAGCAAGTTTCAAGGGGGCGCTGAGTTAATTTGAAATTGAGTTCATTTGTACTTAAGCAGATTAAAGTTAGGTAAGTTTCAAATGTGCCAATAATTTCAGTTGGTGAGTGTCATTCAGTTTTTTTAATTTGTTAAAAAAGAGTCCTCATTGTATTCATCTGCATTTGCCCATACCATCGGAGTGAGAAAGACATTTTAACCCCACACATTCATCAGCTAATAACACCCTGCTGGCAAGAGGGACAGGTTCAGCAAGACTTCAAAGACGCAAGCATCATAACTATGTACAAGAGTGATGAGAGTGACTGCAATAACTACAGGGCAATATCACTGCTGAGTACTGTTGGAGAACTGCTTGCGAGAATTGTTCTGCGAAGACTCCAGATCCTGGGGGATCACGTTTACCCAGAGTCTGAGTGTGGCTTTCGTGGGAACCGATCTACCACTGATATGATATTTTTATTACGACAGTTGCAGGGAAAATGCCGCGAACAAAATCAACCACTGTATGTTGCTTTTATTGATTTTACCAAGGCCTTTGATTTGGTTAGTCGAAAATGTTTTTTCCAACACCCTGAAGAAGACTTGGTGCTCACTATGATACTGAGCATTATTGTGTGGCTCCACACAGGTATGAAAGGTACAATCAACTTTCCGGGTGTCACTTTGACAACAATGGTCCTGAAATCTCATGCTATCTTTGTGGAAGACTTTTCTTGACACGGGCGGGTCTTGCTAGTCATACTCGCCATCGCCATGAGCTGTGAGTCCCATGTCTCCTCATAGTCCAATATAATACTATCGTCTGGAAAGACAGAAAGGTGCCATCAATCAATCATTTGTACTTGTAATTATCTGTTAAACTAATTTCTTTTTTCAGTTTAATTAAAAATAAAATGTGTTTGTAAACTATAAAACTAAAAGTCGAGAACGTTTTCTTGTGTCCATGAGCAAGTTTGTACATCTAACGTTAAACATGGAATTTATTGTGCATGTTTGTCTCCAGGTTCTCTTGTTAACATGGCTTGAGGGTTTTCGCGAGGCATTCTGGGAATGGGGAAAAAGAAGAAGGGATTTTGTTTTGGGTCTTCCTCTTTTTAATCTAATTTTGTTTTGTTGGGGGAGGGGAGAGGGTGGTGTGCGGCTCCTGCTGTATACTCATGGGGAACCACCCGAAGCAGTTGTAGACCACTGTGTTAGATAGACTGACCAGAAACTATGTATTTCTGTACTTGCGTTCATCTGCCACTTGTTGAGCAGTTTTGTTTCTCTCTGTCAGTCATTTTCCGAAATTAATTTAATGAACATTGATGTTTCTGTTTTCCCGTCGTGCGTAGTATTTTGTTTATGGATGTGGCCGCTTGTTTGGGTAACTCCTGCTGTTTCTATTCACACTTAGCTCCCCTGGGTAACTCCTGCTGTTTCTATTCACACTTAGCTCCCCTGGGTAACTCCTGCTGTTTCTGTTCACACTTAGCTCCCCTGGGTAACTCCTGCTGTTTCTATTCACACTTAGCTCCCCTGGGTAACTCCTGCCGTTTCTATTCACACTTAGCTCCCCTGGGTAACTCCTGCTGTTTCTATTCACACTGAGGTCTCCCCCCCCCCCTTCCCCCACACTTATATGACTTGGGATGTCTAGGTTGTACCGTGATGCAGGCGAACCGAAAGGTCATCACACCAGCAACCCAACCGTTCAAATGAGATGTCATCTCGTGACTCACCTCGATTTCTGTTTAAAACTATCTCATCCACTAGACTCGGGGTTATTTGCATTTGTCCATATTCTGACATTTGTCCATATTCTGACATTTGTTTATATTTTGACATTTGTTCATATTCTTAAATGAAAGAACGTACGGCCGACCGGCCGACCGACAGACAAATTGATGGATGGATTACGATGAGAGAGAGAGAAAGAGAGAGATAGAGAGAGAGAGAGAGAGAGAGAGAGAGAGAGAGAGAGAGAGAGAGAGAGAGAGAGAGATGGGAGGGGGGAGATTAACTGCCTGTCAAATAAGGATGTTTACCGTAATTATGTATTGTAGAAATGCATAGCCTGTTGTTTGGCCTGATTTAACACACAATTAACATCAACAAGTAATTACCGCTAATGAGAGAGGCAGAAGAGAGGCAGAGAATGAAGCATACCTCTACTCCATCCCTGCTGGCAGCATAAACTCCGTACAGAGGACAGCAGCATTGCAGCACTGCTTGCCGTGTAGGGTTTTCTGAGGCGTCATTTGTGATGCATTGTTTCACCTAGGCAACAGTTGTCGCGCGGTATTCGCCCTAGTGGCACATTCAGTTCTAACATAGTTTGATAAGTTGTGGTGAAGGCATGTGTATTCTGTGCGTTCCTGTGTACCCGACTTTAACATGATGATGATAGTGTGGAGAATCTCTTTCTGAATTTCCAATTGATTGTTTTCTATTGCAATATTTTCCAGTGCTGAGTTTGTAACCGTATAGTTCAGCGGTTCTTAACCTGCCAGTCGCGGCCCTTTTTGGGTCGAACGACCGTTTTACAGGGGTCGCCTAAGACCATCGGAAAATACACATTCATTGAGGTTATACAAGAACATACTTTTCCGGGGGTCGCTACGACATGAAGAAAAGTATTAAAGGGTCGCGGCATTAGAAAGGTTGACAGCTACTGATATAGCTGGTCCCAGGATAAGGGTTACAGTCTTAAAATGTGTGTCCTTACTGGGATTACAACTAACAAGAGTTTGTCCTTAAGTTAGGGCTCAGTATGTCAGTGTTACATGTTGTCACTGCCCCGACCACTTTCCAAGCTGGTAAGATTCAGTTGTGAACTATTCCTGTGTAATTATAGATTCTATGTGGGAGTATCCATCTCTACAGTAGTTTCCAGTGTAGAATGCCTATAGACTTGTTTAGATTCCAGTGTGGAATGCTTATCGGCAGCAAAAGATTCCAGTTTCTTGACATGGGAAGATGTAAATTTAGTTAGTTCGAGATGTCTTGACATGGGAAGATATCAGTTTAGTTAGTGGAAGATGCCAAGACATGAGAAGATATCAGTTTAGTTAGTGGAAGATGCCACGACATGGGAAGATATCAGTTTAGTTAGTGGAAGATGCCACGACATGAGAAGATATCAGTTTAGTTAGTGGAAGATGCCACGACATGAGAAGATATCAGTTTAGTTAGTGGAAGATGCCACGACATGAGAAGATATCAGTTTAGTTAGTGGAAGATGCCACAGCATGGGAAGATATCAGTTTAGTTAGTGGAAGATGCCACGACATGATAAGATATCAGTTTAGTTAGTGGAAGATGCCAAGACATGAGAAGATATCAGTTTAATTAGTGGAAGATGCCACGACATGAGAAGATATCAGTTTAGTTAGTGGAAGATGCCACGACATGGGAAGATATCAGTTTAGTTAGTGGAAGATGCCACGACATGAGAAGATATCAGTTTAATTAGTGGAAGATGCCACGACATGAGAAGATATCAGTTTAGTTAGTGGAAGATGCCAAGACATGAGAAGATATCAGTTTAGTTAGTGGGAGATGTCTTGGCTTAAACTGAATAGAAAAATAATGAAACTGCATACAGCCTATCTCTCTCTCTCTCTCTCTCTCTCTCTCTCTCTCTCTCTCTCTCTCTCTCTCTCTCTCTCTCTCTCTCTCTCTCTCTCTCTCTCTCTCTCTCTCTCTCTATCTCTCTCCCTCTCTCCATCCCCCTCCTCTCTCCCTCCCCCTCCTCCCCATGAACGACGAACGAACAAACTTTGTATTCAGAGGGTTTCACTTTGGGCAGTAACACGATAAGTAGATACATTATTGAGGAATATTTTATTTCTCTGTACATGAATGAAGAAGTAACGATTGTCGAGGAAGGTAAGCTGAGTAAAAGGACAATTGTTGGCGTCTTCGGGCATATTGGGCATATCAAGCTAGACCTGTATTTTGTAAACTAGTCGGCACAGTTGTTAGGTGATGGGGTCAGCGTCACGCCGGCCGCCGCGAGATTTAGTTGAGGGACCTGATTTGTTGTTCTGCCATAAAAAAAGAAACATCTGGATAATTCCTCCAGAGGTTTTTTTCCTGTCACTGTCCATCTTCTAACTCCATTCTGCTTGACACTGTCTCGGTCCTTTATCTCAGTGAATGTTGCCCCGTCAGGTTCGCTTTTCTCTGTGAGACACAGTGCTCTTGTTTTATAGTCACTTTATCAGGATTGTATCCAGAAAATTGCGCTGCGCGCTCGCCCCACGTTCCACCCATATCCTTGATTCAAGAACTAGGCACAGCCTTCCTGCCATCACCTGTACCCGATCCCCGGAGACATGTCCTCGACCATATCGTTTTTCTGCTCCTTCTGAATATGTTCGGTTCCTCCGATGTGAGCTCATGAATCTGGTCCTAACTCCTCCAATGTGAGATCATGAATCTGGTCCTAACTCCTCCGATGTGAGCTCATGAATCTGGTCCTAAATCCTCCCATGTGAGCTCATGAATCTGGTCCTAACTCCTCCGATGTGAGCTCATGAATCTGGTCCTAACTCCTCCCATGTGAGCTCATGAATCTGGTCCTAACTCCTCCGATGTGAGCTCATGAATCTTAACATAACTCCTCCGATGTGAGCTGATGAATCTGTTCCTAACTCCTCCGATGTGAGCTCATGAATCTGGTCCTAACTCCTCCGCATCAGCACTGTCAACGTCCAAGTTTATGCTTCTGCCCAGAGACTTTGCTTCACTGTCAGGCCACAGTTATCTCCCGGCGGACTGATAATCTTAACTAGGCTTTTTTATGTGTGTGGTAACTAGATTTGTAGTTGATCAGTTTCCACCAGACGACCTACCTGCTGGAGCCTGCACAGGACGGCATCATTATTGTTTGTTGATCAGCCAGTACTGAACTTTATATAGGTAGATAACAGATCAAATGGCTCGACCATGTAACAAGATCGGCATCAGACATGGCACCACAGAGAGAAATGTTAGACATATACAGCGGTAGCAGAGCCAGACGGACAGCAGAAATATGGGAGACTCTGAAAAGTACTTTATAGGAAGGCAACGGAAGGGCTCTGAGGCATTCCAGGAGTAGGGAACGGAAGAAGATCAGTCAGTTTCCAGCGGTCGATACATTTGTGAAACATACATTCATTCACACCCTGTACATGTATTGGGTGGGACTTACGCTTGTGTTTCCAGTCGATGTCTCTGGGGTGTGTGTTGTGTGAAAGTTGGGCCGTTTCAAACAAGAATGTAACCAGTGATGTGTGAAAGTTGGGCAGTTTTAAACAAGAATGTAACCAGTGATATGTGAAAGTTAGGCCGTTTCAAACAAGAATGTAACCAGTGATGTGTGAAAGTTGCGCAGTTTTAATCAAGAATTTAACCAGTGATATGTTAAAGTTGGGCCGTTTCAAAGAAGAATGTAACCAGTGTTGTGTGAAAGTTGGGCAGTTTTAAACAAGACTGTAACCAGTGATATGTAAAAGTTGGGCCGTTTCAAACAAGAATGTAACCAGTGATATGTGAAACTTGGGCCGTTTCAAACAAAAATGTAACCAGTGATATGTGAAAGTTGTGCCGTTTCAAACAAGACTGTAACCAGTGATATGTGACAGACATAAACCAGAAGATCCAGCTGTAACCTTAGACTGAGTGGGTGGGTGAGCGAGTGACTGAGTGAGTGGACGGGACGCCACTGCTGTAGAAGTAATATTCTGTCGATGAGCATGTGAAACAGCGAGGTTGATAACCATGTAGTCGGCGTCTTGTTTGCACAACCTGTTGCCAGTAGAGTGCACTTGTGACGTCACTCTAACATACGCACACATCCACCACCGCCCCCACTCTCAAAACTCCCCCCCCCCCCTACACACACACTCACACACAAACACACTAGCTCACTAGATTTCTTGTCGCTCACTCACTTCATTATTCCGAGCATCTGTTATCGATTATCATAATCGTTTGTTTAATAAACACGGACATTGACGTGTCGTTCTTCGCATGATTTAGTGGAATATGATTATCGATTACTTCATTAATGGGACAGAATGGTCGATTACCACAACTGCGATTCCTGGTTTCCGATTTGGTACCCAGGCAAAAATGTAGAATATTCTGTGCACTCGTTCTTTGAGAGATATTTAAAAAAAAAAAAAAAGGCATCTTGGCATGGGAAGATATCAGTTTATCACGGTCGATGAGGTTATTCGAGTCTTGTTTTGGGTTGTTCTGAGTGCTGAAAGAAAGAATGTGAAAGAAGAAGTTTCAGAAGATAGGTAGAAAGTCTGTGTGCAGACAGGCAAAAACGGATTGGTTCAATGAAATATACGATCCGAGGTGTAAAACGTTTGAGGGGCAGTATACAAATGCTTCCACAGAAGATACATAAATCAGCGGGCCGAAAAACATAGAATCCTCTGTCTGACTTCAGTGAAACCAAGGAAAGCTTTCACCGGGAACGGAAAATATAGCGAGATAGACAAACTATATTTGTAAATTTTGTAGTGATTAGGGATGAACTTCAAAGCAACAAGCAATGGCTATAAGTTTTGGCAGCTGGAGTCAGAGAAACTGTTTAACATAAAAAAGTTAAGCCTTCCAGGGTGAAGCACCATAAAGGAAGAATAAAATGATATGAAAGAGGTAGTAATTGAGGGGGTGGGGGGGGGGGGGGATCTCATGTTATGAGAAAGAGGAAACTGGAACATTTTGTTACCTGTGGAAAAATCTCTTGAAAGATATACAGAGGGAGACAACACGTAAAGATTCTTGACAGCCATTTGTGATGGCATGGAGATGTGTCAACACACGAACTGATACATGCTGCTGAAGATCGCAGAATGTGGAGAGGCATGATCGCCCACGTCAGGCGGCAAGGCACATGAAGATGACATGAGACCGTACTCGTTGTTTTCAAATCCTGGTTCACGCTTTGAATGTCATGGATTCGTTTCACGGCTGCCTGTTCACCGTGCAGTTTTTTATGGAGATTCCATGGGATCCTTAGTGGAGACACAGTTCGTGACTTGTGCGACATTTTCGGCAGATGACTAGCTGTCCTGCGGAGAGAGACCAAGCCATGTATGATAGTCTGGCAGAGAAATCCATTCTCCCGACTTGAACTTTGCTGCCATTGTTCGTGAGTTCGTTTTGTTTCGTTTCACTAGTGCTTGCCCGTTAGTCACAAACTGCCGGAAGTGATTCGCTGTCAATTTCCACATATCTATCGCTCATAACCCGAGAGCGAAACTTTGGGGGAGCTTTAAGTAGACACATAACAAAGAATACTGTATCCAGAAGGACATTTTTTAAATATAATTTCGGAAAATAGTAAAATGCCCGGATGTGTATAGTGCGTGGTGGAGTGTTGATTTGTATCGGTGTCAGAGCATGCTTTGTTTTTAAATCTTAAACAGAGCTCGATGGCCCAGTTGTCAGGCCGTCTACCTAGCGCTCCTGACTATCATGTTTAGTTGTTCTGCTTGTTCTGTTTTCCAGCGGAGACGTCGAAGTGTCATGGCTGGAACACTCCGGCATGGTTTGGCCTCGTGGTATAACCATCTGTAGATCACAGACCTGATCACAGACTGGTGATCATGTGAGATGGCAAATCATGACCGCCCACACTTGCCGGCGTGGAGCTTATTGATGACTGTCTAGCAACGTTCTTCAGCGTGTTGTTCATTGTTCATTTCAAGATCATCTTCATTGCACATCGGGCTTACCCATAAGTACTCAGATCTTCTCCTTAGTATGTTTCTTGTTGTATTTACGCTGACGACTCCTGTGCTCAGATCTTCTCCTTAGTATGTTTCTTGTTGTGTTTATGCTGACTCCTGTACTCAGATCTTCTCCTTAGTATGTTTCTTGGTGTGTTTATTCTGACTCCTGTACTTAGATCTTCTCCTTAGTATGTTTCTTGGTGTGTTTATTCTGACTCCTGTACTTAGATCTTCTCCTTAGTATGTTTCTTGATGTGTTTATGCTGACGACTCCTATGCTCAGATCTTCTCCTTAGTATGTTTCTTGTTGTGTTTATGCTAACTCCTGTGCTCAGATTTTCTCATTAGTATGTTTCTTGTTGTGTTTATGCTGACTCCTGTGCTCAGATTTTCTCCTTAGTATGTTTCTTGTTGTGTTTATGCTGACTCCTATGCTCAGATCTTCTCCTTAGTATGTTTCTTGTTGTGTTTATGCTGACTCCTGTACTCAAATCTTCTCCTAAGGATGTTTCTTGGTGTGTTTATGCTGACTCCTGCGCTCAGATCTTCTCCTAAGTATGTTTCTTAGTGTGTTTATGCTGACTCCTGCGCTCAAATCTTTTCCTAAGGATGTTTCTTGGTGTGTTTACGCTGACTCCTGCGCTCAGATCTTCTCCTAAGTATGTTTCTTGTTGTGTTTATGCTAACTCCTGTGCTCAGATTTTCTCATTAGTATGTTTCTTGTTGTGTTTATGCTGACTCCTGTGCTCAGATTTTCTCCTTAGTATGTTTCTTGTTGTGTTTATGCTGACTCCTATGCTCAGATCTTCTCCTTAGTATGTTTCTTGTTGTGTTTATGCTTACGACTCCTGTACTCAAATCTTCTCCTAAGGATGTTTCTTGGTGTGTTTATGCTGACTCCTGCGCTCAGATCTTCTCCTAAGTATTTTTCTTAGTGTGTTTATGCTGACTCCTGCGCTCAAATCTTCTCCTAAGGATGTTTCTTGGTGTGTTTACGCTGACTCCTGCGCTCAGATCTTCTCCTAAGTATGTTTCTTGGTGTGTTTATGCTGACGACTTCTGTTCTGTGTTGATTGATGTAGCGACTGTGACGTGTTTTACACATGCGGACCGCGAGAAATAAGAGAATACATAACAGTCCGGCTGACGGCTTCATAGAAACAGTAACAGATGTAGAGAGTGTTTCAGGTATTAAATCATCGTTGAGTGGAGCGGATCCGCGGACCGCCAGCAAATATCCTGGCATTCAGTGGTCCGCGGACCATAGGTTGACCAAGATAGACGTAGAATAATCCTATCTGACATGCCGTGGTCGTCTGTTGATGCTAGCCTCTTGTGTGTGTGTGTCTTCTTGGTCAGTGGCCCATGTGTTACACAAGGTAGTTCCTGTGTGGGTTTCGGGGCCCAGTTGTGTGTGTGTGTGTGTGTGTGTGTGTGTAGGGGAGGGGGATAACCAATTGCAAAAAAAAAGGAGGCGGGGGGGGGGGGGGTAACCCACTGCCCCCTAATAAGCATGTCGTTAGGGATGTTTCCATCGAAGTCGGAATGCATATACATGAGAGGCGAGGAACCAACAGTCTGCATACAGATACGCCATATGTGTAGAAGGGATATGCACACATAACTCATAATATGGAACAAGACTAGAAGTAGATACAGCCAGAAATGTCCACTAAAGTTTACAGCAGATAAACGTGAAGAAGAAGAGGAAGAAGAAGAAGAAGAAGAAGAAGAAGAAGAAGAAGAAGACACGACGTAGAAAAGATATCTTCTTGAGTCATACGTGTTGTTCACAAAATGACTGAAACCTCCCAGTAGTGTATCGAAAGCTCTTACAGTCGTCAAAGGTGGGGTCCTGCCTGCCATATATTGTGAGTCCTGCTACGAATAAACGTGTTAATATATACCAGTTCTACAGCAGCAGCATTTATAGTGACCTTCACCTGTCTGTCTATGAACTGTGTCAGTGGTTCTCAATCGATACAACCCTTTGCATTGACCGTGTGCGGTTGCCACTTCAGGAACAGACGTGTTATTACGACATTCTGTCTTGTAACGACGTACTATTGAAATACGTTTATGCGCGCTTGTGTGAATGCAATTGTACAGATTGTAAAGATATTTTAGTAAACGATAAAACTCAGGGTATTGTTGATAGAAGACAGGGTAAGAATCATTGTCTGGGGACAGTGGAGCTGAGTGAAGACATGTTTAGAATCATTTCCTGAAGACAGTGGAGCTGAGTGAAGACAGGTTTAGAATCATTGTCTGGGGACAGTGGAGCTGAGTGAAGACATGTTTAGAATCATTTCCTGATGACAGTGGAGTTGAGTGAAGACAGGTTTAGAATCATTGTCCGGTGACAGTGGAGCTGAGTGAAGACATGTTTAGAATCATTTCCTGAAGACAGTGGAGCTGAGTGAAGACAGGTTTAGAATCATTGTCTGGGGACAGTGGAGCTGAGTGAAGACATGTTTAGAATCATTTCCTGATGACAGTGGAGTTGAGTGAAGACAGGTTTAGAATCATTGTCCGGTGACAGTGGAGCTGAGTGAAGACATGTTTAGAATCATTGTCTGGTGACAGTGGAGCTGAGTGAAGACATGTTTAGAATCATTGTCTGGTGACAGTGGAGCTGAGTGTGATCTGTGCGTGCCGCAGCAGATCATCTTTGTTGTATGGAGAATTGTCGGATCCGTCAACTATGGACGGCGGCGGGAACGCCTCGGAGACACAACAGTCAGTTTTGTATATAGCGTGTTCTTGTAGCACAAGCCGCTGCACATCAAAATCACTCATAGCCATTTGTCTTCCTGGACTAACATTGAGGGGGACCAGTTTTGTGTAACTCGTTGAAGTGCTAGTCATGTGTTCAGCTCACTAGGACTGGCCCAGGCACCGTGGTGGTCTCTACCAGAGTTGTACCCCATGTAAGTATCGGGTAGATTGGCAGGATGCCAGCATGGACAAACTAGCCATGGCAATCCACACAGTCCTGAAGGCATTCGGTGCCATCCTACACATGGAGGATACATCCCTCTACCTTCTTGTCACATCCACATCCATCATCTTCAGTTGTATTCTTATCTTTCGGAAGCGGCGGGACCATGCTCGAGGAGGTTCTGTGCGAGGCACGGCATCCACAGCCGCGCAACCACCGGCCTCAGCAGTCTCCTCGACAGTGTTGGAACCAGCTGGTGGAGCTTCTAGGTCGGCATCCTCCCAGACCACACAGACGGCCCAGACCAGCCCCAAGATGTCCAGGAAGGTGAGAGTTGCCGTCATTGATGTCAGCTGTCAGTGATGTCAACTGTTGTTAATGTCAACTGTCATTATGTCAACTGTTGTTAATGTCAACTGACATTGTGTCAACTGTTGTTAATGTCAACTGTCATTGTGTCAACTGTTATTGTGTCAACTGTCATTGTGCAACTGTCATTGTGTAACTGTCATTGTGTAACTGTAATTGATGTCATCTGTCAGTGATGTCAACTGTTGTTAATGTCAACTGTCATTGTGTCAACTGTCAGTGATGTCATCTGTCATTGTATCAGCTGTCATGCAACATACCTGTCAGTTTAAGGCCAGCAGTGTGACAGCTGCTTGTTCCTATGGGTCGCTGAGTGAATTACAAAAGACAGTGGAGTTCATACAAGAGACAACATTACAGGTATACATAAATAATCTATTTTGTATTACGAAAGAAGAACAAGAAAAACTTTCTTTTTGGAAAGTAGCTTCAGCTTGTTCTGCCAATGATCCAACATCCTTTTCTCTTAGTCTTCAGGGTTCCCTGGTGGAAAGTTCTGGTTATACATTTCTCTTAGTCTTAAGGGCTCTTTGGTTTAAAGTTCTGGTTATACATTTCTCTTAGTCTTCAGGGTTCCCTGGTGGAAAGTTCTGGTTATACATTTCTCTTAGTCTTCAGGGTTCCCTGGTGGAAAGTTCTGGTTATACATTTCTCTTAGTCTTCAAGGTTCCCTGGTGGAAAGTTCTGGTTATACATTTCTCTTAGTCTTCAAGGTTCCCTGGTGGAAAGTTCTGGTTATACATTTCTCTTAGTCTTAAGGGCTCTTTGGTTTAAAGTTCTGGTTATACATTTCTCTTAGTCTTAAGGGCTCTTTGGTTTAAAGTTCTGGTTATACATTTCTCTTAGTCTTCAGGGTTCCCTGGTTTAAAGTTCTGGTTATACATTTCTCTTAGTCTTCAGGGTTCCCTGGTGGAAAGTTCTGGTTATACATTTCTCTTAGTCTTCAGGGCTCCCTGGTTTAAAGTTCTGGTTATACATTTCTCTTAGTCTTCAGGGTTCCCTGGTGGAAAGTTCTGGTTATACATTTCTCTTAGTCTTCAGGGTTCCCTGGTGGAAAGTTCTGGTTATACATTTCTCTTAGTCTTCAGGGTTCCCTGGTGGAAAGTTCTGGTTATACATTTCTCTTAGTCTTCAAGGTTCCCTGGTGGAAAGTTCTGGTTATACATTTCTCTTAGTCTTAAGGGCTCTTTGGTTTAAAGTTCTGGTTATACATTTCTCTTAGTCTTAAGGGTTCCCTGGTGGAAAGTTCTGGTTATACATTTCTCTTAGTCTTCAGGGTTCCCTGGTGGAAAGTTCTGGTTATACATTTCTCTTAGTCTTCAAGGTTCCCTGGTGGAAAGTTCTGGTTATACATTTCTCTTAGTCTTAAGGGCTCTTTGGTTTAAAGTTCTGGTTATACATTTCTCTTAGTCTTAAGGGCTCTTTGGTTTAAAGTTCTGGTTATACATTTCTCTTAGTCTTCAGGGTTCCCTGGTTTAAAGTTCTGGTTATACATTTCTCTTAGTCTTCAGGGTTCCCTGGTGGAAAGTTCTGGTTATACATTTCTCTTAGTCTTCAGGGCTCCCTGGTTTAAAGTTCTGGTTATACATTTCTCTTAGTCTTCAGGGTTCCCTGGTGGAAAGTTCTGGTTATACATTTCTCTTAGTCTTCAGGACTCTCTGGTGGAAAGTTCTGGTTATACATTTCTCTTAGTCTTCAGGGTTCCCTGGTGGAAAGTTCTGGTTATACATTTCTCTTAGTCTTCAGGGCTCCCTGGTTTAAAGTTCTGGTTATACATTTCTCTTAGTCTTCAGGGTTCCCTGGTTTAAAGTTCTGGTTATACATTTATCTTAGTCTTCAGGACTCTCTGGTGGAAAGTTCTGGTTATACATTTCTCTTAGTCTTCAGGGTTCCCTGGAGTGTACTGTTGCTAGCACTAGGGAGGGGAGTGTACTGTTGCTAGCACTAGGGAGGGGAGTGTACTGTTGCTAGCACTAGGGAGGGGAGTGTACTGTTGCTAGCACTAGGGAGGGGAGTGTACTGTTGCTAGCACTAGGGAGGGGAGTGTTCTGATGCTAGCACTAGGGAGGGGAGTGTACTGATGCTGCTAGAACTAGGGAGGGGAATGTACTGATGCTAGCACTAGGGAGGGGAGTTTACTGATGCTAGCACTAAGGAGGGGAATTTACTGATGCTAGCACTAGGGAGGGGGTGTACTGATGCTAGCACTAGGGAGGGGAGTGTACTGATGCTGCTAGCACTATGGAGGGGAGTGTACTGATGCTGCTAGCACTAGGGAGGGGGTGTACTGATGCTGCTAGCACTAGGGAGGGGAGTGTACTGATGCTGCTAGCACTAGGGAGGGAAGTATACTGATGCTGCTAGCACTAGGGAGGGGAGTATACTGATGATGTTAGCACTAGGGAGGGGGGTATACTGATGCTGCTAGCACTAGGGAGGGGGGTGTACTGATGCTGCTAGCACTAGGGAGGGAAGTATACTGATGCAAGCACTAGGGAGGGAAATGTACTGATGCTAGCACTAAGGAGGGGAGTGTACTGATGCTGCTAGCACTAGGGAGGGGAGTGTACTGATGCTAGCACCAGGAAGGGGAGTGTACTGATGCTAGCACTATGGAGGGAAATGTACTGATGCTAGCACTAGGGAGGGGGTGTACTGATGCTAGCACTAGGGAGGGGAATGTACTGATGCTGCTAGCACTAGGGAGGGGAGTGTACTGATGCTGCTAGCACTAGGGAGGGGGGTATACTGATGCTAGCACTAGGGAGGGGAGTATACTGATGCTAGCACTAGGGAGGGGGGTATACTGATGCTAGCACTAGGGAGGGGAGTATACTGATGCTGCTAGCACTAGGGAGGGAGGGGGTGTACTGATGCTGCTAGCACTAGGGAGGGGAGTGTACTGATGCTGCTAGCACTAGGGAGGGGAGTGTACTGATGCTGCTAGCACTAGGGAGGGGGGTGTACTGATGCTGCTAGCACTAGGGAGGGAGGGAGTGTACTGATGCTGCTAGCACTAGGGAGGGGAGTGTACTGATGCTGCTAGCACTAGGGAGGGGGGTGTACTGATGCTGCTAGCACTAGGGAAGGTAGTGTACTGATGCTGCTAGCACTAGGGATGGGGGTGTACTGATGCTGCTAGCACTAGGGAGGGGGGTGTACTGATGCTGCTAGCACTAGGGAGGGAGGGGAGTGTACTGATGCTGCTAGCACTAGGGAGGGGAGTGTACTGATGCTGCTATCACTAGGGAGGGGGGTGTACTGATGCTGCTATCACTAGGGAGGGGAGTGTACTGATGATGCTAGCACTAGGGAGGGTAGTGTACTGATGATGCTATCACTAGGGAGGGTAGTGTACTGATGATGCTATCACTAGGGAGGGGAGTATACTGATGCTGCTAGCACTAGGGAGGGTAGTGTACTGATGATGCTATCACTAGGGAGGGGAGTGTACTGATGATGCTAGCACTAGGGAGGGTAGTGTACTGATGATGCTATCACTAGGGAGGGTAGTGTACTGATGATGCTATCACTAGGGAGGGGAGTATACTGATGATGCTATCACTAGGGAGGGTAGTGTACTGATGATGCTATCACTAGGGAGGGGAGTATACTGATGATGCTATCACTAGGGAGGGTAGTGTACTGATGATGCTATCACTAGGGAGGGTAGTGTACTGATGATGCTATCACTAGGGAGGGTAGTGTACTGATGATGCTATCACTAGGGAGGGGAGTATACTGATGCTGCTAGCACTAGGGAGGGGAGTGTACTGATGCTGCTAGCACTAGGGAGGGGAGTATACTGATGCTGCTAGCACTAGGGAGGGGAGTGTACACAAGAAATAACCTAACAAAACCATCAAAATAAGATTAATATTTACAAGTTATCAGTTGGCAAAAAATAGAAAGACAAGGAAGAAGAAAAAGGGAGATTAAGAAGAAGAAGGGGAAGGAGCAGGAGACAGTGAAAGAAGAAGAAGCCTTTTATTAGGTTGCAGGGAGAAATCTGGCTGCCTTCTTTCTAGTGACACTAAGTAGATCAGACATGTTAGGGACATTAAACCAATGCAGTTCTTAGAAAACATTGACAGTGTGCTGACCATTGGATCCAATCCAAAGTCAGTTGTGTGGGTTCAAAGGTTATTGGTTAATGCCATGAGCTCAGCTAGGAGATGTCTCCTTGCATGGACTTGAGACCCTTCTGAGTTGCTTGGGTGAGGTAGTGAAACTCCTACCCTCTCCTGTAGTCTGATAACCTAATAGGATACCTCTGGTTGTGTAATTCTTTCTGTCTGACAGTCTTTGACTGGCTGCTGAGAATCATTGAGGAGCTTCATCATTTCTTCTGTATGATAAACATTTATGTGGTTTTATTGAAGAGATTTGTTCTTTTTGTTTACACGTAGAACAACTATCGTCAGCATCTCCAAATACTCGGTCATTCTATGATGATGATTTATTGTTTGGTATCCAAGCAGTTTCTTTCTTTGGGGCAGGGTTTTTCAGCCAAGTTGACTCAGGGACCAAAATGTTGAACATGGGGGATCATCGGAAGCGACAGGCCTGAACCCCTGCATAGAAAGATTGTTAATTCGGTACAAATGGCAATGATTCGTGGGCCACTTGCTAGATCTCCATGGACCACATTTGACCTGCAGACTGCCAGTGAATATCCCAGCTTTAGGGTCTCAAAGTAATCTAGACAGGTCACAAGGTGGACACCTGACCAACAGAGAAACTAAGCTGTTGTTTTGCAGCAGGGCTGACTGGCTTCAGCAGAACTAGGGAAGGCATCCCTGACACAGAAAATATATGCACATTATACACATCCCATCACCCGAAATGTTTTCTTTTTTAAAGTGTGATGCAGTTTACGAAGATGCCAGATTAGCCTTTGATGGGTATAGATGGCGGCAGAAATCGTAAGTTCAGAAGTATTTAGAGTTGGGGGACTTTGATGTGCCTTGCCACGGAGCTGCTCTAAAGCTGCACATGTTTTCTGAGTGAGGATGCTATTAAAGAATGTCAAAATCCAGCACAGATAAGAAGTTTTTAGCATAGATTTCTGTTTCTTGAATGACATGTTGCTGTGTCTGTCCCCAGCATCGCTACCAGCGTCAGGACTCCACATCCTCTCACAGCAGTGTCAGCCATCATGACACAGGAACTAGTGCTGTCGTTAATGGGGACACCAGACACAGGGGCCACCAGACCCCAGTGCAGGCTGAGCAACTTCCTTTTGCAGTTATCAATCGGAATGTTATGAGGCGGGATTCATTTGAGATGCCTCAGAGAACCATAATTGACTCTCCTAGGCCTTCACGTTCAAGGTCTCTGCACAAAACCACCAGTGATAGTAATGTCCCTGGGCGACAGGCCGCAGTTTCTGGCGGAGGAAGTGCACGCTGGCACCACAGTCCATTACAGCAGCATGAACCTGACCAGGATCCTTACAGCTTTCACCGACAGGCCAGCTTTGACACCGGGCGGGTCAGGCAGATTGTACATGTTCCGTCAGAGCCTCTCTTCCCGCAGGCGCATCCACACCACCACCACCACCCTCCCCACCACCATCACCACCGTCAGGCCAGTTTGAATGAGAGCATGGTGCCTCGACCAGGACAGGGTATGTCCGAGTCCCAGCACAGTGCATTCTCTAGTGATCTCGGCTACGACCACCGGGTGCACTACCAACCTCACCCACAGCAAGCGTTCCCAGACTCCCGCCAGCCAGCAAGCTTTCCTGACATGAGAGGCCCTTCCTCCGCAACTGTGACACCTGACCCTTCTACTGGTCATGCTTTCCACAAATATGCAGAACTAAGAAAAGGAAGTCTCACTGATTTCCGGCACGGAGCTGCTCCAGTTTACGCAGAAAACCCTTACAGAAAGGGATCATTATCAGATGATAACAACAGTCAGTATTCTGCAGACAGTGGACCCATTTCGATGATGTACATAAGAACAGACAGTACTGGTTCAGATGCGGTTTCTGGCCAGGAACGGATGTATAGTCCTGACTTGCAGGGTAGAGAGGAGTGCATTCCTTTCAGCCAAGACATTGCCGGCCAACAGGGCAAGGTGAGTCCTGTGCTGCAGTCCGCTGCAGCCGTACCTGGAAAATCAAAACGGTCATTTCCAAGAACAAACCCTAATTATACAGGACTGTCTCGGCGCAGTGAAGGTCACTCCCCTGGGAGTTCTGGGATTTACAAGAAGATCAGTAGTGTGGACAGTCATCTCTCTGGAGGCAGCAGCTCAGGGGGCTACGACACTGCAGGCTATATCATGGTAGGAAACGGATGCAGTGCTGCTCCGGCAAGTGTCCACACCTCTCAGTCACTCTCTGATACCTATTCAGACCCTCAGAGCCCCCAGATCTCCCACAGCAGTAGCGGCAACATCCACCACCAAACTCCACCGTACCACAGCAGAAGTGATAGTGACGCATCACAGTCTAGTGCATCTAGGGCCCAGTTCCGTGACCAGCAACATCTGCACATCCAGCAACAACAACAACAACAACAGAGATCAGAGTGTGCTCAGACCAAGGGACTCACAGACAGTCAGTCTTCCCATGGTTCAGTGAGAAACATGTCCGACATACATTCCTCCCAAGGGTCTCTGAGGAATCTTCCAGAAAGTGGCAGGTCTGAAGGTCAAGGCAAAAGTAAGTAGTCAGTTACCACTTCTGATCAAATGTACCATCATAAAACTGGTTTCTCTTGTGAAGTAAAAAAAAAACGATTGTACATAAAATCGATCCTAGTCCAGGAATATGGGTTCTGGAGGATCATAGCTTTCAGTGTTTGCTGCCCATAAGTATGGCATTCAGCAACATTGTTTGCCTGCCCATACATATGGTATACAGCAGCAACAGTGTTTGCCTGCCCATACGTTTGGCATTCAGCAGCAACATTGTTTGCCTGCCCATACGTATGGCATTCAGCAGCAACAGTGTTTGCCTGCCCATACGTATGGCATGCAGCAGCAACATTGTTTGCCTGCCCATACGTATGGCATTCAGCAGCAACATTGTTTGCCTGCCCATACGTATGGCATTCAGCAGCAACATTGTTTGCCTGCCCATACGTATGGCATGCAGCAGCAACATTGTTTGCCTGCCCATACGTATGGCATTCAGCAGCAACAGTGTTTGCCTGCCCATACGTATGGCATGCAGCAGCAACATTGTTTGCCTGCCCATACGTATGGCATTCAGCAGCAACATTGTTTGCCTGCCCATACGTATGGCATTCAGCAGCAACAGTGTTTGCCTGCCCATACATATGGCATACAGCAGCAGTGTTTGCCTGCCCATACATATGGCATTCAGCAGCAGCAGTTATCATGCTAATATATTTTATAACCTTTGCTCATGTGATTTACATTGTGTCATTTTCTTAACGTGTTTTATGTTCAATCCTGCTCATGTGATTTACATTCTGTCACCTTCTTGTCTGTATTACCTTCAGTCCTGCTCATGTGATTTACATTCTGTCACCTTCTTGTCTGTATTACCTTCAGTCCTGCTCATATGATTAACATTCTGCCGCCTTCTTGTCTGTATTACCTTCAGTCCTGCTCATATGATTAACATTCTGTCGCCTTCTTGTCTGTATTACCTTAAGTCCTGCTCATATGATTAACATTCTGTCACCTTCTTGTCTGTATTACCTTCAGTCCTGCTCATATGATTAACATTCTGTCGCCTTCTTGTCTGTATTACCTTCAGTCCTGCTCATATGATTAACATTCTGTCGCCTTCTTGTCTGTATTACCTTCAGTCCTGCTCATATGATTAACATTCTGTCCCCTTGTTGTCTGTATTACCTTCAGTCCTGCTCATATGATTAACATTCTAGCACCTTGTTGTCTGTATTACCTTCAGTCCTGCTCATATGATTAACATTCTAGCACCTTGTTGTCTGTATTACCTTCAGTCCTGCTCATATGATTAACATTCTGTCGCCTTCTTGTCTGTATTACCTTCAGTCCTGCTCATATGATTAACATTCTAGCACCAGAGGTAGTTAACGAGGATTGCTTTGATACTAGCTAACCATATTCCATAGAAAACTTTAGCAGCAGAATGCAGTCAATTGTGGACTTGCAGTAAAGCACAGATAATCAGCCAGAATGCAAAAAGGCTGTTCTCCTGGTGTAATACAAGCTGTGAGGAAATTCTCCCCAGTTGAATGTTAGACTGTTTGTCCCTCGCTTTGAATTTTGGAGCTCATTTCATAGACTGTTTTATTCTGTTCACGAGTGCACTTTTTACAGGGGTAGTCACTGGGATCCTTGCTGGGACTATGAAGTGTGTGCTCATGTGATCTGCTCTGGACAGGTGGATGGCCATTCCTTGAAGTGAGACTGAGCCATGTGGAGCCAAACTAATACAATGGTGTCAGTCCTGTTGAGTTCACACCTTCTAACTCTTGCAGTCGCAAACAAGACATGATATGTTACTGACTATTCCCCATATGTCTCCAACATTGCATCAAGTGTCTTCTTATGTTTTAGTTTTGGTCTCTGTATACTAAATAAATCTGTCAAACATGTATTAATTTTTCACTCCTGCAACACCAGATGGGGTTAGACTTTTTGTGGTTGTATTTAGCAAACTCTTATGAAATGTTTGTTAGGGAGTTAGTGGGAAACGAATTATTCCTAAATGTGTAATAAAAGTCGATGGTGTTATTTTAGGACAAATGCAGAAATATAAGTATCTGGGCACATGGATAACATCAGATGGAAGATGCATAACTGAGATAAGAAACAGAATAGGGCAGGCAACAACTGCATTTCATAAAATAAAGAATATCTTGTGCAATGTATCCTTGTCATTGAGAGTTAGAAAAAGAATTCTTGCTTGCTTCATACATCCAGTTTTAACATATGGCTGTGAATCCTGGACAATCGGTAGGCAGGCCAAACAATTTCTTGAGGCCTCAGAGATGTGGTTTTACAGAAGAATGCTTAGAATACCTTGGACATCCAAAAACAGCAACCAAGAGGTTTTGAAAGAGGCGGGAGCCCAAAGACAACTTATCACAGACATCAGAAGGAGACAGTCATCATTTCTGGCCATGTTATGAAAAGAGGGAAAATCGAACATGTTGTGACCACTGGAAAGATCTGTGGAAGGAGGGATAGAGGAAGACAACGAGAAAAGATTATTGACAGTCTTGTTGCATGGCATGGAGGTGTGTCGACACATGAACTAATACAGGCTGCAGGAGTTTGTGGATTATGGAGAGGCATGATTGCCCACGCCAGTCGGCAAGGCACCTGATGATGATGATTTAATGGAAAGAATAATGATGTTTCTATAAAACCTTATGGGACTAGAAGAGTGAAAACTTGAAGCTGTGAGCAGCTGATCACCAGCAGACACTGTATCTTGTAGAGTCCCATAGATTCTGTCAAAGTCAGCATAAATGTGTCAGCTTCATCACAGCACAGATGATTCAGTCTGCTGGCCTTGTGGGTTCTGAGCCCCATAGTGCCGGGGGGGGGGGGGGGCACTAACTCCCTAACAAACATGTCATAAGAGTTTGCTAATTAGGGTTTCTTTGGAAGTCATGCATTGGCCTGAAAGTCAAGGAACCAACAGTCTGCATAATAAGTTAAATCAATCAAACTAATGTGCATGCAAAACTGAAATTCTTTTAGTCCAGAAGTATACAAACAGTCAGAACTGTATGCAGGAGTTTGCAGCCGGTGAGCATGAAGAAGAAAGATTCAGTCCACTCTGGAAACCAGAAAGACAGGAGAGAAGATGATGATGTACAGAGTTAAACAGATGAGAAAGACATGACCTGAGATGCATAAGATGACAAAGAAATGGAAGGCTTGATGTAAGTTGGTTGGGGGCCGTGTTTCCAGTGGGTGATAAAGGCCAGAAAAAGAAGAACGTTCACATATTTCAAATCTGATGAGATCCCACAGTTTAAAAACATGCCTGCTCTGGTCTGTATGTTCCTAGAGATGAAGCTACTCATCAATCAGCAAATCCTTTACAGAACGTCACTCTCTTCACGGCACACCTGAAAGTATCCCTTTCCCTAGCCAGCTCTCTGGCCCCATGTGCTTTCAGTGCTATTGCATCTTCCATGTCTTGTATCCATCTACGTGGTGGTCGACCCCTGCTTCACCTGCCACAAACTGCACCTTCCTTCACCGTCTTTTCCAAGCCACCATGACGCTTGATGTGGCCAAAATACTTCAACTTTTGGGGCAAGATGATGTTTATGAGCCAGTTTTCCTTGATGTTCAACTATAGAGTTGATTTTTCTGTTGCATTTTTAATTGAGAATCTCTTTCACCAGAGGAAACATTGACTCTGACCTAATTTCTCTATACTAGATGTGTACCACCACGAGAGGTCATCAAGTCAGCTGTCCCAGCATTCTGGCAGGTTGACAGGCGACACTGACGAGCCAGACTATGTGAACCTACCACCCAGCAACGGCCACACCAACACCAGTTCCAGCACCACTAGCACCAACAGCTACGGCAACAGCAACAACAACAACAACAACAATGCTGGTAGTGTGCCTATAACTGTGGAAGAGTCACAACATTTTGTCTCCTCATACGGGCAGGACTATGAGGATGATGATGATGATGACGATGATGATGATGAAGACTTTAATAAGGAGAATGTTCATATGAGGAAAAACAGTTATCCTGACTATGATAGTGAGTAGTCATGTTTGTGATACCCCTGTTATTACCAGATGCTCCTTGATACTATCAAATGTCTCATGATATTACCAGGTGTCCCTGATATTATCAGATGTCTCATAATATTGCCAGGTGTCCCTGATATTATCAGATGTCTCATGATATTACCAGATGTCCCTGATATTACTAGGTTTCCATGATATTACCAGGTGTCCCTGATATTATCAGATGTCTCACGATATTGCCAGGTGTCCCTGATATTACCAGGTGCCCCTGATATTACCAGATGTCTCACGATATTACCAGGTGTCCCTGATATTACCAGGTGTCCCTAATATTATCAGATGTCTCATGATATTACCAAGTGTCTCTGCTATTCCCAAATACCCTTGCTGTTACTAATCTGTGACCGTAATCACACTAAGCACTGGCCGTAATCACACTAATTACTGACAGTAATCACACTAATTACTGACAGTAATCACACTAATCACTGACCCTGAACACACTAATTACTGAAAGTAATCACACTTACTACTGACAGTAATCACACTAATTACTGACAGTAATCACACTAATTACTGACAGTAATCACACAAATTACTGACAGTAATCACACTAATTATTGACAGTGATCACACTAATTACTGGCCGTAATCACACTAATAACTGGCCGTAATCACACTAATTACTGGCCGTAATCACACTAATAACTGGCCGTAATCACACTAACTACTGACAGTAATCACACTAATTACTGACAGTAATCACACTAATTACTGACAGTAATCACACTAAATACTGACAGTAATCACACTAATTTCTGACAGTAATCACACTAATTACTGACAGTAATCACACTAATTACTGACAGTAATCACACTAATTACTGACAGTAATCACACTAATTACTGACAGTAATCACACTAATTACTGACAGTAATCACACTAATTACTGACAGTAATCACACTAATTACTGACAGTAATCACACTAATTACTGACAGTACTAGATGTAATGATAGATTACGTCATTCTCATCACCAGAGATATCTTTTCACATTGGTGGTACTTATAATGTGAAATAGTAATTGTCATCGTTGGTAGTACCTGACATTGTTGTTGGCAGCTGACGTCATTGGTAGTACCTGACATTGTTGTTGGCAGCTGACGTCATTGGTAGCACCTGACATTGTTTTTAGCAGCTGATGTCACTGGTAGTACCTGACATTGTTGTTGGCAGCTGACATCATTGGTGATAACTGACTTTATTGTTGGCAGCTGACATCATTGGTGATAACTGACATTATTGTTGGCAGCTGACGTCATTGGTGAAAACTGATGTTATTGTTGGCAGCTGACATCATTGGTAGTACCTGGCATTGTTTTTGGCAGCTGACGTCACTGGTGATAACTGACGTTATTGTTGGCAGCTGACATCATTGATGATAACTGACATTATTGTTGGCAGCTGACATCATTGGTGATAACTGACATTATTGTTGGCAGCTGACGTCATTGGTGAAAACTGACGTTATTGTTGGCAGCTGACATCATTGGTAGTACCTGGCATTGTTGTTGGCAGCTGACGTCACTGGTGATAACTGACGTTATTGTTGGCAGCTGACGTCATTGTTGGTTAGTGACATTATTGATACTTGCAACACTGGTGGTAACTCAACATTATATCAACTTTCAAACACTGAAACCTAAAACAAATTGATGATTAAAAGAACATGAAAAGGTTGAGATCTACGCTAGAGCTATTTAGTTTGTGGCCCACAGGCTAAAACAAAAGAACCAAAAACCCCAGATCATTTCAAGTTTTTTGTGGGCTTTAATAATGATCTTTCTATCTGGGAGCTCAAGCTTCTGGCCCACGATGATCTCCCCTTTGAAAATGTAGTCCCTTGAGTAAACTTAATTGAATAGCCATGCTGTACCGTATGCAGGTAACTGCCAGCTGCTGTGATCATGAACGGCTGTTTTGTTTCCCGTTTCAGGTGTTCCAGATCAAGAGTCTGACTCCTCAGGTATTTTCCCAGCCACACCTAGAGGACAGGTGCAGTCCCAGTCGATGAACACAGGTGTCAATACAGGGACCCAGCATGCCTCCCTGCGAAGGAAAAAGGGGGACAGGCCAGACGCCAGTCCTGTGGAACGCAGCCAGAGTTTGCAGGCAGACGTCACGGTGACATCACGACCATTGAGCCTGGTGGTGCCCTCACAGACCGATTCCAATATGGCCATCAGTCCTTCCACAACTTCACTGAGCAGAGGGGTGAGTCCACTTGGTCATGGGGAACATGGTAGTCCTGATCCTCCATAAGCTAACCTTCTTTTTCTTGTTTTCTTCTTTGTTGAGCCTTTTATTGTAGCTTCAGAGAGAACTTTATGTACGGACATTCAACAAAATTTGTTGCATATCTGCTTCAGTTGCAAACCAGCCTCCAGTACTTAATGGTTGTTTAGTGTTTTACTTGGCATTATATTTTTCAATAGTTTGCCATTGCTTTCTTAATGAAAAGCTGCTCATTCCCTTGTCAGAGCCAACACACAACAGTCTGTTACCAGATCACCTGTAGCTTCTTTTTCTTTGTGTTTACCAGCTGTAAGCTCCAGTGGAAAGTTCTAGTTGTTCATGCACCTCTGGTGTTGATCCAGAACCCCAGTGGTTTGTGTAGATCCGTTTTACAGATCTGAATTATCTGTATGCAGACTGTTGCTTCTTTGCCTCCCAGGCAGATGCAATCCAACTCCAAAGAAAGCTCCCAGTTAGTTGACTCTTACAACATGCTTGTTTGCGAGGTAGTGGATCTGTTTTTGTTTTCCCCAAAAAGGGACCCCAGAACCCACACAGCGAGGTAATGGTTCTATTCTTGTTTTCCCCATAAAGGGACCCCAGAACCCACACAGCGAGGTAATGGTTCTATTCTTGTTTTCCCCATAAAGGGACCCTAGAACCCACACAGCGAGGTAATGGTTCTATTCTTGTTTTCCCCATAAAGGGACCCCAGAACCCACATGAAGAAACTTATAGCTGACCTCAAACCCTGATATGACAGGATTGTGAAACCGTTCATAACCTTGACACTACAGACACCAAGTCTACTACAGAGCCTGTATGTGTGGATTGTATGAATTATGTTGATTACTTCTACTGGTCCACTCGTACAACACTTGCAGCATTATGTTGATTACTTCTACTGGTCCACTCATACAACACTTGCAGCATTATGTTGATTACTTCTACTGGTCCACTCATACAACACTTGCAGCATTATGTTGATTACTTCTACTGGTTCACTCATACAACACTTGCAGCATTATGTTGATTACTTCTACTGGTCCACTCATACAACACTTGCAGCATTATGTTGATTACTTCTACTGGTCCACTCATACAACACTTGCAGCATTATGTTGATTACTTCTACTGGTTCACTCATACAACACTTGCAGCATTATGTTGATTACTTCTACTGGTCCACTCATACAACACTTGCAGCATTATGTTGATTACTTCTACTGGTCCACTCATACAACACTTGCAGCATTATGTTGATTACTTCTACTGGTCCACTCATACAACACTTGCAGCATTATGTTGATTACTTCTACTGGTCCACTCATACAACACTTGCAACATTATGTTGATTACTTCTACTGGTCCACTCATACAACACTTGCAACATCCATAACTGCATCTCCTTGTCATTGTTTGTGGAGCATCTTATCATTTCAGAATGCAATGATCATACTTTTTAGAATCATTGCAGATTGTTTTGAGAGTGTAAAAGAAATTCTGAGTTGGCAGTAGAAAATAAATTATGAATTGGCAGAATAAAAAAAAAATTCTGAAATTTGATATTTCTGTGTATGCTTCCTGTTGCTATTGACACATAAGGCATTCACATACGATCTCTGTTGCTACAGTTTCTGTCTTTTCTCCCCCAATGAAGCATAGGCCCTCAACCAGCTCATGCAAAGTCATTGTATCCTTTGCTGTTGGATGCAGCTCAGCCTATGTCCTTCTCATCTTTTCATCATCACTATCTAGCTCCCTTCTCCATATGTTATTGGTCTGCCTTTGTTTCTATGCCTTTTGTATTTTAATATCTCTATAAGTTCGCTCATCTTTGTCCACATTACCGCCCACATCAATGTATGGCTACATCTACATTACTGCCTACATCAGTGTATGACTACATCTACATTACCGCCTACATCAGTGTATGACTACATCTACATTACCACCCACATCAGTGTATGGCTACATCTACATTACCGCCTTTCATCAGTGTATGACTACATCTACATTACCACCCACATCAATGTATGACTACATCTACATTACCGCCTTTCATCAGTGTATGACTACATCTACATTACCACCTTTCATCAGTGTATGATTACATCTACATTACTGCCCACATTAGTGTATGACTACATCTACATTACCACCCACATCAGTGTATGACTACATCTACATTACCACCCACATCAGTGTATGACTACATCTACATTACCACCCACATCAGTGTATGACTACATCTACATTACCATCCACATCAGTGTATGACTACATCTACATTACCACCCACATCAGTGTATGACTACATCTACATTACCACCCACATCATTGTATGACTACATCTACATTACCGCCTACATCAATGTATGACTACATCTACATTACCGCCTACATCAATGTATGACTACATCTACATTACCGCCTACATCAGTGTATGACTACATCTACATTACCGCCTACATCAGTGTATGACTACATCTACATTACCGCCTTTCATCAGTGTATGACTACATCTACATTACCGCCTACATCAATGTGTGACTACATCTACATTACCGCCTTTCATCAGTGTATGACTACATCTACATTACCGCCTTTCATCAGTGTATGACTACATCTACATTACCACCTACATCAGTGTATGACTACATCTACATTACCACCCACATCAGTGTATGACTACATCTACATTACCGCCTTTCATCAGTGTATGACTACATCTACATTACCACCTACATCAGTGTATGACTACATCTACATTACCACCCACATCAGTGTATGACTACATCTACATTACCACCCACATCAGTGTATGACTACATCTAATTACCACCCACATCAGTGTATGACTACATATACATTACCGCCCACATCAGTGTATGACTACATCTACATTACCGCCCACATCAGTGTATGACTACATCTACATTACCGCCCACATCAGTGTATGACTACATCTACGTTACCGCCTTTCATCAGTGTATGAATACATCTACATTACCGCCTACATCAATGTATGACTACATCTACATTACCGCCTTTCATCAGTGTATGACTACATCTACATTACCGCCTACATCAGTGTATGACTACATCTACATTACCGCCTACATCAGTGAATGACTACATCTACATTACCGCCCACATCAGTGTATGACTACATCTACATTACCGCCTACATCAGTGTATGACTACATCTACATTACCGCCCACATCAGTGTATGACTACATCTACATTATCGCCTACATCAGTGTATGACTACATCTACATTACCACCCACATCAGTGTATGACTACATCTACATTACCACCCACATCAGTGTATGACTACATCTACATTACCGCCTTTCATCAGTGTATGACTACATCTACATTACCGCCTACATCAATGTATGACTACATCTACATTACCGCCTTTCATCAGTGTATGACTACATCTACATTACCACCTACATCAGTGTATGACTACATCTACATTACCGCCCACATCAGTGTATGACTACATCTACATTACCACCCACATCAGTGTATGACTACATCTACATTACCGCCTTTCATCAGTGTTTGACTACATCTACATTACCACCCACATCAGTGTATGACTACATCTACATTACCACCCACATCAGTGTATGACTACATCTACATTACCGCCTACATCAATGTATGACTATATCTACATTACCACCCACATCAGTGTATGACTACATCTACATTACCGCCTACATCAATGTAAGACTACATCTACATTACCACCCACATCAGTGTATGACTACATCTACATTGCCACCCACATCAGTGTATGACTACATCTACATTACCGCCTTTCATCAGTGTATGACTACATCTAAATTACCGCCTACATCAGTGTATGACTACATCTACATTACCGCCTACATCAGTGTATGACTACATCTACATTACCGCCTACATCAGTGTATGACTACATCTACATTACCACCTACATCAGTGTATGACTACATCTTCATTACCACCTACATCAGTGTATGGCTACATCTACATTAGCACCTACATCAGTC
Organism: Candidula unifasciata; assembly: GCA_905116865.2. NCBI lineage: Eukaryota > Metazoa > Mollusca > Gastropoda > Stylommatophora > Geomitridae > Candidula > Candidula unifasciata. The sequence continues at coordinate 157,037 of CAJHNH020003935.1, forward strand.
TATGGCTACATCTACATTACCACCTACATTAGTGTATGGCTACATCTACATTACCACCTACATCAGTTTATGGCTACATCTACATTAGCACCCACATCAGTATAGGACTACATCTACATTACCGCCCACATCAATGTATGACTCCACATCTTGGAGTGGGATATAATTAAGAGTGGTTAGACTACTGGTTTATTCTCTTTGTCTTTCTCTTTACCCAATGGATCGCTGGACCAAGTTGTTGTGATCTGGCATCAAATATTTTTAGTTTTTCTTGCATTTGATTCTGTGAATGAGACAGAAGAGAAATATCAGCAAAGTCAAGGTCATTGGGCTGTGTTGTAGGAGTCCACTGAATTCCACTCCTGGCGTTAGCAGCTGCTGCCTTTCTAATCCAGTCTGTTGTCAGTAAAAGTAGGAGAGATGACAAATGACATCCCTTTTACAAACCTGTTCTTATTACAGATCATTGCTACTGGCCTGCTGCTTTTCTGCCTATGGTATCCCATGTCACAGTCCTTCGATTCCCGATCATCTGTCCTCAAGGTATCCTTGGCTCATCCTTATCTCCTTTTCCCCATCTGCTCTCCCCAGAGAGTTGTCCCTGCCAGTGTCATGAAACCTGCATAGTCACAGGGAAATGGGAGGTTTGAGAGAAAGGAGCATTGGAAACAATTGAAGTATGCTCCATTATAAAATGGGAGGTTTGAGGGAAAGGAGCGTTGAAAACAATTGAAGTATGCTCCTTTATAAAATGGGAGGTTTGAGGGAAAGGAGCATTGAAAACAATTGAAGTATGCTCCTTTATCAAATGGGAGGTTTGAGAGAAAGGAGCATTAGAAACAAATAATGGAGTATGCTCCTTTATCAAATGGGAGGTTTGAGAGAAAGGAGCATTAGAAACAAATATTGATGTATGATTCACTATAAAATGGAGATAACTTGAAAGATGTATAGAGAGACAAGAAGACCTGGATCAGAATAGCAGGAAAATTCCTACAGAACTGAAAGTTAACAAGGGGGAATGCGCATATGAAAGATATTATGTATTCATAAATATGTACTTGCACTCAAAGATGTTTCGGTAATGTACATATAGTGTATATGTCAACAAGTTTAGGAATCTGCTTACATAAAGGTTGTGCGGTCTGTATTTCTGTATGGAGGTGAATGCTGCATGTGTCCTGAAATGGGAGGAACTGGAAGCCTTGTAGATGTTTTGTATTTTAGAAGCAGGTTGAGAATGTCAGGCCAAAGAAGACAGTTAATGTTGATGTATTGATACCACATGCATTAGACCACTCATCAAAAAACAAGAAGGAAGAGAATTAACAATTAAAGGGCAGGAGATGTTTCAGCAAGAAGTGGAATAAAGAACATTGTCTTATTGTGATTTGTGATGACTTGCTGAGAGCAGTAGGTCCACATTGAAAAGTGTAATCAGGTACAAACGCATACATCTTGATTTAGAATAGAATGCCATCAGCCAAGTGTGGCGGAACAGTCTGAACTTCAATACTTCCAAACGACGAAGACTAGGGGATATGTACTTGGTGTATTTGTTGACAAACTGATCAATGAGAAAATGTGCAAATAATAGGACTCTTGGTGAAGACTCACCCAAACACGCCAACACAAGCAACCGCTCGCACATCCTGACGGATAAATTCAAATGACATCTTCAAACGACAGGTCAACAGTCTACCTTGGAAGTCCGGACGGTCACATCGATCTCCTCTTCTGCAGTCTGAACAGGGCAATATCCGTCTGTAATAATTCGGCATGGAGAATCCTTCATCAAAGTTTACCGGCTTCTTGCCAAGCGCAATAAACAATGTACCAGCTTTTAGCTGAGGTTTCTAGTGGAGTCCTGGGGTAGAGCGTGCTCAAGGATCTACTGAGACACGACCACACGTCTGTCTCCTTCAGACTGTATACACCAAATCTTGCCGTGGCATTCCAGGGTAAAGTGTCCTCGAGGATCCACTGAGACATGACCACACGTCTGTCTCCTTCAGACTGTATACACCGAATCTTGCCGTGGCATCCCAGGGTAAAGTGTCCTCGAGGATCCACTGAGACACGACCACACGTCTTGTCTCCTTCAGACTGTATACACCGAATCTTTCCGTGGCATCCTGGGGTAGAGCGTCCTCAAGGATCCACTGAGACACGACCACACGTCTGTCTCCTTCAGACTGTATACACCGAACCTTGCCGTGGCATCCCAGGGTAAAGCGTCCTTGAGGATCCACTGAGACACGACCACACGTCTGTCTCCTTCAGACTGTATACACCGAATCTTGCCGTGGCATCCCAGGGTAAAGTATCCACTGAGACACGACCACACGTCTGTCTCCTTCAGACTGTATACACCGAATCTTGCCGTGGCATCCCAGGGTAGAGCGTCCTCAAGGATCCACTGAGACACGACCACACGTCTGTCTCCTTCAGACTGTATACACTGAATCTTTCCGTGGCATCCCAGGGTAAAGCGTCCTCGATGATCCACTGAGACACGACCACACGTCTGTCTCCTTCAGACTGTATACACCGAATCTTGCCGTGGCATCCCAGGGTAAAGCGTCCTCAAGGATCTACTGAGACACGACCACACGTCTGTCTCCTTCAGACTTTATACACCCAATCTTGCCGTGGCATCCCAGGGTAAAGCGTCCTCAAGGATCTACTGAGACACGACCACACGTCTGTCTCCTTCAGACTGTTTACACCGAATCTTGCCGTGGCATTCCAGGGTAAAGCGTCCTCAAGGATCCACTGAGACACGACCACACATCTGTCTCCTTCAGACTGTATACACCGAATCTTGCCGTGGCATCCCAGGGTAGAGCGTCCTCAAGGATCCACTGAGACACGACCACACGTCAGTCTTCTACAGACTGTATACACCGAATCTTTCCGTGTCATCCCAGGGTAAAGTGTCCTCAAGGATCCAATGAGACAGGACTACACGTCTGTCTCCTTCAGACTGTATACACCGAATGCTTGCCGTGGCATCCTGGGGTAGAGCGTCCTCAAGGATCCACACCAAGGCCTGACCACATGTCCGCCTTGGTCAAACTTCGACTTTCAATCTCCTAGATATGTGTGAGACAATCTGAAACACTTAGACACAATAATAATGGAGGCAGCATTAACTTTATTCAAATATCAGACTTGTGAAAAATTATAGTCCCCAATTTTGTTGGTCCATTCCGAGAATCTGGGTAAGGTTTAATAATACAGTTTTGAGTTGAGTTGAGTTGATTCAAGAACCGACATCACAGCACTCGGGGCTGCAATTCTTTGTTTTGTTTATGTAATGTTAATTTTTTAAATGTAATGGTAAGTTTAATAATGTAGTGTTAAAATCTAATTGATAGGATACGTTTTGTTAATGTGATGTTAAAATTTATTTTGATGTGATATTAAGTTTTGGTTTTTTCCTCTGTATCTGCGGCCCACCCTAACACCCTGAAGTTGGTGTCCGAGGGTGACATGGAACACTACGGGCGCCAGCACCTGAACCAGCACAAAAAGGGACTCTTTGGGAAGAAGGTGTCTTTAAACAACATGCTTACCTGGTCCAAGGTTGGTGGATGCTTTTGTGTGGCTGACTCTGGGTTCACTGTGTTGGTTCATTGTATAGAATGTTGATTAATGATTGAGAATATTGGTTCTTGGTGGAGACTTGGGTCATAGTTGAGAATGTTGGTTCATGTGACAGGTTGTTGGTTCTTCACTAAGAATGTTGGCTTATGAGACAGGATGTTGGTTCTTGACAGAGAATGTTAGTTTGTTTGACAGGATGTTGCTTCTTGACAAAGAACGTTGGTTTATTTGACAGGATATTGGTTCTTGACAGAGAATGTTGATATAAGGTTAAGAATATTGAGGCATTAAAAAGAATGTTGGTTGATGGCAGAGAATCTTGTGTTGAGTTTAAGATCCCAGAAAATGGTTGTTCCTTACAGAGAATTTTGGGTAATAAACAGTGTTTGAGAATGTTGGTTAATGGTAGAAAATTTTGGTTCATTTTTGAGAAAATTGCCTCAGTCGGGGAGTCAACTGTATTCTAGTACTGTCCACTTGTGCTGCTGATGGCGACAGGTGAAGATCATTGAGTATGTTGGTGGTTGAAAGTTATGTTGAATGAAGAAAATGTGAATAAAATTATCATCCAGTGTTTTCCTTGTAAACAGGACCCCATTCAGAAACCCATGATTCGCACCACGGACAAGAGCATCAAGAAGGAGGCCTGTGATATGTTTAAAAATATCCTTTTTAAAAACAATTCTTAATTTTTTTTAGAATGTGGTGGCTGTGAGCTTTTTATAATTGTCTTGATTTTAGGGTTAGTACATGTTCTGTTCTGCTTCAAATGCAAAACTTAAAAGTTTGCTAAAAATTACAATAAACATACCATTATCAACCTGCCTATCTTCTTGTTAAGGATGTCAAGAGTTGTAAGCACCTGACAACACAGTGCAGATGAACATGGTAACGCCCCATTGACAGCTATTAAAATTCATTGACAAATAAACATTTTGCTTTAATGCTTGTCAGTCCAGCAAGTGTATGTTTGGAGTTGGAAGTTTTAAAACAGGTTGACTTTTGTGACAGATTCTGAGGGTTAGTTCTTGGTGTGTCTGACCTGGTCATTGTTACCTGTGAATAGATTGTCGTTAATCAAATGTTTTCACTTGTGTAAAGATCATTGTTCATCAAATGTTTTCACCTGTGTAAAGATCATTGTTCATCAAATGTTTTCACCTGTGTAAAGATCGTTGTTCATCAAATGTTTTCACCTATGTAAAGATCATTGTTCATCAAATGTTTTCACCTGTGTAAAGATCATTGTTAATCAAATGTTTTCACTTGTGTAAAGATCATTGTTCATCAAATGTTTTCACCTGTGTAAAGATCATTGTTCATCAAATGTTTTCACTTGTGTAAAGATCATTGTTCATCAAATGTTTTCACCTGTGTAAAGACCATTGTTCATCAAATGTTTTCACCTGTGTAAAGATCATTGTTCATCAAATGTTTTCACCTATGTAAAGATCATTGTTCATCAAATGTTTTCACCTGTGTAAAGATCATTGTTCATCAAATGTTTTCACTTGTGTAAAGATCATTGTTCATCAAATGTTTTCACCTGTGTAAAGATCATTGTTCATCAAATGTTTTCACTTGTGTAAAGATCATTGTTCATCAAATGTTTTCACCTATGTAAAGATCAATGTTCATCAAATGTTTTCACCTGTGTAAAGATCATTGTTCATCAAATGTTTTCACCTATGTAAAGATCATTGTTCATCAAATGTTTTCACCTGTGTAAAGATAATTGTTCATCAAATGTTTTCACCTATGTAAAGATCATTGTTCATCAAATGTTTTCACCTATGTAAAGATCAATGTTCATCAAATGTTTTCACCTGTGTAAAGATCATTGTTCATCAAATGTTTTCACCTATGTAAAGATCATTGTTCATTAAATGTTTTCACCTGTGTAAAGATCAATGTTCATCAAATGTTTTCACCTGTGTAAAGATCATTGTTCATCAAATGTTTTCACCTGTGTAAAGATCATTGTTCATCAAATGTTTTCACCTATGTAAAGATCATTGTTCATCAAATGTTTTCACCTATGTAAAGATCAATGTTCATCAAATGTTTTCACCTATGTAAAGATCATTGTTCATCAAATGTTTTCACCTATGTAAAGATCATTGTTCATCAAATGTTTTCACCTATGTAAAGATCATTGTTCATCAAATGTTTTCACTTGTGTAAAGATCATTGTTCATCAAATGTTTTCACCTGTGTAAAGATCATTGTTCATCAAATGTTTTCACCTGTGTAAAGATCATTGTTCATCAAATGTTTTCACCTGTGTAAAGATCATTGTCCATCAAATGTTTTCACCTGTGTAAAGATCATTGTTCATCAAATGTTTTCACCTATGTAAAGATCAATGTTCATCAAATGTTTTCACCTGTGTAAAGATCATTGTTCATCAAATGTTTTCACCTATGTAAAGATCATTGTTCATCAAATGTTTTCACCTGTGTAAAGATCATTGTTCATCAAATGTTTTCACCTATGTAAAGATCAATGTTCATCAAATGTTTTCACCTGTGTAAAGATCATTGTTCATCAAATGTTTTCACCTATGCAAAGATTGTTATTGAGTTTATGTCCAGTGATCTCCTTAACCCTGGCCACTGATCCAGCTGTATATGGGAGACCGCAAGGGCAAGCAAGCCCCAATGTCTGTAGCCCTGGATATCATCACAAAGGGCTGGTCGACGCCGAACATGCGGGACGAGATCTACATTCAGCTGATGCGGCAAACAACGGAGAACAAACGAGAGTAGGTTTCACTTTGTTTTCACCAGAACAGTTTTTAAAAAACACACAAAGCACTTCAGCTTAAATTCTGTTTGTTCTGCAACTTGCTCAGAATCTGCTTTGTGAGATCAGACTTTCAGCACTCTATCTGCAAGAGATTCTGTTTATTGTCCTCTGTCTTGCCCAGAATTGGCCACATAGAGACTAGAGGAACAACCCTTTAGGGTAAACTTTCGGGGATCCTTGAAGTCCTCAGGAACATCACCCAGTTCATTACTCCTCCTTTCTGGGGTAGAATATGAATGCTGATCACTTGAAAAGAACAAGGCAGATGTTGTTTCTCGTAAGATAGCTTGTAAAGATCATTGGCCCCACTCGTCGGGGTGTCAAAACCAAACTGAGAAACCATTCCTGATGCATGCTTTTCCCGTTAGTGTCATGCTAGTAGTCCTGATTCATGAACACTAAATGTATCTAATGTGCTGAAGGAGATTCTCCCAAGTATATGGTCATCAAAGTTCCAGAGCTGTGAGCTGCATCAGCAAACAAGGTTCAAACATCGCGACATTTGGCCTCGCTTATCAGAGTGTCAGAACCAAACGGGGAAGTTATGCCTGATGCATGCTTCTCTAATACTGTCATTCTAGGTGTCCCAGTGTGGCAAAGTTAAAATGTCTAACATGCTGAAGCAGATTGTGCTGATTTGTATAGTCATCAAAGTCTCGGACCTACAGGCTCCTCCCTATTGATCTCTGATTGGTGCAGCTCATGATGAGTGGCAAGGTCAACATGCGGTTGTGAGGTTGAGCAGTCATGTGCAGGACCTGGGGATTCCTTGGTTGAGCCCAGGACCAGGGTGTCATGTGTCGGCTGCATTCGTGGACAACTTCCCTTGAGGGCTGACCAGTCTAGGTACGGTTGCCATGGTTTGGTTCTCCAGGACCAACACCTGTAGATAAAGAGACAGATAGGATACCACACAAAGAAGGTTATGTCATGACCCAGGACACCAGTCAGAAAGGCTAACCTGATAAACAAATGCCAGATGAAGTTGGATGTCTTAGCAGAAAGACTAACCTGATAAACAAATGCCAGATGAAGTTGGATGTCTTAGCAGAAAGACTAACCTGATAAACAAATGCCAGATGAAGTTGGATGTCTTAGCAGAAAGGCTAACCTGATAAACAAATGCCAGATGAAGTTGGATGTCTTAGCAGAAAGGCTAACCTGATAAACAAATGCCAGATGAAGTTGGATGTCTTAGCAGAAAGGCTAACCTGATAAACAAATGCCAGATGAAGTTGGATGTCTTAGCAGAAAGACTAACCTGATAAACCAATGCCAGATGAAGTTGGATGTCTTAGCAGAAAGGCTAACCTGATAAACAAATGCCAGATGAAGTTGGATGTCTTAGCAGAAAGACTAACCTGATAAACAAATGCCAGATGAAGTTGGATGTCTTAGCAGAAAGGCTAACCTGATAAACAAATGCCAGATGAAGTTGGATGTCTTAGCAGAAAGGCTAACCTGATAAACAAATGCCAGATGAAGTTGGATGTCTTAGCAGAAAGGCTAACCTGATAAACAAATGCCAGATGAAGTTGGATGTCTTAGCAGAAAGACTAACCTGATAAACAAATGCCAGATGAAGTTGGATGTCATAGCAGAAAGGCTAACCTGATAAACAAATGCCAGATGAAGTTGGATGTCTTAGCAGAAAGGCTAACCTGATAAACAAATGCCAGATGAAGTTGGATGTCTTAGCAGAAAGACTAACCTGATAAACAAATGCCAGATGAAGTTGGATGTCTTAGCAGAAAGGCTAACCTGATAAACAAATGCCAGATGAAGTTGGATGTCTTAGCAGAAAGACTAACCTGATAAACAAATGCCAGATCAAGTGGGATGTCTCAGCAGAAAGGCACACACACATCTCGCAGCTATGCTGCATAGAGGCTCAACATAATGCCACCACTCAGATGAATGGCGATGAAGACAAACCCCAACAGTTTCAGCTCTAGACATCAGATAAAGTTATTTTACAGTAAAACTTCAATTTAAAGTCACTCATTTAACTGTTTCTGTTATCCGTCATCGTCTTTAACAAAATTTAAAAAAAAAAAAAAAAGAGAGAGAGAGAGATACAAACAGAGAACAAACAGGACACTGTTTTCAATGTGGCCACTGCCTGGGCTGACCTTTTAGTGTCTAACCTCAAGAATGGGACCCTCTATATGAACCTGAAGGAACTGAGATTGTTAGTGTTGATGAAATTGTGCAACTGTGCAGGTAGGACAAAGACACACAAGGAGATGACAGATTAAAGTAACTTCAGTTTAAAGTATTACAATACATTTCAGTACATTACCACTCTTATATTGAAGCTTATATTAATTGGTTTATAAAGTTAAATTCTGTGTCCGTATTGTTCACATTTGAAGGATTGTATTTTCATATGTGTCCCAAGCCCGCAGTGAAGTCACGCCACTGTACATATGTACTAGAACATTTCTGTTATCCATCTACTCTGTTATCTGTACATATGTATTAGAACATTTCTGTTATCCATCTACTCAGTTATCTGTACATATGTATTAGAGCATTTCTGTTATCCATCTACTCTGTTATCTGTACATATGTGTTAGAACATTTCTGTTATCCATCTACTCTGTTATCTGTACATATGTATTAGAACATTTCTGTTATCCATCTACTCAGTTATCTGTACATATGTATTAGAGCATTTCTGTTATCCATCTACTCTGTTATTTGTACATATGTATTAGAACATTTCTGTTATCCACGTACTCTGTTATTTGTACATAAGTATTAGAACATTTCTGTTATCCATGTACTCTGTTATCTGTACATATGTGTTAGAACATTTCTGTTATCCATCTACTCTGTTCTCTGTACATATGTATTAGAACATTTCTGTTATTCATCTACTCTGTTATCTGTACATAAGTATTAAAACATTTCTGTTATCCATCTACTCTGTTATGTGTACATATGTATTAGAACATTTCTGTTATTCATCTACTCTGTTATCTGTACATAAGTATTAGAACATTTCTGTTATCCATCTACTCTGTTATCTGTGCATATGTATTAGAACATTTCTGTTATTCATCTACTCTGTTATCTGTACATATGTATTAGAACATTTCTGTTATCCATCTACTCAGTTATCTGTACATATGTATTAGAGCATTTCTGTTATCCATCTACTCTGTTATTTGTACATATGTGTTAGAACATTTCTGTTATCCACGTACTCTGTTATTTGTACATATGTATTAGAACATTTCTGTTATTCATCTACTCTGTTATCTGTACATATGTATTAGAACATTTCTGTTATTCATCTACTCAGTTATCTGTACATATGTATTAGAGCATTTCTGTTATCCATCTACTCTGTTATTTGTACATATGTATTAGAACATTTCTGTTATCCACGTACTCTGTTATTTGTACATATGTATTAGAACATTTCTGTTATCCATGTACTCTGTTATCTGTACATATGTGTTAGAACATTTCTGTTATCCATCTACTCTGTTATCTGTACATAAGTATTAGAACATTTCTGTTATTCATCTACTCTGTTATCTGTACATAAGTATTAGAACATTTCTGTTATCCATCTACTCTGTTATCTGTACATATGTATTAGAACATTTCTGTTATTCATCTACTCTGTTATCTGTACATAAGTATTAGAACATTTCTGTTATCCATCTACTCTGTTATCTGTACATATGTATTAGAACATTTCTGTTATTCATCTACTCTGTTATCTGTACATAAGTATTAGAACATTTCTGTTATTCATCTACTCTGTTATCTGTACAAATGTATTAGAACATTTCTGTTATCCATCTACTCTGTTATCTGTTACATATGTATTAGAACATTTCTGTTATTCATCTACTCAGTTATCTGTACATATGTATTAGAACATTTCTGTTATCCATCTACTCTGTTATTTGTACATATGTATTAGAACATTTCTGTTATTCATCTACTCTGTTATCTGTACATATGTATTAGAGCATTTCTGTTATTCATCTACTCAGTTATCTGTACATTTCCTTTAGAACATTTCTGTTATCCATCTACTCTGTTATCTGTACATATGTATTAGAACATTTCTGTTATCCACGTACTCTGTTATTTGTACATATGTATTAGAACATTTCTGTTATTCATCTACTCTGTTATCTGTACATAAGTATTAGAACATTTCTGTTATTCATCTACTCTGTTATCTGTACATATGTATTAAAACATTTCTGTTATCCATCTACTCTGTTATGTGTACATATGTATTAGAACATTTCTGTTATTCATCTACTCTGTTATCTGTACATAAGTATTAGAACATTTCTGTTATCCACGTACTCTGTTATTTGTACATAAGTATTAGAACATTTCTGTTATCCATGTACTCTGTTATCTGTACATATGTGTTAGAACATTTCTGTTATCCATCTACTCTGTTCTCTGTACATATGTATTAGAACATTTCTGTTATTCATCTACTCTGTTATCTGTACATAAGTATTAGAACATTTCTGTTATTCATCTACTCTGTTATCTGTACATATGTATTAAAACATTTCTGTTATCCATCTTCTCTGTTATGTGTACATATGTATTAGAACATTTCTGTTATTCATCTACTCTGTTATCTGTACATAAGTATTATAACATTTCTGTTATCCATCTACTCTGTTATCTGTGCATATGTATTAGAACATTTCTGTTATTCATCTACTCTGTTATCTGTACATATGTATTAGAACATTTCTGTTATCCATCTACTCAGTTATCTGTACATATGTATTAGAGCATTTCTGTTATCCATCTACTCTGTTATTTGTACATATGTATTAGAACATTTCTGTTATCCACGTACTCTGTTATTTGTACATATGTATTAGAACATTTCTGTTATTCATCTACTCTGTTATCTGTACATATGTATTAGAACATTTCTGTTATTCATCTACTCAGTTATCTGTACATATGTATTAGAGCATTTCTGTTATCCATCTACTCTGTTATTTGTACATATGTATTAGAACATTTCTGTTATCCACGTACTCTGTTATTTGTACATATGTATTAGAACATTTCTGTTATCCATGTACTCTGTTATCTGTACATATGTGTTAGAACATTTCTGTTATCCATCTACTCTGTTATCTGTACATAAGTATTAGAACATTTCTGTTATTCATCTACTCTGTTATCTGTACATAAGTATTAGAACATTTCTGTTATCCATCTACTCTGTTATCTGTACATATGTATTAGAACATTTCTGTTATTCATCTACTCTGTTATCTGTACATAAGTATTAGAACATTTCTGTTATCCATCTACTCTGTTATCTGTACATATGTATTAGAACATTTCTGTTATTCATCTACTCTGTTATCTGTACATAAGTATTAGAACATTTCTGTTATTCATCTACTCTGTTATCTGTACAAATGTATTAGAACATTTCTGTTATCCATCTACTCTGTTATCTGTACATATGTATTAGAACATTTCTGTTATTCATCTACTCAGTTATCTGTACATATGTATTAGAACATTTCTGTTATCCATCTACTCTGTTATTTGTACATATGTATTAGAACATTTCTGTTATTCATCTACTCTGTTATCTGTACATATGTATTAGAGCATTTCTGTTATTCATCTACTCAGTTATCTGTACATATCCTTTAGAACATTTCTGTTATCCATCTACTCTGTTATCTGTACATATGTATTAGAACATTTCTGTTATCCACGTACTCTGTTATCTGTACATATGTATTAGAACATTTCTGTTATTCATCTACTCTGTTATCTGTACATATGTATTAGAACATTTCTGTTATTCATCTACTCAGTTATCTGTACATATGTATTAGAACATTTCTGTTATTCATCTACTCTGTTATCTGTACATATGTATTAGAACATGTCTGTTATTCATCTACTCTTATCTGTACATAAGTATTAGAACATTTCTGTTATACATCTACTCTGTTATTTGTACATATGTATTAGAGCATTTCTGTTATACATCTACTCTGTTATCTGTACATATGTATTAGAGCATGTATGTTATCCATCTACTCTGTTATTTGTACTCAAGTATTAGAACATTTCTGTTATCCATCTACTCTGTTATTTATACATAAGTATTAGAACATGTCTGTTATCCACGTACTCTGTTATCTGTACATATGTATTAGAACATTTCTGTTATCCATCTACTCAGTTATCTGTACATATGTATTAGAACATTTCTGTTATCCATCTACTCTGTTATCTGTACATAAGTATTAGAACATGTCTGTTATTCATCTACTCTGTTATCTGTACATATGTATTAGAACATATCTGTTATCCATCTACTCAGTTATCTGTGCATATGTATTAGAACATTTCTGTTATCCATCTGTTCAGTCATCTGTCACAATCCTGGTCCAGATGATGATGGCAAATCAAAGTTTTACTATACCAGTTTATATGAGACATTGTGCAGTGACAACTCTCTTTGAATATAACATCCTATTGGCATCCATTTTACTAATGACACAGA
>CAJHNH020003935.1:172500-427500 GCA_905116865.2 Candidula unifasciata
ATAGACCCACACAGGTTTGACAGTCCTGATATGTTATTACATAGACCCACACAGGTTTGACAGTCCTGATATGTTATTACATAGACCCACACAGGTTTGTTTCATATGTTGTCATATTTTTGTTTTTCATATATTTGTTTTCATGGACAGTGTGCATTTTCATGATTTGCTTCTAGTCATGTAGTTTTTCTGCTTATTTTAATGTTTTCTGCTTTCATGTTCTGTGTGTCTGTATTCATGTGCTGTGTGTCTGCTTTCATGTGCTGTGTGTCTGTATTCATGTGCTGTGTGTCTGCTTTCATGTGCTGTGTGTCTGTATTCATGTGCTGTGTGTCTGCTTTCATGTGCTGTGTGTCTGTATTCATGTGCTGTGTGTCTGTATTCATGTGCTGTGTGTCTGCTTTCATGTGCTGTGTGTCTGCTTTCATGTTCTGTGTGTCTGCTTTCATGTGCTGTGTGTCTGCTTTCATGTGCTGTGTGTCTGCTTTCATGTGCTGTGTGTCTGCTTTCATGTGCTGTGTGTCTGTATTCATGTGCTGTGTGTCTGTATTCATGTGCTGTGTGTCTGTATTCATGTGCTGTGTGTCTGCTTTCCTCCATTAACTGGCTCTGAATTCTCTGTTGTTAGGTGCCAGTTTCACATTTTGCAGCACATTGCAACCAGCGGTTAGAGAGAGCCCTGCAGACTGGAGCCAAGAAGGGGGTACGCAAACCCACGCTGGAAGAGGTTGAACAGGCTAAGGTATTGTGAGACAGCTTCCACTTGTCTCTTTGAATTTTTGAATCTAGCATCCTGTTGCCATTTATTTAACCAGGTATACAGACTCTGATACTTATCTTTATGTTTGTGTTAAAGACAAGAAATGATAGACAGGTCAGAATAGTAGATAAATCTGAGTAATATAGATTTATGTATTAAAGCAGCAGATCAGGTAAATAATAGATTTATGTAATAGACAGGTTAAAATAATAGAGTTTATATGGTGGTGTAATAAATCAGCAACATATAAAACAATGTCAAATTTTGATATCTGCGCTCATGAAAAAGGGGGTTTGTCCCTGGCTTGTGCATTGGATAGCAGATGTCCTGCAATCACGTATGGTTGCCCTTTACCTGGGTACATGGAACTCAGAACCATGTAATAGCCACGGGACTAACCCAGGGTTCTGCAAAATTACCAGTGCTCTTTAATGTGTGTACAAGCACAATTGCAGAACTTGAAGCATCAGGTGTTGCAAGGGTATTAACTTTTGCAGATGATGTTTTTGCATAGAGGCATGGGAGAGATAGGCGACAGATAACTGTGGAGCTACAAGCAACTGCAGACAAAGTGACTGACGTGTGCAGAAATGGGTGCTGTCATCGACTCAGAAAAAGGCCGCTGTTTTGTGGTGCTCTCTGGACACTAAAATTGTAAGAGCTGATGGTCCAAGCCTCACAGTTAATAACAGTAACATCAAAAGAGAAAGCAAACTGAGGTACCTGGCTTTTATTTTCGATGGAAGCCTGTCCTTTAAGGGATCATGAGAAGGTATTTGTGGTAAAGTGCAAAAAAAGACTCTAGGCTTTTAAAATTATGCTAGCAGTGGACATGGAACAAAGAATTCTGTTCACAGTGTCCCAGCATGTGATCCTGTCGGTGATAGTTTGTGGACTTTCATGCTGACCATATCAGAGAGTCAGCTGATGAAATTTGGACGCAAACAGAATGGAGCCATGCGGGTAATTCTGGGATGTACAAGAGATACCCTGGTACAATGTATGCGATATATACTTGCACTGCCTACTATTACAGATAGACTTAAAGTTCTGCAAGCAAAGTCCTGTCTCAGAGTAGCTGCAGACAAGAAGCACTTTCTGCATGAAGCCCTTAGGGAGCCGCATTAGCGCAGTAGATTGGAGACTCGCTTTCAATTCCAGCTGCGACTTGCTGCAGTACACGGCTGGTGTTCGAAACCAGGCAGTTCCCGGGGTTCACCCAGGTTCTAGGAAATGGGTACTAGAGTTAACACTCTGGGGTAAATGGAGGAATGTCACTGGAGCTACCTAGTTGCGTGCAGACGGCAACACAGGCGGACAGTTTCTTATCAGCGGTTCGAACTGGTGGCAGAACACTTATGGTTTATTACCGTGTGCAGTGACACTAGTTCACATCTTCCAACTGTACCTGTTTTACTTTTAGCCCTGAGTAAAGCTAAGGGTCACAAACTCAAAAGAGGAGGGTCTTGGATAGTGCAAGCTGAAGACACAATTAGACTTGTGTGCAGGCTTGATCCATTTGGATGAGGAAAGGAGTGGGTCAAAGTGCCAGAGCAAGTTTCAGACTTTGTGTAGGGTTCTCATCACTTGAGGTTGTGATTGCAGAGACTGGCTAGCTGGCGCTGCAGAATCAAAGGTTCAACAAATGATTCAGGACAACTCCCCCCCCCCCCCCCCCCCCCCCCCCCCCCCCCCCCCCCCCAGGTAGTGTGATTATCTGTACAGATGGCTCTGTGTTGAGGGGCAGGTGAAGTTCATAGCAAAAGTGAATGGCCGTCGTTTAGTGCAGCAAAGCCTGCCATATGATATCACAACGTCTAGTTTTAGAATAGATGTGGAGGCAGTCTCTGCTGCCTTTCGCTGGCTTGAGAATCAGCTGTACACACATGCCATGATTGTAAGTGACTCACAGAGCATGCTGAGAAAGGGGGGGAACAGGCATGCTCCGTGCAGAGTGGTAAGCATCACTTCAGAGGTCCTGGGTAGTAGCGTCCTTTGGGTATTTTCTCCAGGTGATGCCGGTGTGTTGGGTATGAGCAGGCAGATAGACTGGCCGGTTCTGCACCACTTGGTGGTGAATTGATGCATGACAAGCTAGATGTGATTAGGGTCTTTGTGTCTTTGTCAAATCCTTTATGTCTTTCTACCAGGCACGTTGTGTTGTTTCTTCAACTCAGATCTGTTTTTCTATTTACACTGTGTCTCAGAAAACCATATTCTGTCTACACTGTGTTTAAGTCTATATTTGTATCTGCACACAGAAAGCCATATTCTGTCTACATTGTGTTTATGTCTATATTTGTATCTCCACACAGAAGACCATATTCTGTCTACATTGTGTTTATGTCTATATTTGTATCTCTACACAGAAGCCATATTCTGTCTACATTGTGTTTATGTCGATATTTGTATCTCCACACAGAAAACCATATTCTGTCTACATTGTGTTTATGTCTATATTGTTATCTCCACACAGAAAACCATATTCTGTCTACTTTGTGTTTATGTCTATATTGTTATCTCCACACAGAAAGCCATATTCTGTCTACATTGTGTTTATGTCTATATTTGTATCTCCACACAGAAGACCATATTCTGTCTACATTGTGTTTATGTCTATATTTGTATCTCCACACAGAAGACCATATTCTGTCTACATTGTGTTTATGTCTATATTTGTATCTCCACACAGAAGACCATATTCTGTCTACATTGTGTTTATGTCTATATTTGTATCTCCACACAGAAGACCATATTCTGTCTACATTGTGTTTATGTCTATATTTGTATCTCCACACAGAAAACCATATTCTGTCTACATTGTGTTTATGTCTATATTTGTATCTCTACACAGAAGCCATATATTCTGTCTACATTGTGTTTATGTCGATATTTGTATCTCCACACAGAAAACCATATTCTGTCTACATTGTGTTTATGTCGATATTTGTATCTCCACACAGAAAACCATATTCTGTCTACATTGTGTTTATGTCGATATTTGTATCTCCACACAGAAAACCATATTCTGTCTACATTGTGTTTATGTCGATATTTGTATCTCCACACAGAAAACCATATTCTGTCTACATTGTGTTTATGTCGATATTTGTATCTCCACACAGAAAAACCATATTCTGTCTACATTGTGTTTATGTCGATATTTGTATCTCCACACAGAAAAACCATATTCTGTCTACATTGTGTTTATGTCGATATTTGTATCTCCACACAGAAAACCATATTCTGTCTACATTGTGTTTATGTCTATATTTGTATCTCCACACAGAAAACCATATTCTGTCTACATTGTGTTTATGTCTATATTTGTATCTCCACACAGAAAACCATATTCTGTCTACATTGTGTTTATGTCTATATTGTTATCTCCACACAGAAAGCCATATTCTGTCCGTCAATGTTTGGGAGCATGCTGGAGGATGTCATGTTGCTGCAGAAAGATCGTCACCCAGAACGACAG
Organism: Candidula unifasciata; assembly: GCA_905116865.2. Lineage (NCBI taxonomy): Eukaryota > Metazoa > Mollusca > Gastropoda > Stylommatophora > Geomitridae > Candidula > Candidula unifasciata. Next base: position 176,742 of record CAJHNH020003935.1, read on the forward strand.
TTACCATGGATACAGATTGTGCTGTCTGAGGAGGTTCTGAGGCTCAACGGCACCCAGACTGAGGGCATATTCAGGTAACCTTGACCTTGGGCTGTCCTTCAGGCCTCCTATGTCACTTTATATGTGTTTTGTGGTTTTGTTTTTAAACTGAATTGTCGGTTGTCATTGTTGAAAATCCGCTGCCATATAGTATTTCTTCCTTGTCCTTGTTTTTGTTACTCTGCGATATCTTTGCCATGAGTTCTCTCCTTGGTTATTGACTTGCCATTTAACCAGATTTTTATTTATAGACTGCGTATAACCTGAATTACTGTAGTTTTCCCTGGTTTGTGAACTTTGATGGACCTTGTCATAGGCCATAGAGACTATACAGGATAGAACCAAATGGCGGAATAGACTGAGTTTTGTGTGATAGATAAACAGCACAACAGGATGATGAGTTTTGTGTGATAGATAAACAGCACAACAGGATGATGAGTTTTGTGTGATAGATAAACAGCACAACAGGATGATGAGTTTTGTGTGATAGATAAACAGCACAACAGGATGATGAGTTTTGTGTGATAGATAAACAGCACAACAGGATGATGAGTTTTGTGTGATAGATAAACAGCACAACAGGATGATGAGTTTTGTGTGATAGATAAACAGCACAACAGGATGATGAGTTTTGTGTGATAGATAAACAGCACAACAGGATGATGACGCTGGTGGTGGTCCTAGTCTGATTATAGTGGCTGAAAGTAATGGCAAAGTCGACTTATTTGGAATGAAAGCCAGAACTTATACTGACCAGGACAGGAGGCAGGGCTGGCCTCCACATCGGTGGCTACCGGACATTGAAGATTAATTGGCTATGAAAGAACACAGAGCTGGAGAATTGACTAGACAACAACAACAACAAACAAACAAAAGATTTTCAGGTTAGCTGTGAATTTAGCAACGTTCTGTAAAAATCATTCTGCTTGACAGGATGATACTGACATAAAAAAATCAAGGGGGAAAAAAAGAGGACAGCACGGGTAGCAGTGATTGTATACTCTGACAGAATAACTGCTAACCTTTCTGTATGCATTATCATTTGGCAGTGACATTATTTGGGTTTGTGTCTGTCAACAGAGTCCCAGGTGACATTGATGAGGTCAACAACTTGAAGCTGCGATGTGACCAGTGGATCCTGCCCTCCGACTGCCCGGACCCTCACATCCCTGCCTCCCTGCTGAAGCTGTGGTACAGGGAGCTCTACGAGCCGCTCATCCCGGCTCAGTTCTACGAGGCTTGCATAGAGAACTATGCCAATGCTGATGCTGCCATTTCTATTGTCAACCAGTTGCCGGACATTAACCGCCTGGTTCTGTGCTATCTTATTCGTTTCTTGCAGGTGGGTCAGCTGGTTATTATGGTTAACAGAAAGCTTTGTTCGCTGCAGTGTTGTTTACATCTATTGTTAGTTATAGTGTTGATTACACCTATTGTAGGTTATAGTGTTGAGGTTAAACCTATTGTTAGTTATAGTGTTGATTACACCTATTGTAGGTTATAGTGTTGAGGTTAAACCTATTGTTGGTTATAATTTTGAGTTTACACCTAATGTTGGCTATAGTGTCAAGTTTACACCTAATGTTGGTTATAGTGTCAAGTTTACACCTATTGTAGGTTATAGTCTATTGTCTTCTTCACTTTTACCGGGTTGCAGCCGAGTGTCGTGGTTTAAAATATTTGTTTTGTGCCTCTCGCGTGATCTGAGTGACTCCATCTATCCATTTTTTCCTGGGTCTTCCTCTGACCTTTCTTCCCGATGTTCTACTGTAAAAGGCCTTATAGGCAATCTGATCCGGTTGCATTCTTACTAAGTGGCCAAACCACTTCATTCTCTGTCTTTCAATATGTTTCATGCATGCTCTTGTTCCAACTTTGTCTCTAATGCTGACGTTTGTGACTCTGTCTCTTCGTGTATTGTTGGTGACTCTTCGGAGACATCGCATTTCACACGTAGTTATTTTTTGCATATGTGATTTGTTCATTGTCCACGTTTGGCACTGATAACATAACGTAGGGAAGAAAATGCTGTTGATCATCCGTTGTTTGGCTGGTAACGAAATCTTTGGATGACGAAGAAGTGGGGCCAGTTGGTAGTTGATTGCATTGGCTTTTTGAACTCTAGCCTGTATCTCTTTATCGAGTCTTCCATCTTCTGTGAATATGCATCCTAAGTACTTGAATTCTTGAACTTGTTATAATTGTATGTCATTGATCTTTATGTTTATATTACTGTGTTTCTTTCCTATGGTTATTACCTCAGTTTTTGAGGTGTTTATTTTCATGTCAAATTTTGTACAGTTACTCAGCAATGAATCAACATGTTGTTGTAGTTTTTGTTCTTCTTCTTGTAACAAACATTGGTCATCTGCAAAGAGTAGTTCATTTATAATATCTGTGTTTTGGTTTGACTCCTGTGCAATTTTATCCATATATGTGATGAAGAGTAGGGGTGATAGGACATATCCTTGTCGTACTCCTGATGTAATGGGGAACCAGTCTGTCATACCTTCCGTTGTTCTTACAGCGCTCTGGCTATTTTGATAGAGAGCCATTATGTTTCCCAATAATTGACCCGGTACACCATATTCTTCAAAAATGTTCCATAGTTTATTTCTGTTAACCCTGTCAAAAGCCTTCTCTTGATCAATGAATATAAGATTCTGGTGTTTATTATATTCGATTGTCTGTTCACAAATTTGCCGAAGAGTAAATATTGCATCAGTGCAGCTCTTTCCTTTTCTAAATCCAAACTGATTGTTACTTAATTGAGGTTCTAATATCACCCTCGCTCTTCGTTCTAATATTTTTGCAAAGATCTTTCCTACATGGCTTTGTAAGGAGATACCTCTGTATGTTTCACAATCTCGTTTATCACCTTTCTTCTTCCATATAGGAACTATAATTGCTCTCTGCCAGTCAACGGGAACTTTCATTTCCTCCCAGGCCATATTGAATATTCTTGTCAGCCATTTTACTGCTGTTGCCTTACATGCAAGTAATATGTCTGTTGTAATACCATCTGTTCTGGCCGCTGTGTTTCTTTAGCTTTGCTCTAGGATCTTTTCAACTTCAGATTCTAATATATTAGGTTCTTGTTCTTGTCCAACTTTTATTTTATTAGACACTGGTTCTTGTGGTCCACTATTCAGTAATTCAGAAAAATATTCTTGCCATCTTCTTTTAACATCTTGGAATTTGGTGAGTGGTTTTTTAGCCTTGCTGTTTATGATCTTTGATAAGTTCAATTTCTCTTCTCTCAGTCTCATAGCCTTGATGCTTCGGTAGAACTGACCTGTAGGTTATAGTATTGAGGTTAAACCTATGGTTGGTTATAGTGTTCACGTTAAACTATTGTTGGTTATAGTTACACCTATTGTTGGTTATAGTGTTAAAGTTAAAATTATTTTAGGTTATAGTGTTGAGGTTAAACCTATTGTTGGTTATAGTGTTGAGTTTACACCTAATATTGGTTATAATGTTGAGGTTAAACCTATTGTTGGTTATAGTGTTGAGGTTAAACCTATTGTTGGTTATAGTGTTGAGTTTACACCTAATATTGGTTATAATGTTGAGGTTAAACCTATTGTTGGTTATAGTGTTGAGGTTAAACCTATTGTTGGTTATAGTGTTGAGGTTAAACCTATTGTTGGCTTAGTGATGGGTTTAAACCTAGTTATTTCAGCTGTGGGGAGTTAACGCCAGAGAATAACCCCCCCCCCCCCCCCCCCTTTCCCCTTTTTTTATCTGTGTGCATAAATGGGCAAGTGATATTTTGTGTTGTGGTTTACAGCTAGGCAGTGATGTATGTGTATTTAGCCTAATGCATCCAGTTTCAGCAAACCCCCAGTTAGTCATTTTTTATGACATGCTTGGTAACCCCTCAAATGTGGGCTGCCAAACCCACACCGGGTGGCCTATAACAAAAGTCACCCAAGTTCATTATACCAACACTGGAACCAAACCAATCAGTGGAACTATAGTTCACACAGCAGATCCCAATAATGGAACAAATAAAGAGTTCACACAGCAGATCCCAATAATGGAACAAATAAAGAGTTCACACAGCAGATCCCAATAATGGAACAAATAAAGAGTTCACACAGCAGATCCCAATAATGGAACAAATAAAGAGTTCACACAGCAGATCCCAATAATGGAGCAAAAGATAAGTGCACTCACCAGATCCCAGTAGTGGAACAAAAGAAAAGTCCGCCTAACAGATCCCAATAGTTCTACCCAACAGATCCCAATAGTGGAACAAAAGAAAAGTCTACCCAACAGATCCCAATAGTTCTACTCAACAGATCCCAATAGTGGAACAAAAGAAAAGTCTACCCAACAGATCCCAATAGTTCTACCCAACAGATCCCAATAGTGGAACAAAAGAAAAGTCTACCCAACAGATCCCAATAGTTCTACCCAACAGATCCCAATAGTGGAACAAAAGAAAAGTCTACCCAACAGATCCCAATAGTTCTACCCAACAGATCCCAATAGTGGAACAAAAGAAAAGTCTACCCAACAGATCCCAATAGTGGAACAAAAGAAAAGTCCGCCCAACAGATCCCAATAGTTCTACCCAACAGATCCCAATAGTGGAACAAAAGAAAAGTCTACCCAACAGATCCCAATAGTTCTACCCAACAGATCCCAATAGTGGAACAAAAGAAAAGTCTACCCAACAGATCCCAATAGTTCTACCCAACAGATCCCAATAGTGGAACAAAAGAAAAGTCTACCCAACAGATCCCAATAATGGAGCAAAAGATAAGTGCACTCACCAGATCCCAGTAGTGGAACAAAAGAAAAGTCCGCCTAACAGATCCCAATAGTTCTACCCAACAGATCCCAATAGTGGAACAAAAGAAAAGTCTACCCAACAGATCCCAATAGTTCTACCCAACAGATCCCAATAGTGGAACAAAAGAAAAGTCTACCCAACAGATCCCAATAGTTCTACCCAACAGATCCCAATAGTGGAACAAAAGAAAAGTCTACCCAACAGATCCCAGTAGTGGAACAAAAGAAAAGTCTACCCAACAGATCCCAATAGTTCTACCCAACAGATCCCAATAATGGAGCAAAAGATAGGTGCACTCACCAGATCCCAGTAGTGGAACAAAAGAAAAGTCCGCCTAACAGATCCCAATAGTTCTACCCAACAGATCCCAATAGTGGAACAAAAGAAAAGTCTACCCAACAGATCCCAATAGTTCTACCCAACAGATCCCAATAGTGGAACAAAAGAAAAGTCTACCCAACAGATCCCAATAGTTCTACCCAACAGATCCCAATAGTGGAACAAAAGAAAAGTCTACCCAACAGATCCCAGTAGTGGAACAAAAGAAAAGTCTACCCAACAGATCCCAATAGTTCTACCCAACAGATCCCAATAGTGGAACAAAAGAAAAGTCTACCCAACAGATCCCAATAGTTCTACCCAACAGATCCCAATAGTGGAACAAAAGAAAAGTCTACCCAACAGATCCCAATAGTGGAACAAAAGAAAAGTCCGCCCAACAGATCCCAATAGTTCTACCCAACAGATCCCAATAGTGGAACAAAAGAAAAGTCTACCCAACAGATCCCAATAGTTCTACCCAACAGATCCCAATAGTGGAACAAAAGAAAAGTCTACCCAACAGATCCCAATAGTTCTACCCAACAGATCCCAATAGTGGAACAAAAGAAAAGTCTACCCAACAGATCCCAATAGTTCTATCCAACAGATCCCAATAGTGGAACAAAAGAAAAGTCTACCCAACAGATCCCAATAGTTCTACCCAACAGATCCCAATAGTGGAACAAAAGAAAAGTCCGCCTAACAGATCCCAATAATTTAAGAAAAGAAAAGTCACCCCAACAAAACCCACTAGTGGAACAAAAGTCCACCCAGCAGGTCCCTATAGTGGAGCAAAAGTCTGTGCAGGAGATCTGTAGAGCAGAAGTCTACAAAACAGATCCACAGAATATAAGTCAACAAATCCATAGAACAAAAATCTACCAGAAGATATGCAGAACAAAATTCAAGCTAAAAAAAAAAAATCTGCCAAATCTGCAGAATAGAAGTCCACTAAACAGTGAAACAAAAGTCCTTTCTTATTCTCACCTTCATAAACTCTTTAAGTAACTTATATATTAATTGTGCTATATTTTAATTGATGAGCCGAAATTTATTCTCTGAAATGTCCTTACATTGTGCTATCTTTCACTTGACAAGCACCGATATTTATTCTCTCTGAAATGTCCTTACATTGTGCTATCTTTCACTTGACAAGCACCGATATTTATTCTCTCTGAAATGTCCTTATATTATGCTATCTTTCACTTGACAAGCACCGATATTTATTCTCTCTGAAATGTCCTTATATTGTGCTATCTTTCACTTGACAAGCACCGATATTTATTCTCTCTGAAATGTCCTTATATTATGCTATCTTTCACTTGACAAGCACCGATATTTATTCTCTCTGAAATGTCCTTATATTATGCTATCTTTCACTTGACAAGCACCGATATTTATTCTCTCTGATATGTCCTTATATTATGCTATCTTTCACTTGACAAGCACCGATATTTATTCTCTCTGAAATGTCCTTATATTGTGCTATCTTTCACTTGACAAGCACCGATATTTATTCTCTCTGAAATGTCCTTACATTGTGCTATCTTTCACTTGACAAGCACCGATATTTATTCTCTCTGAAATGTCCTTATATTGTGCTATCTTTCACTTGACAAGCACCGATATTTATTCTCTCTGAAATGTCCTTACATTGTGCTATCTTTCACTTGACAAGCACCGATATTTATTCTCTCTGAAATGTCCTTATATTGTGCTATCTTTCACTTGACAAGCACCGATATTTATTATCTCTGATATGCCCTTACATTGTGCTATCTCTCGCTTGACAAGTACTGATATCTATTCTCTCTGATATGCCTGTATATTGTGCTATCTTTCACTTGACAAGCACCGATGTTTATTCTCTCTGATATGTCCTTATATTATGCTATCTTTCACTTGACAAGTACTGATATCTATTCTCTCTGTTATGTCCTTAAATTTTGCTATCTTTCACTTGACAAGTACTGATATCTATTCTCTTGGATATGTCCTTATATTATGCTATCTTTCACTTGACAAGTACTGATATCTATTCTCTCTGATATGCCTGTATATTGTGCTATCTCTCGCTTGACCAGCCATGGTGTCCTTTGTCCTTCAGGTGTTTGCTGCCCCAGAGAATGCAGTGGTCACCAAGATGGACGTGAATAACCTGGCTATGGTGATGGCCCCTAACTGCTTGCGCTGTGAAAGTGATGACCCCAGAGTGATATTTGAGAACACCAGGAAAGAGATGGGCTTCATCAGAACCCTCATCCAATCACTGGACACCAGTTTCATGGAAGGAATTGTTTGATTGGTTGTCAAGGACTTGTTGCTTTTTTGATTGGTTGTCAAGGACTTGTTGCTTTTTGATTGGTTGTTGAGAACTTGTTGCTTTCTCTGTCAATCCTGTTAAAGCCAGGTTTTTATCTTCAAGTTTTGTTTTTGTTTTAAATTGAAATGGCTCTGTTATTTTAAAGTACCAAAACTATGGAAGTTCTGTTTTTCTTTAAAGCACCAATTTATTTACAATGGAAATGGCTTTGATTTTGTGTGTGTGTTTTTTCCTTCATTTAAAAGCACCAAAGTTATTTTTGAAAAGAGAAAAAAGAAGTCTCTTGTTTATTCACAGAATGTGAACTCAGTATCATAGTACCATGTTAACATTTGTGAGCAGTAGTTATCATCAGTTTGTCATGCCATCACAAAATACAAGAAGCTTCACAGTCATTGCTGCAACCAGCTTCTGCATGTGTTCTTGTTGAGTAGTTCACACACAATTGAATTTACCAGTGAAGAATGGTTATACTGGTTCGGTTATTTTTAGTCGTCATATTTATTAGAGGAGATATCATCTGGGAACAGTTGGTGAATGTATATCAAAGGGGTCATTCCCAATGCCAAAAAGATAACAGAGAGTTTACTGTCCTGAAAAGACAATGTATAGTATGTGACAGCAAGCACTGTCCGGACAAGACATCATGTAGACAACACCTGATGCTGTCCTAACAAGACAGTGTGTAGTGTGTGACTCCAGGCACTGTCTGGACAAGACATGTATTAGACAATACCTGATGCTGTCCTGATAAGACAGCATCTAAAAGGCAACCCCACTGGCACTGTCCTGACAAGACAGTGTATAGTAGGTGTCGCCTGGCATTGTATGTGTTTCTGTATGATTTAATATATCTCAATATTTATAATTGACATATTCTGCTTGTTGTAATCAAACTCATCTAAACAATTTCACGGCTCGTCTGTGTTCACTAGGGTACGGCCTCGATCAATATCTGTTGTGTTTATTCCATATTATTAAAATATTGTTATTATGAAATTTTTTGCCAAGTGAGATTTCTCTCTCTCTCTCCCTCTTACTCTCTCTCTCTCTCTCTCTCTCTCTCTCTCTCTCTCTCTCTCTCTCTCTCTCTCTCTCTCTCTCTCTCTCTCTCTCTCTCTCTCTCTCTCTCTCTCTCTCTCTCTCACACACACACACAAACACACACACACAGTGAGTGAGATTTCCACATCTGACACTCAACTATATTACATTGTCAACATGTACACAACTCCTAAATCTGGCCAGAGTGAGTTCTACATACATTATGTAGACAACACTGTTCTTCACCATTCATTGACATCTTGGCATGAAATCATTGACTGAACGGTTATTGTAGGTAATGTGTCAAGTCATTTGGATGACTTTGTCTAGACAAATAATTCATCTTAGTGGTTCCATTTGCAATTATTTATTGATATTTATTCTGTGGTTTGTTTGATGGAATTTGCATACGAACACATTGTCATGTTTGTTGATATGGGTTGTAGTTGATGGGGCGTGCAACAAGAGTGTGTCTGTGTCTGTTGGCCGTCTGACTTCATGTCGGAACTGATCTTTGGAAGATTGGGCTTCAGTTGTCAGCAATAAAGGACTGTGTCCCATGCCTCAGGTTTGTTGGGTATATAGAGCTTGACCTATGTTTTAAAGACCAGTGGGCACTCTGAGGGTGATGTGGTCACCTGGCCACCTTTACTTCCCAGGACTTAACTTTGTACCCATTTTAGGCTGGATCGACCTGAGAAACAAGATCATTGTGGGGGCGTCTCTCAGGATCTGAACCTGTGACCATTGGATCTGGAGGCCAATGTCTAGCTGCTACACCACAGCAGCTTCTGAGCTACAGTTGGCACCGTGTTATATAAACTTACTAGATGCACACACTAGTAACCTGCAGAGAGAGCCCATGCTCCACAGGGATTGTCACACATGTCATCACACTTTGATTGTAATGATGATGGTTGTGGATGTAATGATCGTGCTGTATCAAAGATATTGATCAAATGGTTTCTTTATTTGATAGATAATTTATTTATGCCGTAGAGAAGAAATTGTGTGCCATTTTTATTGGAGTGTCTTTGTACCTCGTTCTCCCCAGGTTATACCCTGATGATGTTTTCTGATTGTGTTTTTCCCTGATGCTTTAGTGTTGGAATGATGACTCTGCTTTCACCATTTCCTTCCTTGTGTTGATTCTAAAGCTTGTGCCCATATTGGAATGTACTGTCTGTGGTCCTGCCACATGATACAACACCTGGGTATGTCCAGTTGGTACATCTCTGTTGTTTCTTTATCTTATCCTTAGGGTGGGTCCACTCCTGATGGCCTATGGTCTGCATCACATGGTGGTCAGTTCTAAGGATCATTGTAACAACTGGTCATTGTCATGTACTGATTGATTTTATCAGGGACATCAAACCCTGTTGACCTTGCAAAGTTTTGTCACAAATACCCGAGGGGAATCACTGTGACAAGTCAGACAGAGTACAGGACTCTGAGAAGACCTAAGTAACTAGTGGAAGTGGCTGCTGGGAAAGCCAGATTTTCATGGTCTGCATTGACCAGATCTAACATGTAAGAAGGACACATGATGCTGTGAGTGGGGTTCAGGGGCTGCAGTCAGTGGGTGGGGTTCAGGGAGCTGCAGCCAGTGGGTGGGGTTCGGGGAGCTGCAGCCAGTCACACATCATGTTATTCTTGGAGGTTGAATGAGTTGCTAATCACTAAGCTTTTTTCCCTCGTTGCCTTCTCTGTCTGCTTCAGATTGACACAAATATATCTAGTTTCCCATGTGGTGGTGTTTGTGGCTTAGGTGTTTCGAATACACTTTGTAATGCCGAGGTGCTAGGTTTGATCCCAGCTGCGGATGAGAATGTCTTGAATTGGTTTTGACAGTAATACGTAGAACTGACCCTTCAGAAAGCAATGGCAAACGAATGAACATAAAATTTGCTTAGAAAAACCACAACAGCCAAAAATTGTTGGGGTTGTTTCTGCAACTTCCTGTAAAGGATACGGAGATATTTTTTTAAAATTGTGCTTCATATGTGTGCTAACGTAACAACATGTCTGTCTCTAATAACTCTTGTTTGTTGATAATTCTCTCTTTGCCCCAAATGATCTTCTCGGGTGAACATGTCTGCTTGCTGAATCAATTCTGTGTAGTTTTGATGCACATTTTAAAATAAAACCTTTTAGCTTGATTCACACATATTTTCACACATCTATGGGTTCTTGCACACATTTTCTCATTTCTGGTTTCTGTGTGCCTTCTTTCTTGTCTGCTCCAATATTGTTCTGGCATATGTCATATGTGCCACAATCCTTCTGGCTTCTTTCATATGTGCCTCAGTCCTTCTGGTTTCTTTCATATGTGCCTCAGTCCTTCTGGTTTCTTTCATATGTGCCTTAGTCCTTCTGGTTTCTTTCATATGTGCCTCAGTCCTTTCTGGCTTCTTTCATATGTGCCACAATCCTCCTGGCTTCTTTCACGTGTGCCTCAATCCTTCTGGCTTCTTTCATATGTGCCACAATCCTTCTGGCTTCTTTCATATGTGCCACAATCCTTCTGGCTTCTTTCATATGTGCCACAATCCTTCTGGCTTCTTTCATATGTGCCACAATCCTTCTGGCTTCTTTCATATGTGCCACAATCCTTCTGGCTTCTTTCATATGTGCCACAATTCTTCTGGCTTCTTTCATGTGTGCCTCAATCCTTCTGGCTTCTTTCATGTGTGCCTCAATCCTTCTGGCTTCTTTCACGTGTGCCTCAGTCCTGCCTGGCTTCTTTCATATGTGACTCAGTCCTTTCTGGCTTCTTTCATATGTGCCACAATCCTTCTGGCTTCTTTCATATGTGCCTTAGTCCTTTCTGGCTTCTTTCATATGTGCCACAATCCTTCTGGCTTCTTTCATGTGTGCCTCAGTCCTTTCTGGCTTCTTTCATATGTGCCTCAATCCTTCTGGCTTCTTTCATATGTGCCTCAGTCCTTCTGGCTTCTTTCATATGGGCCTCAGTTCTTCTGGCTTCTTTCATATGTGCCTCAAATATTCTGGTTTTTTTAATATGTGTTTTCCAACATCTTTGTGGTTTCATAAATGTTTTCTCTCTCCCCCCCCCCCCCCCCCCCCCCCTTTCTACCTACTTTTATTCTTTCTATCTTTCTGGTCTCTTCACAACTCTACATTGTTACGTCGTACAGAGGAACTCCAGTATTCGTCATTAATCTATTCCTGAGGGGAGATTGAATATTATAAAGGTTGAATATCTAACAAATTTCGGAATTGACTAAAATTGGTTTAAACCATTCCCAGCCACAAATTTTACCTATCTGTTCTTTAACAAGTATAACATTTCTCTTGGAAATTATTCTCAGACATCATTGCAAATACATTTGTAAATATATTAATCACTGTACTTATTATTGCTTTATCATTATGACAGAGCTTCTCTCATCCTGATGAGATAAATATACTGTAGGTTACATAAATACTTTAGAGGATGGATAAATATACTGTAGGCTACATAAATACTTCAGAGGATGGATAAATATACTGTAGATTACATAAATACTTTAGAGGATGGATAAATATACTGTAGATTACAAAAATACTTTAGAGGATGGATAAATATACTGTAGATTACATAAATACTTTAGAGGATGGATAAATATACTGTAGATTACATAAATACTTTAGAGGATGGATAAATATACTGTAGGCTACATAAATACTTCAGAGGATGGAAAAATATACTGTAGATTACATAAATACTTTAGAGGATGGATAAATATACTGTAGGCTACATAAATACTTCAGAGGATGGATAAATATACTGTAGGCTACATAAATACTTCAGAGGATGGATAAATATACTGTAGATTACATAAATACTTTCGAGGATGGATATATAAACTGTAGATTACATAAATACTTTAGAGGATGGATAAATATACTGTAGGCTACATAAATACTTCAGAGGATGGATAAATATACTGTAGGCTACATAAATACTTTAGAGGATGGATAAATATACTGTAGGTTACATAAATACTTCAGAGGATGGATAAATATACTGTAGGCTACATAAATACTTTAGAGGATGGATAAATATACTGTAGGCTACATAAATACTTCAGAGGATGGATAAATATACTGTGGACTAAGTAAATACATCAGAGAATGGATAAATATACTGTGGGCTAAGTAAAATCATCAAAGGGTGGATAAATATGATGTAGGTTACATCAATACTTACAGAGGATGGATAAATATACTATAGGTTACATAAATACTTCAGAGGATGGATAAATATACTGTGGACTAAGTAAATACATCAGAGAATGGATAAATATACCTTAACTTTCATAAATACTTCAGAGGATGGAGAAATATACTGTAGGTTACATAAATACTTACAGAGGATGGATAAATATACCTTAACTTTCATAAATACTTCAGAGGATGGATAAATATACTGTAGGTTACATAAATACTTACAGAGGATGGTTAAATATACTATAGGTTACATAAATACTTAAGACGATGGATAAATATACTATAGGTTACATAAATACTTTAGTAAATGGATAAATATACTGTGGGCTAAGTAAAATCATCAAAGGGTGGATAAATATTCTGTAGGTTACATCAATATTTCATAGCATGGATAAGTATACTGTAGGTTACATCAGTACTTCAGAGCATGGATAAATATCTTTTCGGGCTAATATCAAATTTAAATTTCAAAGAAAAAAAACCAGGAATTTCAGAAAAAGCCAAATATTGGTTTGGATGAATATTGGAGTTTCACTGTAATATCATCTTATATGTATGTGATTTATATGTCAAGCTGGTGTGTACGCTATCATCCTTATATGTATGTGATTTATATGTCAAGCTGGTGTGTACGCTATCATCCTTATATGTGCACTGAATGCTGTATGTTAATTGTTATATGCTTTATGCACATGGTCTTCTTTCGTGTGTACGTACCATGTTTAGCACTATATGTTTTCTTGTTTGTGTTCATTTTGTGTGTACATTATCTTGTGAGTACGAAGTATATGTACATATCTTTTATTCTTAGATGCATCACCATCTTGTGAAAATGTTTAAGTTGTACATATCTTATACTACTGGTTCTGTAAATTGTTGTGTACGTACATATGTATGTATGCATACACGTGTATATATAAATATGCTGTCTGGTTACGTGTACAGTCACCTGCTTACATATCTCGTTTCTTGGTTTATCTCATATTTTATGTAGTTTTTTGCATATTCTAAATTACAGAATTATTCCAGTTTAAAATTGGCATATTCTGACATGACAGTGGGCGTATTCTGACATGTCAGTGGGCATATTCCAATTTGATAGTTGACATAGTCCGACAGGATAGTAGAAATAGTCCGACAGGACAGTGGGCATATTCTGACCGGATAGTGGGCATATTCTGACCGGAAAGTGGGCATATTCTGACAGGATAATGCCATGTTCCTGACATTGTGCTCCAGCACTGGTCTGCACAAATGTGCTCCAGCACCAGTCTGCACAAATGTGCTCCAGTCTTGTGTATGTTATTGTAGCACTTCCTCTCAGAAATGATGCTCCAGTCTTGTATATGTTATTGTAGCACTTCCTCTCAGAAATGATGCTCCAGTCTTGTATATGTTATTGTAGCACTTCCTCTCATAAATGTGCTCCAGTCTTGTATATGTTATTGTAGCACTTCCTCTCAGAAATGGGCTCCAGTCTTGTGTATGTTATTGTAGCACTTCCTCTCAGAAATGTCGCTCCAGTCTTGTATATGTTATTGTAGCACTTTCTCTCAGAAATGTCGCTCCAGTCTTGTATATGTTATTGTAGCACTTCCTCTCAGAAATGTCGCTCCAGTCTTGTATATGTTATTATAGCACTTCCTCTCAGAAATGTGCTCCAGTCTTGTATATGTTATTGTAGCACTTCCTCTCAGAAATGTGCTCCAGTCTTGTATATGTTATTGTAGCACTTCCTCTCAGAAATGACGCTCTAGTCTTGTATATGTTATTGTAGCACTTCCTCTCAGAAATGATGCTCCAGTCTTGTATATGTTATTGTAGCACTTCCTCTCAGAAATGATGCTCCAGTCTTGTATATGTTATTGTAGCACTTCCTCTCAGAAATGATGCTCCAGTCTTGTATATGTTATTGTAGCACTTCCTCTGAGAAATGATGCTCCAGTCTTGTATATGTTATTGTAGCACTTCCTCTCAGAAATGATGCTCCAGTCTTGTATATGTTATTGTAGCACTTCCTCTCAGAAATGATGCTCCAGTCTTGTATATGTTATTGTAGCACTTCCTCTCAGAAATGACGCTCCAGTCTTGTATATGTTATTGTAGCACTTCCTCTCAGAAATTATGCTCCAGTCTTGTATATGTTATTGTAGCACTTCCTCTCAGAAATGTCGCTCTAGTCTTGTATATGTTATTGTAGCACTTCCTCTCAGAAATGATGCTCCAGTCTTGTATATGTTATTGTAGCACTTCCTCTCAGAAATGTCGCTCCAGTCTTGTGTATGTTATTGTAGCACTTCCTCTCAGAAATGTCGCTCCAGTCTTGTGTATGTTATTGTAGCACTTCCTCTCAGAAATGATGCTCCAGTCTTGTATATGTTATTGTAGCACTTCCTCTCAGAAATGACGCTCCAGTCTTGTATATGTTATTGTAGCACTTCCTCTCAGAAATGATGCTCCAGTCTTGTATATGTTATTGTAGCACTTCCTCTCAGAAATGTCGCTCCAGTCTTGTATATGTTATTATAGCACTTCCTCTCAGAAATGATGCTCCAGTCTTGTATATGTTATTGTAGCACTTCCTCTCAGAAATGATGCTCCAGTCTTGTATATGTTATTATAGCACTTCCTCTCAGAAATGATGCTCCAGTCTTGTATATGTTATTGTAGCACTTCCTCTCAGAAATGATGCTCCAGTCTTGTATATGTTATTGTAGCACTTCCTCTCAGAAATGATGCTCCAGTCTTGTATATGTTATTATAGCACTTCCTCTCAGAAATGTCGCTCCAGTCTTGTATATGTTATTGTAGCACTTCCTCTCAGAAATGATGCTCCAGTCTTGTATATGTTATTGTAGCACTTCCTCTCAGAAATGTGTTGTCTGGACTGTCATGGTTTGATGTGGTCAGTGCTGTCTGGAGTGTCTTGTGCTGTCGAGCTGGAATAGATTCACTTGAGTGGAGCCAGATCATGTGATAAATGAAGTATTACCACTTCCTGGCATGTTTTAGAACAATGGGCTAGTTGATGCTGTGGATAGTTGCTCCCCTTTGTTGAGTTTTGTTTAAAACCTCTTGACAGAATCAAACGTGTCGGTGACACAGTCTGTGATTGTCATAGACTACATTTGTTGTCCGGGAACATCAATATGGTTGCTCCACCCATGGATAATATCACTTACCTACAAGTGTAACAGTTATCACTTCTGACTGGTGTTTTTAAAATTATGAAATTATCACTGATAATGTAATAAAATCATTTTTCTATCTGGTAATTGGGGGGGGGGGGTGTAAACTAGAAGTTTTTTTTTAAAAATTTTGTTGAATGAAATGTGTTGGTTGTTTGAAATTGGTGATGATACCTAATTGGGTTTGTTTGAAGTTAGTTTTGACACTAAAGTGGGTCTTTGAGTTTGGGTGCAGCCATGCTCAGCTATATTATTAGTTTATTTTTTTTTTTTTGGGTTATTATTCAATTATTTTCTTTTCTTCCTGGTTTTTTTTTTTTTCTTTTTCCGATGGCTCTAAACTTGAACCATGTCAAATTTCATATCCAGGCATATTGCTGAAGGACCTGGACTTGTTAGATAGTTCATTCTGGTTTTTTTTTTTTTTTTTCATAAATAATGATTTTATTGACTACTGAAGAAGCAAATAAGCCAGTGTTATGTGACATGTCATGGAATTTTGTGGTGACATGTTTCTGTGACCAGTCACAGTTGTGGAGTTGTTGTGTGACAGACATTTATATGAATGTGAGCTCTGAGGCCTGACAGAAGTTGGCTGCCTAGTCTGTTATACCACACAACTGGATGTAGGCTCTCTTGTGGGACACTCAGATTTTGATATTTAGCTCTCTTGTGGTACACTCAGATTCTGATCTTTAGCTGTCTTGTGGGACACTCAGATTCTGATCTTTAACTCTCTTGTGGGACACTCAGATTCTAATCTTTAGCTCTCTTGTGGGACACTCAGATTCTGATCTTTAGCTCTCTTGTGGGACACTCAGATTCTGATCTTTAGCTCTCTTGTGGGACACTCAGATTCTGATCTTTAGCTCTCTTGTGGGACACTCAGATTCTGATCTTTAGCTCTCTTGTGGGACACTCAGATTCTGATCTTTGGCTCTTTTGTGGGACACTCAGATTCTGATCTTTGGCTCTTTTGTGGGACACTCAGATTCTGATCTTTAGCTCTTTGGTGGGACACTCAGATTCTGATCTTTGGCTCTTTTGTGGGACACTCAGATTCTTATCTTTGGCTCTTTTGTGGGACTCGGATTCTGATATTTAGCTCTTTTGTGGGACACTCAGATTTTGATCTTTAGCTCTTTTGTGGGACACTCAGATTCTGATCTTTAGCTCTTTTGTTGGACACTCAGATTCTGATCTTTAGCTCTTTTGTGGGACACTCAGATTCTGATCTGTGGCTCTGTGCCACATGTTCAGCCTTGGCAACTGAGAGATAGCTTTGCTTGACATAGTGTATGTCGACTGATTTTAGGTTTGTGAGATCTTTTCCATGTCATCTGTTTCACGGCTCCACCAAACAGTAGCCTGTTGTCTTGTTTGTCACCTGGAGACATACCTGTCTTCTCTACTTGTCTTGTTTGTCGCCTGGACACAGACATGCCTTCTCTACTTGTCTTGTGTGTCACCTGGAGACAGACATATCTTCTCTACTTGTCTTGTGTTTCACCTGGAGACAAACATGTGTTCTCTACTTGTCTTGTGTGACACCTGGAGACAGACATGCCTTCTCTACTTGTCTTGTGTTTCACCTGGAGACAGACATATCTTCTCTACTTGTTTTGTGTGTCACCTGGAGACAGACATGTCTTTTCTACTTGTCTTGTGTTTCACCTGGAGAGATACATGTCTTCTCTACTTGTCTTGAGTGACACCTGGAGACAGACATGTCTTTTCTACTTGTCTTGTGTGTCACCTGGAGACAGACATGTCTTTTCTACTTGTCTTGTGTTTCACCTGGAGACAGACATACCTTCTCTACTTGTCTTGTGTGTCACATGAAGTCAGACATCTCTTCTCTACTTGTCTTGTGTGTCACATGAAGTCAGACATCTCTTCTCTACTTGTCTTGTGTGTCACATGAAGTCAGACATCTCTTCTCTACTTGTCTTGTGTGTCACATGAAGTCAGACATCTCTTCTCTACTTGTCTTGTGTGTCACATGAAGTCAGACATGTTCTCAAGACAGTAAGCAGACAGCCCTGCTGTTGTATCATGCACCAGTGTTTTCTGTCACGTAGATTTGGCCTGCACTGTGAAGTCCTGTATCTGACACAATTTGCTAGCTGAATGTCTCGGTCTGAGTTCTTCTATCCTTTAAGTAACCCAGCATTTGGGTGAAATCTAAAGAATAGGTACAAAATGGCTTTTCAAAAGGTGTCAAATGTTCAAACCTTGAGCAAATGTTCATGAACAGACATTCATTTTGTGAATATTATTTCGGCTGGTGCTGCCATCTATGCGTGTAATGTATAAAGTAAGGGCAGTAACTTATTAATGGTCGCCCACGGGTAAAACTTTGATGTCCCACTGATCTGGAAACTGACTGTCTACTGTAGCTTTGTCTGTTTAATTTATTTTCCAAATATCATCATCATCATCATTTCCAGTACTTGAGCACAATCGTGCAGTCATGCAGAACAAACAAGGAAGGTTTCAGCAGCTAGCCCAGGCTTGGTGTGTGTCCAGGATGCACATAGACAACATAGAACACAAGATATGTGTGTCCAGGGTACACATAGACAACACAGAACACAAGATATGTGTGTCCAGGGTGCACATAGACAACACAGAACACAAGATATGTGTGTCCAGGGTGCACATAGACAACACAGAGCACAAGATATGTGTGTCCAGGACACACATAGACAACATAGAACACAAGATATGTGTGTCCAGGGTACACATAGACAACACAGAACACAAGATATGTGTGTCCAGGGTACACATAGACAACACAGAACACAAGATATGTGTGTCCAGGGTACACATAGACAACATAGAACACAAGATATGTGTGTCCAGGATGCACATAGACAACATAGAACACAAGATATGTGTGTCCAACGTACACATAGACAACACAGAACACAAGATATGTGTGTCCAACGTACACATAGACAACACAGAACACAAGATGTGTACATTCTTGAGGCAGTTGTACGACCGGCCGAGACCACTCCTGATTGTGTACATGACGTCTAAAACTTAATGTGTGAAAACAGTCTATGAGAGTATATGTGTGGAAGACATATTCAGAAACATGTGTGGAAACAGTCTATGAGAGTATATGTGTGGAAGACATATACAGAAACATGTGTGGAAACAGTCTATGAGAGTATATGTGTGGAAGACATATTCAGAAACATGTGTGGAAACAGTCTATGAGAGTATATGTGTGGAAGACATATACAGAAACATGTGTGGAAACAGTCTATGAGAGTATATGTGTGGAAGACATATACAGAAACATGTGTGGAAACAGTCTATGAGAGTATATGTGTGGAAGACATATTCAGAAACATGTGTGGAAACAGTCAGCAAAAGAACGTATTTGTGGAAACAGTGTACACAAGAATATGAGAGCTGGTTCAATCAAACCTGTGGTCTGTAAATGTTGATAGACAGTGACAGATACTGAGGTCTGACAGAACATTGTGACGTATATTCTGATATATATCATATCTGATTTAGACACATATTTACATCCTAGTGCACCTATGTGACCCCTTGAACTGAAACACAAACACCTACATGCTACACTTAACCCCGGGGAGCAGCACAATAGAGTTCAGAAAGAAAGACCACAGTGTAGAACTCCAAACATGGTGGCACATTGTGCATCTTTGTTATGTTGTTGAACTGGTTAGAGAGCCCAAGATTTACCCACAAACTTACAAGAGGAGGAGGGAAGGGGCTGATAAACTTCACTTGTGTTTTGTATGTGTGTGTGTATTTATGTTTATGAATAAAAATTCCCTGTCATCACTTAGTGAGTTGTTGAATCTTGTCTACAAACATGTTTGTATAAAGTTTGGCACAGCTGGACACGAGAGGCACACCTGACATACACAATTTTTTGTCAACCAGGATAAGATCGCACACTAAACTGCAGGATGCTGAGGTTTTTTTTTTTTTTTTTTCAAGTACAGGTTATCCAGTGTTTAAAAAAAAAAAATTTCAAGTATAAGTTATCCAGTGTTTTTATTTATTTTTCATTTTTCAAGAATAAGTTATCCAGTGTTTGTTTATTTTTTTTTTTTTTTTTCAAGTATAAGTTATCCAGTGTTTGTTTTGTTTTTGTTACTTTTCTGATGATGTGGGCATAGTTGCTTGATGATAGCGCAGCTGAGAACTGGTAGTGTTGTTGTTGTTGGGCCATGGTAATCAACAGTCATGGCCAGGCAAGTCTGTCCTCTCCTGTGCTTGTCTGCTGGCACCAGCAACTGGCAGAGATTTTAGAAACCAACTGCAGTCAACACTTCTCAAAGCACTGCCTCTACTCAACGTATTACAGGGACTGCACACTGCTCCTTGTCCCAGTGACTTTTACAGGGACTGAACGCTGCTCCTTGTCCCAGTGACTTTTACAGGGACTGCTACTTGTCCTAGTGACTTTTACAGAGACTGAACGCTGCTACTTGTCCCAGTGACTTTTACAGGGACTGCTACTTGTCCTAGTGACTTTTACAGGGACTGCTACTTGTCCTAGTGACTTTTACAGGGACTGCTACTTGTCCCAGTGACTTTTACAGGGACTGCTACTTGTCCTAGTGACTTTTACAGGGACTGAACGCTGCTACTTGTCCCAGTGACTTTTACAGGGACTGCTACTTGTCCTAGTGACTTTTACAGGGACTTCACGCTGCTACTTGTCCTAGTAACTTTTACGGGAACTGAACGCTGCTACTTGTCCCAGTGACTTTTACAGGGACTGCTACTTGTCCCAGTGACTTTTACAGGGACTGCTACTTGTCCCAGTGACTTTTACAGGGACTGCTACTTGTCCCAGTGACTTTTACAGGGACTGCTACTTGTCCCAGTGACTTTTACAGGGACTTCATGCTGCTACTTGTCCCAGTGACTTTTACAGGGACTGCACACTGCTACTTGTCCTAGTGACTTTTACAGGGACTGCACGCTGCTACTTGTCTTAGTGACTTTTACAGGGACTGCTACTTGTCCCAGTGACTTTTACAGGGACTGCTTCTTGTCCTAGTGACTTTTACAGGGACTGCTACTTGTCCTAGTGACTTTTACAGGGACTGCTACTTGTCCTAGTGACTTTTACAAAGACTGATACTTGTCCCAGGGACTTTTTTACAGGGACTGCTACTAGTCCCAGGGATTTTTACAGGGACTGCTACTTGTCCCAGGGACTTTTACAAGGACTGCTACTTGTCCTAGTGACTTTTACACGTACTACTACTTTTCCTAGTGACATTTACAGGGACTGCTACTTGTCCTAGTGACTTTTACAGGGACTGCTACTTGTCCTAGTGACATTTACAGGGACTACTACTTGTCCTAGTGACTTTTACAGGGACTGCTACTTGTCCTAGTGACATTTACAGGGACTGCTACTTGTCCCAGAGACTTTTACAGGGACTGCTACTTGTCCCAGGGACTTTTACAAGGACTGTTACTTGTCCTAGTGACTTTTACAGGGACTGCTACTTGTCCTAGTAACTTTTACGGGGACTGAACGCTGCTACTTGTCCCAGTGACTTTTACAGGGACTTCACGCTGCTACTTGTCCCAGTGACTTTTACAGGGACTACACACTGCTACTTGTCCTAGTGACTTTTACAGGGACTGCACACTGCTACTTGTCTTAGTGACTTTTACAGGGACTGCCATTTGTCTTAGTGACTTTTACAGGGACTGCTACTTGTACTAGTGACTTTTACAGGGACTGCTACTTGTCCTAGTGACTTTTACAGGAACTGCTACTTGTCCTAGTGACTTTTACAGGAACTGCTACTTGTCCTAGTGACTTTTACAGGGACTGCTACTTGTCTTAGTGACTTTTACAGGAACTGCTACTTGTCCTAGTGACTTTTACAGGAACTGCTACTTGTCTTAGTGACTTTTACAGGGACTGCTACTTGTCTTAGTGACTTTTAGAGGAACCGCTACTTGTCCTAGTGACTTTTACAGGAACTGCTACTTGTCCTAGTGACTTTTACAGGGACTGCTACTTGTCCTAGTGACTTTTACTGTTATTGCTACTTGTCCCTGTGACTTTTACAGGGACTGCACACTGCTACTTGTCTTATTGACTTTTACAAGGAATGCTACTTGTACTAGTGACTTTTACAGGGACTGCTACTTGTCTTAGTGACTTTTTAAGGGACTGCTACTTGTCCTAGTGACTTTTACAGGGACTGCTACTTGTCCCAGGGACTTTTACAGGGACTGCTACTTGTCCTAGTGACTTTTACAGGGACTGCTACTTGTCCTAGTGACTTTTACAGGGACTGCTACTTGTCCCAGGGACTTTTACAGGGACTGCTACTTGTCCCAGGGACTTTTACAGGGAATGCTACTTGTCCTAGTGACTTTTACAGGGATTGCTACTTGTCCCTGTGACTTTTACAGGGACTGCATGCTGCTACTTGTCCCAGTGACTTTTACAGGGACTGCACGCAGCTACTTGTCCTAGTGACTTTTACAGGCAATGCTACTTGTCCTAGTGACTTTTACAGGGACTGCTACTTATCCAAGGGACTTTTACAGGGACTGCTACTTGTGCTAGTGATTTTTACAGGGACTGCTACTTGTACTAGTGACTTTTACAGGGACTGCTACTTGTACTAGTGACTTTTATAGGGACTGCTACTTGTCCTAGTGACTTTTACAGACACTGCTACTTGTCCTAACTTTTACAGGGACTGTTACTTGTCCCAGTGACTTTTACAGAGACTGCTACTTGTCCTAGTGACTTTTACAGGGACTGCACAATGCTACTTGTCCTAGTGATTTTTACAGGGACTGCTACTTGTCCCAGTGACTTTTACAGGGACTGCACGCTGCTACTTGTCCTAGTGACTTTTACAGGGACTGATACTTGTCCTAGTGACTTTTACAGGGACTGCTACTTGTCCCAGTGACTTTTACAGGGACTGATACTTGTCCTAGTGACTTTTACAGGGACTGCTACTTGTCCCAGTGACTTTTACAAGGACTGCACGCTGCTACTTGTCCTAGTGACTTTTACAAGGACTGAACGCTGCTACTTGTCCCAGTGACTTTTACAGGGACTGCTACTTGTCCCAGTGACTTTTACAGGGACTTCATGCTGCTACTTGTCCCAGTGACTTTTACAGGGACTGCACACTGCTACTTGTCCTAGTGACTTTTACAGGGACTGCACGCTGCTACTTGTCTTAGTGACTTTTACAGGGACTGCTACTTGTCCCAGTGACTTTTACAGGGACTGCTTCTTGTCCTAGTGACTTTTACAGGGACTGCTACTTGTCCTAGTGACTTTTACAGGGACTGCTACTTGTCCTAGTGACTTTTACAAAGACTGATACTTGTCCCAGGGACTTTTACAGGGACTGCTACTAGTCCCAGGGATTTTTACAGGGACTGCTACTTGTCCCAGGGACTTTTACAAGGACTGCTACTTGTCCTAGTGACTTTTACACGTACTACTACTTTTCCTAGTGACATTTACAGGGACTGCTACTTGTCCTAGTGACTTTTACAGGGACTGCTACTTGTCCTAGTGACATTTACAGGGACTACTACTTGTCCTAGTGACTTTTACAGGGACTGCTACTTGTCCTAGTGACATTTACAGGGACTGCTACTTGTCCCAGAGACTTTTACAGGGACTGCTACTTGTCCCAGGGACTTTTACAAGGACTGTTACTTGTCCTAGTGACTTTTACAGGGACTGCTACTTGTCCTAGTAACTTTTACGGGGACTGAACGCTGCTACTTGTCCCAGTGACTTTTACAGGGACTTCACGCTGCTACTTGTCCCAGTGACTTTTACAGGGACTACACACTGCTACTTGTCCTAGTGACTTTTACAGGGACTGCACGCTGCTACTTGTCTTAGTGACTTTTACAGGGACTGCCATTTGTCTTAGTGACTTTTACAGGGACTGCTACTTGTACTAGTGACTTTTACAGGGACTGCTACTTGTCCTAGTGACTTTTACAGGAATTGCTACTTGTCCTAGTGACTTTTACAGGAACTGCTACTTGTCCTAGTGACTTTTACAGGGACTGCTACTTGTCCCAGAGACTTTTACAGGAACTGCTACTTGTCCTAGTGACTTTTACAGGAACTGCTACTTGTCTTAGTGACTTTTACAGGGACTGCTACTTGTCTTAGTGACTTTTAGAGGAACCGCTACTTGTCCTAGTGACTTTTACAGGAACTGCTACTTGTCCTAGTGACTTTTACAGGGACTGCTACTTGTCCTAGTGACTTTTACTGTTATTGCTACTTGTCCCTGTGACTTTTACAGGGACTGCCTAGTTTGATTGACTTTTTACAGGGACTGCTACTTGTCTTAGTGACTTTTTGCTACTTGTCCTAGTGACTTTTACAGGGACTGCTACTTGTCCCAGTGACTTTTACTAGTGACTTTTACACTACTGCTACTTGTCCTAGTGACTTTTACAGGGACTGCTACTTGTCCTAGTGACTTTTACAGGGACTGCTTTTACAGGGACTGGGACTGCTACTTGTCCTAGTGACTTTTACAGGGACTACTTTACACAGGGACTGCTACTTGTCCTAGTGACTTTTACAGGGACTGCTACTTGTCCTAGTGACTTTTACAGGGACTGCTACTTGTCCTAGTGACTTTTACAGGGACTGCTACTTGTCCCAAGGACTTTTACAGGGACTGCTACTTGTCCTAGTGACTTTTACAGGGACTGCTACTTGTACTAGTGACTTTTACAGGGACTGCTGCTACTTGTCCTAGTGACTTTTACAGGACTGCTACTTGTCCCAGTGACTTTTACAGACTGCTACTTGTCCTAGTGACTTTTACAGGGGACTGCTACTTGTCCTAGTGACTTTTACAGGGACTGCTACTTGTCCCAGTGACTTTTTGCACTACTTGGGACTTTTACAGGGACTGATACTTGTACTAGTGACTTTTACAGGGACTGCTACTTGTCCCAGTGACTTTTTTACTAGGGACTTTTACAGGGACTGCTACTTGTCCCAGTGACTTTTACAAGGACTGCACGCTGCTACTTGTCCTAGTGACTTTTACTGAACGCTGCTACTTGTCCCAGTGACTTTTACAGGGACTGCTACTTGTCCCAGTGACTTTTACAGGGGACGCTGCTACTTGTCCTAGTGACTTTTAGGACTGCTGCTACTTGTCCCAGTGACTTTTACAGGACTGATACTTGCTACTTTGTCCTAGTGACTTTTACAGGGACTGCTACTTGTCCAGGGACTTTTACAGGGACTGCTACTTGTCCTAGTGACTTTTACAGGGACTGCTACTTGTACTTGTCCTAGTGACTTTTACAGGGACATACTTGTCCCAGGGACTTTTACAGGGACTGCACAGGGACTACAGGGACTGCTACTTGTACTTGTGACTTTTACAAAGACTGATACTTGTCCTAGTGACTTTTACAGGGACTGCTACTTGTCCTAGTGCTTTTACAGGGACTGTACTTGTCCTAGTGACTTTTACAGGGACGCTGCTACTTGTCCTAGTGACTTTTACAAGGACTTTACAGTGACTTTTACAGGACTGCTACTTTTAGTGACAGGGACTGCTACTTGTACTAGTGACTTTTACGGGGACTGAACGCTGCTACTTGTCCCAGGGACTTTTACAGGGACTGCACACTGCTACTTGTCCTAGTGACTTTTACAGGGACTGCACGCTGCTACTTGTCTTAGTGACTTTTACAGGGACTGCTACTTGTACTAGTGACTTTTACAGGGACTGCTACTTGTCCTAGTGACATTTACAGGGATTGCTACTTGTCCCAGGGACTTTTACAGGGACTGCTACTTGTCCCAGGGACTTTTACAAGGACTGCTACTTGTCATAGTGACCTTTACAGGGACTGCTACTTGTCCCAGGGATTTTTACAGGGACTGCTACTTGTCCTAGTGACTTTTATCGGGACTGCACACTGCTACTTGTCCTAACTTTTACAGGGACTGTTACTTGTCCCAGGGACTTATACAGGGACTGCTACTTGTCCTAGTGACTTTTACAGGGACTGCACAATGTTACTTGTCATAGGAACTTTTACAGGGACTGCTACTTGACCCAGGAACTTTTACAGGGACTGCACGCTGCTACTTGTCCCAGTGACTTTTACAGGGACTGCACACTGCTACTTGTCCCAGTGACTTTTGCAGGTACTGCACGCTGCTACTTGTCCTAATTTTTACAGGGACTGGTACTTGTCTCAGGGACTTTTACAGAGACTGCTACTTGTCCTAGTGACTTTTACAGGGACTGCACAATGTTACTTGTCATAGGAACTTTTACAGGGACTGCTACTTGACCCAGGAACTTTTACAGGGACTGCACGCTGCTACTTGTCCTAGTGACTTTTACAGGGACTGCACGCTGCTACTTGTCCCAGTGACTTTTACAGGAACTGCACGCTGCTACTTGTCCCAGTGACTTTTACAGGGACTGCACGCTGCTACTTGTCCCAGTGACTTTTACAGGAACTGCACGCTGCTACTTGTCCCAGTGACTTTTACAGGGACTGCACGCTGCTACTTGACCCAGGAACTTTTACAGGGACTGCACGCTGCTAATTGTCCCAGTGACTTTTACAGGGACTGCACGCTGCTACTTGTCCCAGTGACTTTTACAAGGACTGCACGCTGCTATTGTCCCAGTGACTTTTACAGGGACTGAGCGCTGCTACTTGTCTATAAAAGCTGCCAGTACTCACCACACAGTGTCTATAAAAGATGCAAGTACTCACCACACAGTGTCTATAACACGTGCAAGTACTCACCACACAGTGTCTATAAAAGGTGTCAGTACTCACCACACAGTGTCTTTAAAAGGTGTCAGTACTCACCACACAGTGTCTATAAAAGATGCAAGTACTCACCACACAGTGTCTATAAAAGATGCAAGTACTCACCACACAGTGTCTATAAAAGATGCAAGTACTCACCACACAGTGTCTATAAAAGATGCAAGTACTCACCACACAGTGTCTATAAAAGATGCAAGTAGTCACCACACAGTGTCTATAAAAGATGCAAGTACTCACCACACAGTGTCTATAAAAGATGCAAGTACTTACCACACAGTGTCTATAAAAGATGCAAGTACTCACCACACAGTGTCTATAAAAGATGCAAGTACTTACCACACAGTGTCTATAAAAGATGCAAGTACTCACCACACAGTGTCTATAAAAGATGCAAGTACTCACCACACAGTGTCTATAAAAGATGCAAGTACTTACCACACAGTGTCTATAAAAGATGCAAGTACTCACCACACAGTGTCTATAAAAGATGCAAGTACTCACCACACAGTGTCCTATTTCTAACGTCTTTGGGGATGAAGTGTGATCTGCTTTGTTTGTTTGCCGTCCGGGTTGAGATTTTTATCTTAGAATAGTATGATAAACTGTTAGGTAGCAGTCTGGAGGAGACAAATTAATCGACAGATCGATTCTGAAAACAGTTCTAATCTGAAGTATAAACTACGACGAAATTCCTCTAGGGAGTTTTCATAATGGAGATTGGTGGCCGGCGTCTATCCCACCGACTCTATTGTCATTGCAAACTACAAGTTGCCAAGCAACTGTCGCCTGGTGATTAATTAAATCAAAGGTGAAAGTGAATGAGTGTTTCTGATCATGCTGGTTTTGTTACCTACCATCGTTTAGCCAGACGTTGGGTCACTAAAATGTTCTTGTTTGTGTTATAGTCAAAGCTGCCAATAATGTGGCGGTTTTCCTCGGAATAGCACCAAGATGTGCTAATGTTTTTTTTTTTTTTTTTTCTTTTAATTAAAAAACCATTAAAAAAATTATTTTTTTTAAACACGTAAATAGCTTTTGAGCAATTTTCACATCCGACGGAAAACTGGACATAAAAATTACTCCAGATGTTCCAAAGCTAATCAAGTAATGGGACAGCTATCTCCCCTGTTGACCCACAAGCAGATACCAAGGAGTACTAAAGTAAATCTTATCAGAACTATTTTTTAGCCAACTCTATGCTATCAGTGCCAAACGTGGACACTTACATCCTCCATTGAACGTAAAATTGTGACAACAGAGATGAAATGCCTTAGAAGAGCTGCAGGAGTTTCAAGGAAAGACAGAATACGAAATCATGAAATCAGACGATTGCTAGGAATAAAGCCAGTCTTACCGGTCATCAAAGAACAACAAATGAAGTGGTTTGGACACCTAACAAGAATGCCCTGGTACTATCTGCCACAGCGAGCATACACTAGGGGAAAAACGTTACAATTCGAATGGGTATAGAGCGAGTGAGGTTAAAAATAAACTACTGAGACCTCTGGGAAGATATGGGAAGTAAAACGGTAGAATGAGTGATAGCTTTAAGTTTTGTTAAGGAGGTGGGGAAGGAGAGAGAGAGAGAGAGAGAGAGAGAGAGAGAGAGAGACAGAGACAGAGACAGAGACAGAGACAGAGAGAAAGAAAGAGAGAGAAAGAAAGAGAGAGACCATTTTAATATTAAGAGAACTAAAGCGTACCCACATTTACGGGTGTGATACCACAAGTACAGTTTTGCTCAGTAACGGTAAGATAGGACCAAAATTGTACGAAAGTACCAACTGTGACAGCCCTGGTTAAAGCTTGTTATTCAATGGTGGCGAGAGAAAGCTGAGCCGAGTTTAGTGTTCGCTGGCCTGTTTGTAAAGTTGCTGGCTTGTTTGTTTTGTAGAATAGATTTGCTGTATGCCAAACAGTATATACATTTATTTAAATGCCCGGTTCTCTATTATCAAGTCACCGATTATGTTTCATCAATTAGCCTCCCACCAGAAACAAGACACTCTGTTGTTGTGACGTTGTGACGAGGGAATATATCAAGAATGTGTCAAACTGGCAGACACCAAACATACGTCAGGAGAAAGAGAGGTTCTAAGAGAAAAGATGAGACCAATAAGACACGTCCATTGACACAAGAAAGAATCGCGGACAAAGATGACACTTTGTGATTTCAGAGCTTAACTAGCGAGGGGCTGATTAATTCAGCGAAAGAGTCAATGAGGAATCAATCGCACAAGTAGGAAGAGAAAACAACGAAAGATAATCTCAAAGGGCAGGTCGACATAACGAAGCAAAACAACGAATGTTACCAGCCACAAGTCACTGAAAGAATTCACCCAGGCGTTATCGATTCACGAGAGGTAAACTGTACAAATGTCAGACCAAATTAGAAGTAGCCAACAAATAAGCTTCACAAAAACACAGTCACGACGAGGAACTAAACGTTTCGGAAAATAGATACAGTTCAGACTAGGTAGATGGACACAAATAGATAGTGACAGTTGAGGCAAAGCGAGAAATTAGTGAACTGCAATGAAGCTGGGGGGGGGGGGGGGGATATTGATCAAAACGAGCAGTACGACATATCAGCTTTATCAGACCACAATCACGAACGACAGAACAAACACTTGCTAGGGAATGAAGCCGATATGCCCACACTCTTTAGTTGCCTCTTACGACATGTATAAGTAGCAATCACCATTGAGTACTTTACTGGTGGGACGCGGGATGCTACTGCTGTGTGTGTGTGTGCGTGTGTGTGGGTGTGGGTGTGGGACTGACAACACCCGCGAAATATTATGTTTTTTAAGTGTTTCTTTCTGAATTTGATTCGTTCTTGATGAGACGTCACCCGGTAGTTCGGTTGAGACAGTCACCCGGTAGTTCGGTTGGGCTCTTAGTTGAGTTGAGGGAGTCAACTAGTGGTTGTGTTGAAACAGTCACTTGGTGGTTGTCCTGAGACAGTCACCACATAGCTGTTTTGAGAGTCACCTGGTAGTTTTGTCGAGACAGTCAACCTGTGCTTCGGTTAAGACAGTCAACAGGCGGTTCGGTTCGGTCACCGATGGTTCAGTCGAGACATTCACGTCTTCGTTGTGTTCAGGCAGTCACCTGACAGTTGTTTCGAGAGTCACCTCGTAGTTTTTTTTGAGACAGTCACCTTGAGACAGACACCGTGTGGTTGTGTTGAGACAGTCACCGTGTGGTTGTTTTGAGACAGTCACCGTGTGGTTGTGTTGAGACAGTCACCGTGTGGTTGTGTTGAGACAGACACCGTGTGGTTGTGTTGAGACAGACACCGTGTGGTTGTGTTGAGACAGACACCGTGTGGTTGTGTTGAGACAGACACCGTGTGGTTGTGTTGAGACAGACACCGTGTGTTTGTGTTGAGACAGACACCGTGTGGTTGTGTTGAGACAGTCACCTTGAGACAGTCACCGTGTGGTTGTGTTGAGACAGTCACCGTGTGGTTGTGTTGAGACAGTCACCGTGTGGTTGTGTTGAGACAGTCACCGTGTGGTTGTGTTGAGACAGTCACCGTGTGGTTGTGTTGAGACAGTCACCATGTGGTTGTGTTGAGACAGACACCGTGTGGTTGTGTTGAGACAGTCACCGTGTGGTTGTGTTGAGACAGTCACCGTGTGGTTGTGTTGAGACAGTCACCGTGTGGTTGTGTTGAGACAGTCACCGTGTGGTTGTGTTGAGACAGACACCGTGTGGTTGTGTTGAGACAGACACCGTGTGGTTGTGTTGAGACAGTCACCTTGAGACAGACACCGTGTGGTTGTGTTGAGACAGTCACCTTGAGACAGACACCGTGTGGTTGTGTTGAGACAGTCACCTTGATACAGACACCGTGTGGTTGTGTTGAGACAGACACCTTGTGGTTGTGTTGAGACCTGTTACCTGGTAGTTGTGTTGAGACAGTCGCTGACGTTTATGTCAAGACCATCGCCTAGTGGTTGTGTTGAGTTCTGGTTGCCACTGACGTCAAATTTTGGGTTCATAACAACTGGTGTAGCCAGATTTTTTACACTAACCAACCCATTCGATCGCACGCGCGCACGCACGCACGCACGCACACGCACGCACACACACACATACACACACACACACACAAAGGAAAGTAGACAGTCTCAACTTCGAAAGCCAAGTCATTGTGCGTCTAGTTGTGCAGCCATCAACCGGATAATTGACTTTCCCCCTACAACATAGGAGACAGCAGGACATTGAACAAGGGGGTTGCTAAATATAGCAAGTTCTAGATTTGACAAAGTCACACTGTCTATTTAAAGACGACATTATGATAGGTGTTCTCACGCCAAACGTTCACCCGAAGAACATCTTCTCAAAGGTTAACAACAAAAACGAAGATTTAAAACAATTTATGTCACGAGGAGATCGTAACGCCGACTTTTCCCTGGCTCAGTTTGATTGGCCAGGCTGGGTGGACTGACAACTAACAGCTAACAGGACCTTTATATACGACTCTGGAAGGTGAACCTGAACATCCGAGTTTAAAAGGAAGATACAAACATTGTAAATGGGATCTTCTCGAAAGATACATGGTTGATTTGATTTGATTTGATTCAAGAACCGACATCACAGCACTCGGGGCATTCCCATAAGCGCTCCGTCCCAATCTTCAGCAGCCAGCGAAGAGTTCCAATACTAATGGTGCCAGTAGCTTTCTGATTAAACGTCCGTCTTGCCTTTCCTCTGAGCCTCGAGCTTCTGCCAGAACCTCTCGTCACCCCCAACTGCATCAATCTCACCAGACTGTTGTGATCCATCTGCACCTCTTCCACAAGGCACTAACCACGTCTGCCCTATCATGTAGCAGTATTCCACCAAGTTGTGCATAGCCAGCCAGTCTGTCCGCCTGTTCATTTCCCAACACACCGGCTTGACCCGGTGAAAAAATCCAGACAATACTCCTCACTCGTGTCCTCCGCAGCGAAGCATGCCACTCTGCACGAAGCATACCTGTTCTGATCTTCCTCAGCATGCTTTCTGAATCAGTTACAATTACAATGTGTGTGTGTGTCGTGTTCTCTAGCCAGCAGAAAGCTGCAGTGACCGCCTCCACCTCCATCCTTAAGCTGGATCTTGTGGTATCATATGCTAGGCTCTCCTGCACCAAACGTCGACCATTAACTTTTGCTAAAAAGCCCCAAGCACTTATTTTGCCTCTTGACACTGAACCGTCTGTGTAAATTATCAAATCCTCTGAGCGAGCATTATCTTGAATTAACTGCTGAATTTCCACCTCTGTGGCACCTGCTGGCCAGTCTCTGCATTCCCGGCTCAGCGTGATTATGACTCTACACAAGTCAGACTGCTCAGGTGGCACTTTGACCCACTCCTCTCCTCGCCTAATGTTCTCAGGGATGCAAACCTGTCTGATTGTGTCTTCTGCCTGAGCCATCCATGACCTCCCTCTTATCAGCCGCTGACCCTTAACTGCACCCAGAGCTTCATGCAGAGGGTGGTCTGTGTCTGCAGCTACCCTGAGATATGACTTCGTCTGCAGCACCTTGTGCCTACCTGCAACCGTCGGCAAACCAAGGATGTATCGCATACACACCACTGGGGTGTCTCTGGTGCAACCCAGAATGACCCGCAAAGCCGCGTTCTGTATGCGCTCTAGTTTGTCCATCTGACTCTTTGAGACGGTAAGCAGTCCCATGCCATAATCCACCACTGACAGGATCAGGTGCTGATATAGTTTGAAAAGCATTCTCTGCTCTATGTCAATTTCAGCCATAGACTTAAGTGCACCAAGTCCTTTTTGGCATCTCATCACAATACTCTCCACATGGTCTTTAAATGACAGGCTCTTGTCAAATGTAATTCTCAGATACTTCAGTTTGCTCTCTCTGTTGACGTCTCTACCATCTATCGTGAGACTTGGGACAATAGTTTTAACGATTCTGTTGTCAAGAGAACACCACAAAACAGACGCCTTTTCCGGGTGAACGACAGCCTTCATTACTGTACACCACTAAGTCACTTTGTCTACTGTCGCTTGTAGCTCCCGAGCTGATTGTTCCCTCTCTTCCCCCTGCCTATATGCAAGTATATCATTCGCAAAAGTCAGTATCCTTCCAACTCCTGGTGCTTCTAGGCTTGCAATCTTGCTCGTATACACGTTGAAGAGCACAGAGATGGCGGATCCCTGTGGCAGTCCTGGGGCCAAAGTGCATGGTTCAGAGGTCCATGAGCCCAGTCGGAGAGCAACCCGACGTGAATACAGGACAGCTGCAACCCGATTCACCAGCCATGGATTGACCTCCTTCTCCCTCAGTGCAGTCATTAAGATGTCGTATCTCACTCTGTTATATACATCCTCGAGATCTAGTCCTACCGCCATAGTTTCCTGTCTGTTCTGGAACCCTTCATAGACGTCATAAGCAAAAGTGGCCGCATTTGCCCAAGTGTCCTTTCTGGCCTGTAACTTCCCAGACCTCTTGGGAGAAGCTTCCCCCTTTCCAAAAATTCTTGTAACTTTACAGCAACTATCTTCTCCAAGACCTTCCCAAATGTGTTTTGTAAGGTGATGATTCTAAAGCCACTAAGCTTAGAATGATCTTTAAAATGTTTTGGTAGTGTTATTAGATAGCTGTGCACCCAGTCTTGCGGTACTGATGCTGTCTTAATACTATGGTTAAAACAGTCGGCCATCTCCGCCAGGTCTACGTCGCTCAAAGCCTTCATGTGACTATACCTGACACCATCAGGCCCTGGTGCAGTGTCTTTTGCTTTTTTCAAAATTTGTTTGATATCTTCCACTTGTATCATGTCTTCATAATGCACATTCTTCAAGGTGCCAGCTAACTCCTTTCTAACCGCTTCCCTGATGTCTACATCATTATGATTTGTTTGAGCTATAAACCTATGGAGAAAAGCCTACCCATTCTCCTTGTCTGTTGTCACACGCACACCATCGTCTCTACAAATTGTTCCCACTGTGATAGGCCGATCTTTTCTTTGCATCTTCCTTTGCAGTTTCCAGAATTTCCCCAATGTTTTATCGCCTCCCATGTCATTCACAAAAATTTCCCACTTTGCTCTTTTGGCCTCTGCAGCACAGCGCTTGAAAACCTCCACCTTATCTTTTTTCACATTCTCAGCCATCTCCACTTCCTCTCGTGAGCTTGAGGGTGTCTGTCGTACTTTCTTTAGCTGCTTCACTGCGGCTCTCTTTGCCTCCCACGCCTGTTCTACTTCTGGAGTCCACCATGGGGGCTGTAGAAAATTAGTTCTGGCAGTTCTTTTGCATGCTCCCCG
Source organism: Candidula unifasciata (assembly GCA_905116865.2). Classification (NCBI taxonomy): domain Eukaryota; kingdom Metazoa; phylum Mollusca; class Gastropoda; order Stylommatophora; family Geomitridae; genus Candidula; species Candidula unifasciata. The sequence goes on from CAJHNH020003935.1 coordinate 210,838, forward strand.
TCTGAGGCGTCCAAGTAGGTTGTTAGTCCACTTATACCGGAAGGTCTTGCGTGCTCTCCCAACCTTAGCCTTACTGAGTTTAGAAATCAAGACAACATGGTAGGTGATCACTCCCATGGTCATTCAGGACAGTCCATTTAACATCTAAAACCGACGACTAAGAGACAAATGTCAAGTCAATGGCTGTGTCTGTATCTCCAGGCCTCATTGCCATTCTAGTCGGCCTCCCATCATTGATGCAGACCATATCGGAGTCAACCATGGCCTCTGCAAGAGCAATTCCCTGTCGGTTTTCTCCACTGCTGTCCCATTCTCTGTTCCTCTCGTTGAAATCCCCACATATGAGTAACCTATCACCTGGTAACTCCTCCAGTTCCTTGAGTCAGCTCCATTGTTCACTTCTGACAAAACAGTCTACCTTGGCATATCTATTTATGAGGTTCCAACTAAAGCCACCATTTTCCACCTGTATCCCTTGAACCTCTCGTCCACTGTGGTTCTACTGGCTCAAGTCAAGCACCACATGCTTCACTCCCTCCTTCACCACCAGACCTTGTCCATGTCTCTCCTGTCCAACAGGGTTTATATAACTGACGTACATCGGGCAATGATATCTGTCTGTATTTAGCTCCTGGAGCATGATGACATCAAAATCAAAAATCAACCTCTCCAGTACAAGATCTCTCTGTCGAGCACTCCGACAGTTCCAGTATCCTACTCTTACATGATTAAAGCTCAATCTCTCCGCTTTTCGCCTTGTTCTCCTAGCACCCGCCCTCCTATTTCTATGCCTTCTTCTCTCCCCATTTCCTCGTCGTCTCTTCCTTAGTCCTTCTTCACTAACCGCCGAATAATGTGTCAAGCACAGAGCACGTGCCCTGTAGCTCCGGCGACGATTCTTATGCATATTTTAAAAATCCATACGAAAAAATAGAGTACTGCAGGAAATGACCGGTCACCCTAGTATTACCTGCCTGCTAGGGAAGGGGCAATGGATGTCCCGTAGGAGTACATACGCCTGGTGCCGCCCCGCACGCCCGCCAGACGTCCAACGTTCACGACCAGCTCACCCGTGGCCATCCAGTTCCTCAGCACGTTGGCCCACCTTGAACTTGGGTGGGGGGGGGGGGCTTAAATTCGGAGTTTGCCGTCTCCTAAATGGACTGCTGTGCAAAGCTAACGGGTTCCATCTGCCCGGACTTCTCCCAGAAAGAAGGCAATATTTTGCTAAATCCCATAGACATTAGGAAACTTAGTGCACTCTTAAACATCTGCTACACTGTGAAGCCCTTGTTGACAAAGATACATGGTATATTATAAACAGGCCGCTGATCATCTCTCAAAACATTTGCAACTATGAATGTCGTAGCAGTAAAAAAAGGTTTAAGGTAAAGTCGGGAGATGTAAACCAGAGTCATTGCACACGGTTATAAACCATAAATGCTCGGCCACCAGTACGGACAGCTGATAAGAAACTTTCTGTCTGTGTCGCCGTCCGCACGTAACTATGTGGCTACAGCGATGTTCCTCCATTTACCCCAGAGTGTCAACTCTGGTACCCATTTCCTAGAGGCTGGGTGAACCCCGTAAGCCGCCCTGTTTCGAACACCGACCGTGGGCTGCAGCGAGTCGCAGCTGGATTTGAAAGCAAGCCTCTTATCGACTGCGCTAAACGCGCTCCTTGTGTCGTATGAGTAATATTCAAAAGACGGAAAATACAATTGTAAGTAGTAAAGTCCCTTTACACGCCAGTGGCAGATGAGACATTTGTGACTAGACTCCCCAGTGGGTGATGTGGTCAACTCGATGCCAGCCGCCTTTACTTCCCTGAAAATGCAATGGTATTGAAAGTAACAAGACTTCCTGGCCTCTTCAGAACAATGCTACAATGTTCATTAGAGGAAGAGGAGAAGAGAAGACCAAGAAAGACTTGGATACACAATGTGGTTGTGCTCAGATGGTTCGACAAAGTTGGCGTTGTCGTCTGACTATTGAAGCTTTCTTCATACGTACATCTTTGTCTGCCTTTGTCTGCCTGTATGGCTGTTGTGAATACATGATTGTTGCAGTGCCTGGACAAATATTAATGAAAAATACTGTCAGATATGAGAGAGATTAGAGGCGCAAAGTCTAAGAGGGCCTTGTGTGCCTCATTCTAAACTTTTAAACAACAACAACAACAACAACAACAACAAACATGAATTAGTTGGTGCTTGTGCATAGTCTTGTCCTGACCACGACTAAACTGTTCGTTCACTTGTGGACTTTAGCCTTGTTCCAGACCTTGAGTTGAGCGCACATCCGTTTTACAAATGTGGATTATGTATACACAGATTGTTAGTTTCTTGTCTCTAAGACAGATGCGCCCCGAAACTCCTAGGTAGTCGACTGTTACGGCATGCTTGTAGGAGAAGCATTGGGTCTTTCCTTTTCTTCTTCTTCTCACAATTCGGCCCGGAACCCACACCGTACGCTCTGCTAACATGCTCATCATCAAGTGTCTTGCCAGCTGGTGTGGGCGATCATGTCTGTTCACAACCTGCGATCTCTAAAAGTTGTATCAGTTCATGTACTAACATGACAAAATGTCATCACAAAGTGCTGTCACCATTCTCCTCGAGTTCTCGCCCCCCCCCCTCCCCTCCCCTATCTCTTTCTTTCTCTTTCTCTCTCTCTCTATGTTTCTCTCTCTCTCTCTCTCCTTTCTCTCTCTTTCTCTGTCTGTCTCTCTCTCTCTCTTTCTATCTTTTTCTCTCCAGAGATCTATATTATAGTCATAACATGTTCTTGTTCCCCTGTTTTCATGACATGGCCCCAAACAAAAGTTATGACCGATTCTTTCTGGTGTTTGTCATGTTACCTTACTAAGATACCATAACTATTTCATGTGTCTTTTTCTGGTGACCTTCATAATTAATGTAGAATACATGCAGCTGTCAATAACTCACTTTTCATCTTCTCTGTCAAGATTCAACATTTAAACATTCACAGCTTCATTCGCCGCAATATTATTTAGGCGTGTACAGCCAGATCAATGTTAACTGTGTGATAGCCCGCAGCAAAAGTTTTTGACGTGAATTAGAATGTTCTGTGCAATAGTTCAATTCAGGTAAGAGTTTCTAAAAGCTACATTTTAGAGCCAATCATGATGGGAAGTCAATTATGGACCATCAACCAATCAGCGAGAACTTACGTAGTAGCTGTTGGTTTGTAGATTTATAGGGAAATGACTAGATCAAAAACCGACTAAAAAGTCTTCAGAGACATGATACTATAAAGACAACTGTTTACCCGCTTCAGAAGCGAATCATTGACATTTCTCAGGTACGCCACGAGAAACGGACAAGTGAAGTATGCCGTAAAACAGAAAAGTCGTCGAGGGGGAGGAGGCGGAAGAAGAGACTAAGAGGAAACTGGTTTCGTGTAGCATAAAGGCGTGGATGTATTTCTTTGTCAGAGTCACAGAGTACTGACAGTCACGTGACAGGAGGTGGGAGACAAACGTGGCGACCAACGCTTCCCAACGATGACCGCCAGATGCTGATGTACAGTGTCTCTGGTACAGTGTCTCTGGTACAGTGTCTCTGGTACAGTGTCTCTGGTACACAGTGTCTCTAGTACGGACGGCCGCTAAGCGGGTGGCTGTAGCGTATATTGGTTCATGTAGCCTTTGCTTTCTTTTGTGTTCACCATTTCCTCAGCACAACCGAACGTTTCCACCAACGTCTTTATCAGCAGAATACTAAATACAGTTTTAACTGCGTCTGGAGAACTCAATGGACGAGACAATAGAACTTCTAAACAACCAGTGTCAACATAAAATCAATCTCTGATATAACGAAACAGGAAGTGGCTAACATTCGAGCTGTAGGCCAAAGGTCGGCCGGTGAACAACTTGTTCCCAAGTAGGTTCCAAATTCATTGCTCCAGTCAATTATTCTGTGGCTGTGGGAAAACGAAAAGGGAACAATTGATGAATGAGAAGCCAGTGTAAATCAACAGCTATAAATGCCTGACAGTGACACAGAGGATTCCTTTGCTTAGATGACACCTTGGTTCAACCAATAGTTCACCAACTGTACGTGAATAAGTAAAGGACCCTTTTCCATGCCTTTATATAGATAGGGGTAGACCTATATTTTTAGACACCAATCGGCACAAGATGGGTGATGTGGCCAGCATCACGTCGGCCGCCTTTACTTCCCGGGACTGCACCCAGTACCCAATCAAGGCTGGGTAACCTGTGAGTCACGGTCATTTTTGAAAAAAAAAGGTCCGGTTTCGCCAGGGAGCAAACCCACGACCTTCCGATCCGCAGGCGAGCGTTTAGCCACTCGGCCACGGTGACTCCCTATCAGTTCCAAAGTAATTTTTTTATGTTTTCTTCAGCCACAATGTAGTGTTTATCAGTTTTTTTTCTCAAACCCTAGTTTTTGATGTGTTTATCAGTTTTCTCAAGCGCTAGGTTTTTGATGTGTTTATCAGTTTTCTCAAGCCCTAGGTTTTTGATGTGTTTATCAGTCCATGTGTAAGTTCTCAGTTTTCTCTTCAGCATCAGTGTAAGTTTTCATTAAATTGCGTTTGTTGACCCGTTTTCTTCCGTACAGTGTTTATTTATGTTGTTCGGTTTAATTTTTAAAGGGATTTTAATCTATTTCTTCAGTATTATCATCTGTCAGATTGTTTTTCAGTTTGCTTTCTCAACGTGACACTCAACATATGACACCCAACATATGACACCAAAACAAGAACACAAGAGGCCTGGTTATTTGTGTATTGATTTAATTCTGCTGGTAATTTATGCACATTTAAACAATTCCCAAATGTTAATTGTCACAATTATTTGTTTGTTAAGTCCAGAGCATGAAACTCTAGAGTGACCGCCCTTGACAGGACAATGTCACTGCCTGAATAATCATTTCATAAATGACATTCAAAACATAATTTGCATATTGTCTCTGGGGACAAAGCACTTGAATAGCCACCATCTTAACCATAAAAAAATATCTGCCTAGAAACAAAAAATGGTGCACTATGATTAAATAAAAAAAACTCCACAATATCATAAATCAGATCTGTGAAAACAAGCAACAGTGTCATTAAAAAAAATATTAGTATTTTAATGGCCTACAATTTTATAAACTGCACTGTTGGAAATATTTGAACTTTACCAAACGAAAGATCTACCATCTTGTTTGATAGCCCTGAAAGTCTCCCAGAGGCTGCGGTGGCATAGAGGCTAGATACCTGCCTAACAGCCTAAAGGTCTTGGGTATGAATTCACATCAAATAAAAGATTTTTTTCTTTTTAATTTTCAAAACTGATCTTAGTTTCAGAGTTAATGTACTTGGAAGTAAAGGCAGCCCGCCTGATGCTGAACACATAATGATGTAGAACACATCATGAAGTAGAACACATCATGAAGTAGAACACATCATGAAGTAGAACACATCATGATGTAGAACACATCATCCACCAAGTGCCAACTACTCTACACAAACATGAGTCTAGCATGAAAAGGTGGCTTTATCTGTCCACAGTGGCATTAACATGGTATGACAGAATCCCCAGTGTGATAACTAGTTGGGCATTAACATGGTATGACAGAATCCCCAGTGTGATAACTAGTTGGGCATTAACATGGTATGACAGAATCCCCAGTGTGATAACTAGTTGGGCAATAACATGGTTATGACAGAATCCCCAGTGTGATAACTAGTTGGGCAATAACATGGTATGACAGAATCCCCAGTGTGAACTATGGGTATGACATGACAGAATCCCCAGTGTGATAACTAGTTAATAACATGGTTATGACAGAATCCCCAGTGTGATAACTAGTTGGGCAATAACATGGTATGAACAGGCAATAACATATGACAGAATCCCAGTGTGATAACTAGTTGGGCAATAACATGGTTATGACAGAATCCCCAGTGTGATAACTAGTTGGGCAATAACATGGTATGACAGAATCCCCAGTGTGATAACTAGTTGGGCAATAACATGTTATGACAGAATCCCCAGTGTGATAACTAGTTGGGCAATAACATGGTATGACAGAATGCCCAGTGTGATAAGAATGGTATGACAGAATGCCCAGTGTGATAACTAGTTGGGCAATAACATGGTATGACAGAATCACCAGTGTGATAACTAGTTAGGCAATAACATGGTATGACAGAATCACCAGTGTGATAACTAGTTGGGCAATAACATGGTATGACAGAATCCCCAACTAGTTAGGCAATAACATGGTATGACAGAATCCCCAGTGTGATAACTAGTTGGGCAATAACATGGTATGACAGAATCACCAGTGTGATAACTAGTTAGGCAATAACATGGTATGACAGAATCACCAGTGTGATAACTAGTTGGGCAATAACATGGTATGACAGAATCACCAGTGTGATAACTAGTTGGGCAATAACATGGTATGACAGAATCCCCAGTGTGATAACTAGTTAGGCAATAACATGGTATGACAGAATCCCCAGTGTGATAACTAGTTGGGCAATAACATGGTATGACAGAATCCCCAGTGTGATAACTAGTTAGGCAATAACATGGTATGACAGAATCCCCAGTGTGATAACTAGTTGGGCAATAACATGGTATGACAGAATCCCCAGTGTGATAACTAGTTGGGCAATAAATATGACAGAATGTGTAACTAGTTAGGACATGGTATGACAGAATCCCCAGTGTGATAACTAGTTGGGCAATAACATGGTATGACAGAATCCCCAGTGTGATAACTAGTTAGGCAATAACATGGTATGACAGAATCCCCAGTGTGATAACTAGTTAGGCAATAACATGTTATGACAGAATCCCCAGTGTGATAACTAGTTAGGCAATAACATGGTATGACAGAATCCCCAGTGATAACAGTTGGGCAATAACATGGTATGACAGAATCCCCAGTGTGATAACTAGTTGGGCAATAACATGGTATGACAGAATCACCAGTGTGATAACTAGTTGGGCAATAACATGGTATGACAGAATCCCCAGTGTGATAACTAGTTGGGCAATAACATGGTATGACAGAATCCCCAGTGTGATAACTAGTTAGGCAAATAACATGGTATGACAGAATCCCCAGTGTGATAACTAGTTGGGCAATAACATGGTATGACAGAATCACCAGTGTGATAACTAGTTGGGCAATAACATGGTATGACAGAATCCCCAGTGTGATAACTAGTTGGGCAATAACATGTATGACAGAATCCCCAGTGTGATAAGAACAGAATCCCCAGTGTGATAACTAGTTGGGCAATAAATGGTATGACAGTGTGGTATGACAGACATGGTATGACCAGTGTGATAACTAGTTGGGCAATAACATGGTATGACCAGTGTGATAACCCCAGTGTGATGATAACTAGTTGGGCAATAACATGTATGACAGAATCCCCAGTGTGATAACTAGTTAGGCAATAACATGGTATGACAGAATCCCCAGTGTGATAACTAGTTGGGCAATAACATGGTATGACAGAATCCCCAGTGTGATAACTAGTTGGGCAATAACATGGTATGACAGAATCCCCAGTGTGATAACTAGTTGGGCAATAACATGGTATGACAGAATCCCCAGTGTGATAACTAGTTGGGCAATAACATGGTATGACAGAATCCCCAGTGTGATAACTAGTTAGGCAATAACATGGTATGACAGAATCCCCAGTGTGATAACTAGTTGGGCAATAACATGGTATGACAGAATCCCCAGTGTGATAACTAGTTGGGCAATAACATGGTATGACAGAATGCCCAGTGTGATAACTAGTTGGGCAATAACATGGTATGACAGAATCACCAGTGTGATAACTAGTTAGGCAATAACATGGTATGACAGAATCCACCAGTGTGATAACTAGTTAGGCAATAACATGGTATGACAGAATCCCCAGTGTGATAACTAGTTGGGCAATAACATGGTATGACAGAATCCCAGTGTGATAACTAGTTGGGCAATAACATGGTATGACAGAATCACCAGTGTGATAACTAGTGACAGAATCACCAGTGTACTAGTTGGGCAATAACATGGTATGACAGAATCACCAGTGTGATAACTAGTTGGGAGTGTGATAACTAGTTGGGCAATAACATGTTATGACAGAATCCCCAGTGTGATAACTAGTTGGGCAATAACATGGTATGACAGAATCCCCAGTGTGATAACTAGTTGGGCAATAACATGGTATGACAGAATCCCCAGTGTGACAGAATCACCAGTGTGATAACTAGTTAGGCAATAACATGGTATGACAGAATCCCCAGTGTGATAACTAGTTGGGCAATAACATGGTATGACAGAATCACCAGTGTGATAACTAGTTAGGCAATAACATGGTATGACAGAATCACCAGTGTGATAACTAGTTGGGCAATAACATGGTATGACAGAATCCCCAGTGTGATAACTAGTTGGGCAATAACATGGTATGACAGAATCCCCAGTGTGATAACTAGTTAGGCAATAACATGGTATGACAGAATCCCCAGTGTGATAACTAGTTGGGCAATAACATGGTATGACAGAATCCCCAGTGTGATAACTAGTTAGGCAATAACATGGTATGACAGAATCCCCAGTGTGATAACTAGTTGGGCAATAACATGCTATGACAGAGTCCCCAGTGTGATAACTAGTTGGGCAATAACATGTTATGACAGAATCCCCAGTGTGATAACTAGTTAGGCAATAACATGGTATGACAGAATCCCCAGTGTGATAACTAGTTGGGCAATAACATGGTATGACAGAATCCCCAGTGTGATAACTAGTTAGGCAATAACATGGTATGACAGAATCCCCAGTGTGATAACTAGTTGGGCAATAACATGGTATGACAGAATCCCCAGTGTGATAACTAGTTGGGCAATAACATGGTATGACAGAATCCCCAGTGTGATAACTAGTTGGGCAATAACATGGTATGACAGAATCCCCAGTGTGATAACTAGTTGGGCAATAACATGGTATGACAGAATCCCCAGTGTGATAATAACTAGGCAATAACAGGTATGATAGAACATGGATATGACAGAATCCCCAGTGTGATAACTAGTTAGGCAATAACATGGTATGACAGAATCCCAGTGTGATAACTAGTTAGGCAATAACATGGTATGACAGTTAGGCAATAACCCCAGTGTGATAACTAGTTGGGCAATAACATGGTATGACAGAATCCCCAGTGTGATAACTAGTTAGGCAATAACATGGTATGACAGAATCACCAGTGTGATAACTAGTTGACGAGATAACTACACAAATTCCAGTGAATCAAGAGATGAAGAACAATGCTCATGAAGGAAAGGAAATATGTTAAGAAAAGCTGAGAACAATATTATTAGAAGAGCTTTATACTGGAACCCAGAGGAGTATAAAAATACATGCAGACCAAGCAACGGATAGAGAAAGGAACGAGTGAGGTTATAAAGATGGGAAAGGAACGAGTGAGGTTATAAAGATGGGAAAGGAACGAGTGAGGTTATAAAGATGGGAAAGGAACGAGTGAGGTTATAAAGATGGGAAATGAACGAGTGAGGTTATAAAGATGGAAAAGGAACGAGTGAGGTTATAAAGATGGGAAAGGAACGAGTGAGGTTATAAAGATGGGAAAGGAACGAGTGAGGTTATAAAGATGGGAAAAGAACGAGTGAGGTTATAAAGATGGGAAAGGCCTGTGGTAAGCTGCATTCAATATCAAAGGACAGAATGACTTGGTGTCAGTTGGTTGAGGGCCTATGCTCTACAGGGAAATAACTGGCATAGCAACTGTTCTGTTCGATATCACCTCTAATATTTTCCATCTCTACCTTGTGACAGTACACTGAATAATCATGTCCCTCACCTGCGTTGCATTTTGGGGGAACAAATGATCGACCCACATGCTCTCCAACAAGCATATAGTCAAAGATGACTAACTAAAAGGTATTTCCTTTGAATGTAGAAGAGTGCAGCTGAGTGAGAGACTAGGAACCAGCAGTCCACATATAAATAAGCCAGATCTGTAAGATGGATCTCCGTTAAAACTCAAGTTATAGAATAGGACCAAAGTCAAGAAGTGGATGAACAGCCTGAATTTTCTGCAGGAGCTTTCAGCTGGTGAACGTGAGGAATAATAACAATAATGGTGACAACCGTGCACCAAAGCAGTGCTGTACTGTTGCCGCCGCTGTTCCTCATCATGTGTACTGTTGCCGCCGCTGTTCCTCATCATGTGTACTGTTGCCGCCGCTGTTCCTCATCATGTGTACTGTTGCCAACGCTGTTCCTCATCATGTGTACTGTTACCCCCGCTGTTCCTCATCATGTGTACTCTTGCCGCCGCTGTTCCTCATTAAGTGTACTGTTGCCGTCGCTGTTCCTCATCATGTGTACTGTTGCCACCGCTGTTCCTCATCATGTGTACTGTTGCCGCCGCTGTTCCTCATCATGTGTACTGTTGCCGCCGCTGTTCCTCATCATGTGTACTGTTGCCCCCGCTGTTCCTCATCATGTGTACTGTTGCCGCCGCTGTTCCTCATCATGTGTACTGTTGCCGACGCTGTTCCTCATCATGTGTACTGTTGCCGACGCTGTTCCTCATCATGTGTACTGTTGCCGACGCTGTTCCTCATCGTGTGTACTGTTGCCGACGCTGTTCCTCATCATGTGTACTGTTGCCGACGCTGTTCCTCATCATGTGTACTGTTGCCGCCGCTGTTCCTCATCATGTGTACTGTTGCCGACGCTGTTCCTCATCATGTGTACTGTTGCCGACGCTGTTCCTCATCATGTGTACTGTTACCCCCGCTGTTCCTCATCATGTGTACTCTTGCCGCCGCTGATCCTCATTATGTGTACTGTTGCCGCCTCTGTTCCTCATGATGTGTACTGTTGCCACCGCTGTTCCTCATCATGTGTACTGTTACCCCCGCTGTTCCTCATCATGTGAAATGTTGCCGCCGCTGTTCCTTATTATGTGTACTGTTGCCGCCGATGTTCCTCATTATGTGTACTGTTGCCGCCGCTGTTCCTCATTATGTGTACTGTTGCCACCGCTGTTCCTTATTATGTGTACTGTTGCCACCGCTGTTCCTCATCATGTGTACTGTTGCCCCCGCTGTTCCTCATCAAGTGTACTGTTGCCACCGCTGTTCCTCATCATGTGTACTGTTGCCGCCGCTGTTCCTCATCATGTGTACTGTTGCCACCGCTGTTCCTCATGATGTGTACTGTTGCCACCGCTGTTCCTCATGATGTGTACTGTTGCCGCCGCTGTTCCTCATCATGTGTACTGTTGCCCCCGCTGTTCCTCATCATGTGTACTGTTGCCGCCGCTGTTCCTCATGATGTGTACTGTTGCCGCCGCTGTTCCTCATCATGTGTACTGTTGCCACCGCTGTTCCTCATCATGTGTACTGTTGCTGTCGCTGTTCCCCATCATGTGTACTGTTGCCCTCGCTGTTCCTCATAATGTGTACTGTTGCCGCCGCTGTGCCTCATCATGTGTACTGTTGCCGTCGCTGTTCCTCATCATGTGTAATATCGCCGCCGCTGTTCCTCATCATGTGTACTGTTGCCGCCGCTGTTCCTCAGCATGTGTACTGTCGCCCCCGCTGTTCCTCATCATGTGTAATGTCGCCGCCGCTGTTCCTCATCATGTGTACTGTTGCCGCCGCTGTTCCTCAGCATGTGTACTGTTGCCCCCGCTGTTCCTCATCATGTGTACTGTTGCCCCCGCTGTTCCTCATCATGTGTACTGTTGCCGCCGCTGTTCCTCATTATGTGTACTGTTGCCACCGCTGTTCCTCATCATGTGTACTGCCGCCGCTGTTCCTCATCATGTGTACTGTTGCTGCCGCTGTTCCTCATGATGTGTACTGTTGCCACCGCTGTTCCTCATCATGTGTACTGTTGCCGCCGCTGTTCCTCATCATGTGTACTGTTGCCGCCGCTGTTCCTCATCATGTGTACTGGTCAGTGAAAAGCTGTAAATACTACACCTGCAAGCATAGTGGGGAAAAACACACAAACACACACACAAATTGGCACTTGATGGGTTATGTGGGTCACCAGATGGGTTATGTGGGTCACCAGATGGGTTATGTGTTTCCCCCAATGGGATATGTGGGTCACCTGATGGATTATGTGGATCAGTCTGTGAAACTAGTTCAGTTTAAACAATCTACCATGAGAGAGATTCAACCTTGTGTCAGTCAATGCATCTGTCTGTCTACATTCAAAATACAGATATTATTTTGTTGGCACCACGCTCACAAGCACAAACATCTTTATAAACCTGCAGCATTTTTATGTTTTCCTTAAAGCAAAAAGAAGAAAAAAATTTGAAATATTTATATAGATATATATATATATATATATATATACACAGACAAAACACATGCGAGGTTAGGAGCAAAACACAACTCCTTATCATTGTAGAAGAAAAGTCATGCAAATAGAAACTGGAACTAGTAACTAAAAAATAGGATCACTGTTAATAATTACACAAGTAAAACAGACAAATATAACACATCTAGGCCAGGTAAACAAAACAACTTCTCTAAAACAACAACAGCAGAGATTTACATTGCATTGCAGTTTGCATAACATAACACATATCATTTGTTGTTAGTGCGGAGACACACAACATGTCTGCATATGTACACATTAAACATTTATCTAACCTTCAATTTGGCAACTTCTGAAATCGTACATTTTTTCCCCCTCAGAACACAGAGAGTAAATACAAACACTTAAATCTAGAATGTAACATCTATTGAAAGGCGGACATCGTGAAAAAAATAATTTTAAAATGGATAAAGGATGGCAGACTAGCAACCAAATAGTTCAAAATTATAGGTACACAATTACTGTTCCGTTTTCTTATGTTTTGGAAATCCAGTTAACTAAAGTGTTCTCCGATATATACTCAACTGATGTGTTTTTTGACATCTAATGAAACTGATGTGTTCTCTAATGTCAACTTATTTCAGTGTATAGTGCTAATTGACACTTGTGAATTTATTTCCCTTGTCCTTCTCTTATTTCCCTTATACCTCTCTTCTTGGATGAATACTTGTATGGCATTCCTTCCATTACTTTCTTTAAATGACTTCCTGCCATAAGCTTCCTGTCATAAGCTGTGACTGACCTACATGTCATAAGCTGTGACTAACCTACATGTCATAAGCTGTGACTAACCTACATGTCATAAGCTGTGACTAACCTACATGTCATAAACTGTGACTGACCTACATGTCATAAACTGTGACTAACCTACATGTCATAAACTGTGACTAACCTACATGTCATAAACTGTGACTGACCTACATGTCATAAACTGTGACTGACCTACATGCCATAAACTGTGACTGACCTACAAGCCATAAGCTGTGACTAACCTACATGTCATAAACTGTGACTGACCTACATGTCATAAACTGTGACTGACCTACATGTCATAAACTGTGACTGACCTACATGTCATAAGCTGTGACTGACCTACATGTCATAAACTGTGACTGACCTACATGTCATAAGCTGTGACTGACCTACATGTCATAAACTGTGACTGACCTACATGTCTTCTGCTCTCATTTTCTCTGAATAATTTCTAATGTTTGTTTCTGGGTTCCAGAAAATATCCCTTTTCTTGTCTGGCCTTAAAAGTTTTTATCACAATTTGTATTGATGCTATTTGTTTCTTAGCCATGAACTACTGCCATCTATACATGTGAACATGTTTCTTAGCCATGAACTACTGCCATCTATACATGTGTTCACGTTTCTTAGCCATGAACTACTGCCGTCTATACATGTTTCTTAGCCATGAACTACTGCCATCTATACATGTGAACATGTTTCTTAGCTATGAACTACTGCCATCTATACATGTGAACATGTTTCTTAGCCATGAACTACTGCCATCTATACATGTGTACATGTTTCTTAGCCATGAACTACTGCCATCTATACATGTGTTCACGTTTCTTAGCCATGAACTACTGCCGTCTATACATGTTTCTTAGCCATGAACTACTGCCATCAATACATGTTTCTTAGCCATGAACTACTGCCATCTTTACATGTTTCTTAGCCATGAACTACTGCCATCAATACATGTTTCTTAGACATGAACTACTGCCATCTATGCATGTTTCTTAGCCATGAACTACTGCCATCAATACATGTTTCTTAGACATGAACTACTGCCATCTATACATGTTTCTTAGCCATGAACTACTGCCATCAATACATGTTTCTTAGCCATGAACTACTGCCATCTTTACATGTTTCTTATCCATGAACTACTGCCGTCTATACATGTGTCCATGTTTCTTAGCCATGAACTACTGCCATCTATACATGTGTACATGTTTCTTAGCCATGAACTACTGCCATCTTACATGTGAACATGTTTCTTAGCCATGAACTACTGCCATCTATACATGTTTCTTAGCCATGAACTACTGCCATCTATAAATGTTTCTTAGCCATGAACTACTGCCATCTATACATGTGTACATGTTTCTTGGCCATGAACTACTGCCATCTTTACATGTTTCTTAGCCATGAACTACTGCCATCAATACATGTTTCTTAGACATGAACTACTGCCATCTATACATGTTTCTTAGCCATGAACTACTGCCATCAATACATGTTTCTTAGACATGAACTACTGCCATCTATACATGTTTCTTAGCCATGAACTACTGCCATCAATACATGTTTCTTAGCCATGAACTACTGCCATCTTTACATGTTTCTTATCCATGAACTACTGCCGTCTATACATGTGTCCATGTTTCTTAGCCATGAACTACTGCCATCTATACATGTGTACATGTTTCTTAGCCATGAACTACTGCCATCTTACATGTGAACATGTTTCTTAGCCATGAACTACTGCCATCTATACATGTTTCTTAGCCATGAACTACTGCCATCTATAAATGTTTCTTAGCCATGAACTACTGCCATCTATACATGTGTACATGTTTCTTGGCCATGAACTACTGCCATCTATACATGTGTTCACGTTTCTTAGCCATGAACTACTGCCGTCTATACATGTTTCTTAGCCATGAACTACTGCCATCTATACATGTGAACATGTTTCTTAGCCATAAACTAATGCCATCTATACATGTGAACATGTTTCTTAGCCATGAACTACTGCCATCTATACATGTGTACATGTTTCTTAGCCATGAACTACTGCCATCTATACATGTTTCTTAGCCATGAACTACTGCCATCTATACATGTGAACATGTTTCTTAGCCATGAACTACTGCCATCTATACATGTGAACATGTTTCTTAGCCATGAACTACTGCCATCTATACATGTGAACATGTTTCTTACCCATAAACTAATGCCATCTATACAAGTGAACATGTTTCTTAGCCATGAACTACTGCCATCTATACATGTGAACATGTTTCTTAGCCATGAACTACTGCCGTCTATACATGTTTCTTAGCCATGAACTACTGCCATCTATACATGTGTACATGTTATTAAACCTGAAAGGCAATAAGTATACATCATATTATTAAATTCACCAATCTCCCTCTCTCCCTAACAAAAGCATTCATTATTTACTGCCTGAATACACAATGATTACATTAATCCCAGACACATTAAAAAACTGGCATTTCACTACTGGCTCCAGAATCAATCAAATCAAAATTGGACGATGAGACTTGATTTTAACATTCCGTCCCCTCAGAGACTGACTATGAATTATTGGGGCAGCGTATTAGATGATGATTGATGAGGTTGATACTATAAATAATTGGAAAGGCTGATTCTTTGAATGATCAGTGATGATGGTTCTATTAAATATTGGTGAGGCTGATTCTATAAATTACTGGCAAGGCTGACTCTTTGAATGATCAGTCAGACTGGTTCAATGAATGATCAGTGAGGCTGGTTCTAAGAATGATTGGTGAAGCTGATTCTATGAATTTCTGGAAAGGCTGATTCTTTGAATAATCAGTGAGGCTGGTTCTATGAATGATTGGTGAGGCTGATTCTATGAATAATTGAAAAGGCTGATTCTCTGAATGAACAGTGAGGCTGGTTCTATGAATGATTAGTGAGGCTGATTCTATTAATGAATGCAGAGGCTGATTTTATGGACATCATGTGAAGCTAATTCTATGAAATATGTGTGTGGCTGATTCTATAAAAGATTGGTGAAGCTGATTCTATGAAAGATTGGTGAAGCTGATTCTATGAAAGATTGGTGAAGCTGATTCTATGAAAGATTGGTGAAGCTGAATCTATGAAAGATTGGTGAAGCTGATTCTATGAAAGATTAGTGAAGCTGATACTATGAAAGATTGGTGAAGCTGATTCTATGAAAGATTGGTGAAGCTGATTCTATGAAAGATTGGTGAGGCTGATTCTATGAAAGATTGGTGAAGCTGATTCTATGAAAGATTGGTGAAGCTGATTCTATGAAAGATTGGTGAGGCTGATTCTATGAAAGATTGGTGAAGCTGATTCTATGAAAGATTGGTGAAGCTGATTCTATGAAAGATTGGTGAGGCTGATTCTATGAAAGATTGGTGAAGCTGATTCTATGAAAGATTGGTGAAGCTGATTCTATGAAAGATTGGTGAAGCTGATTCTATGAAAGATTGGTGAAGCTGATTCTATGAAAGATTGGTGAAGCTGATTCTGTTTTGGTGCTAAGCACATATTTCTGAAGCTGACAAAAGTACTGGATGAGAAAAGCAACAAACACATTACTGGATGAGAAGAGCAACAAACACATTACTGGATAAGAAGAGCAACAAACACATTACTGGATGAGAAGAGCAACAAACACATTACTGGATAAGAAGAGCAACAAACACATTACTGGATAAGAAGAGCAACAAACACATTACTGGATGAGAAGAACAACAAACACATTACTAGATGAGAAAAGCAACAAACACATTACTGGATGAGAAGAGCAACAAACACATTACTGGATGAGAAAAGCAACAAACACATTACTGGATGAGAAAAGCAACAAACACATTACTGGATGAGAAGAGCAACAAACACATTACTGGATGAGAAGAGCAACAAACACATTACTGGATAAGAAGAGCAACAAACACATTACTGGATAAGAAGTGCAACAAACACATTACTGGATAAGAAGTGCAACAAACACATTACTGGATAAGAAGAGCAACAAACACATTACTGGATAAGAAGTGCAACAAACACATTACTGGATAAGAAGAGCAACAAACACATTACTGGATAAGAAGAGCAACAAACACATTACTGGATAAGAAGTGCAACAAACACATTACTGGATAAGAAGAGCAACAAACACATTAGTGGATGAGAAGAGCAACAAACACATTACTGGATAAGAAGAGCAACAAACACATTACTGGATAAAAAAGAGCAACAAACACATTACTGGATAAGAAGAGCAACAAACACATTACTGGATAAGAAGAGCAACAAACACATTACTGGATGAGAAGTGCAACAAACACATTACTGGATAAGAAGAGCAACAAACACATTACTGGATGAGAAGTGCAACAAACACATTACTGGATGAGAAGTGCAACAAACACATTACTGGATAAGAAGAGCAACAAACACATTACTGGATGAGAAGTGCAACAAACACATTACTGGATGAGAAGTGCAACAAACACATTACTGGATAAGAAGAGCAACAAACACATTACTGGATAAGAAGAGCAACAAACACATTACTGGATGAGAAGTGCAACAAACACATTACTGGATAAGAAGAGCAACAAACACATTACTGGATGAGAAGTGCAACAAACACATTACTGGATAAGAAGAGCAACAAACACATTACTGGATGAGAAGAGCAACAAACACATTACTGGATGAGAAGAGCAACAAACACATTACTGGATAAGAAGAGCAACAAACACATTACTGGATAAGAAGAGCAACAAACACATTACTGGATGAGAAGTGCAACAAACACATTACTGGATAAGAAGAGCAACAAACACATTACTGGATGAGAAGAGCAACAAACACATTACTGGATGAGAAGAGCAACAAACACATTACTGGATGAGAAAAGCAACAAACACATTACTGGATGAGAAGAGCAACAAACACATTACTGGATGAGAAAAGCAACAAACACATTAGTGGATGAGAAGAGCAACAAACACATTACTGGATGAGAAAAGCAACAAACACATTACTGGATGAGAAAAGCAACAAACACATTTGTGGATGAGGAGTGCAACAAACACATCACTGGATGAGAAGAGCAACAAACACATTACTGGATAAGAAGAGCAACAAACACATTACTGGATAAGAAGAGCAACAAACACATTACTGGATGAGAAGAGCAACAAACACATTACTGGGTAAGAAGAGCAACAAACACATTACTGGATGAGAAAAGCAACAAACACATTAGTGGATGAGAAGAGCAACAAACACATTACTGGATGAGAAGAGCAACAAACACATTACTGGATGAGAAGAGCAACAAACACATTAGTGGATGAGAAAAGCAACAAACACATTAGTGGATGAGAAGAGCAACAAACACATTACTGGATGAGAAAAGCAACAAACACATTACTGGATGAGAAGAGCAACAAACACATTACTGGATGAGAAAAGCAACAAACACATTAGTGGATGAGAAGAGCAACAAACACATTACTGGATGAGAAAAGCAACAAACACATTAGTGGATGAGAAGAGCAACAAACACATTACTGGATGAGAAAAGCAACAAACACATTACTGGATGAGAAAAGCAACAAACACATTTGTGGATGAGGAGTGCAACAAACACATCACTGGATGAGAAGAGCAACAAACACATTACTGGATAAGAAGAGCAACAAACACATTACTGGATAAGAAGAGCAACAAACACATTACTGGATGAGAAGAGCAACAAACACATTACTGGGTAAGAAGAGCAACAAACACATTACTGGATGAGAAAAGCAACAAACACATTAGTGGATGAGAAGAGCAACAAACACATTACTGGATGAGAAGAGCAACAAACACATTACTGGATGAGAAGAGCAACAAACACATTAGTGGATGAGAAAAGCAACAAACACATTAGTGGATGAGAAGAGCAACAAACACATTACTGGATGAGAAAAGCAACAAACACATTACTGGATGAGAAGAGCAACAAACACATTACTGGATGAGAAAAGCAACAAACACATTAGTGGATGAGAAGAGCAACAAACACATTACTGGATGAGAAAAGCAACAAACACATTACTGGATGAGAAAAGCAACAAACACATTACTGGATGAGAAAAGCAACAAACACATAACTGGATGAGAAAAGCAACAAACACATTAGTGGATGAGAAGAGCAACAAACACATTACTGGATGAGAAGAGCAACAAACACATTAGTGGATGAGAAAAGCAACAAACACATTAGTGGATGAGAAGAGCAACAAACACATTACTGGATGAGAAAAGCAACAAACACATTACTGGATGAGAAGAGCAACAAACACATTACTGGATGAGAAAAGCAACAAACACATTAGTGGATGAGAAGAGCAACAAACACATTACTGGATGAGAAAAGCAACAAACACATTACTGGATGAGAAAAGCAACAAACACATTTGTGGATGAGGAGTGCAACAAACACATCACTGGATGAGAAGAGCAACAAACACATTACTGGATAAGAAGAGCAACAAACACATTACTGGATGAGAAGAGCAACAAACACATTACTGGATGAGAAGAGCAACAAACACATTACTGGGTAAGAAGAGCAACAAACACATTACTGGATAAGAAGAGCAACAAACACATTAGTGGATGAGAAAAGCAACAAACACATTAGTGGATGAGAAGAGCAACAAACACATTACTGGATGAGAAAAGCAACAAACACATTACTGGATGAGAAGAGCAACAAACACATTACTGGATGAGAAAAGCAACAAACACATTAGTGGATGAGAAGAGCAACAAACACATTACTGGATGAGAAAAGCAACAAACACATTACTGGATGAGAAAAGCAACAAACACATTTGTGGATGAGGAGTGCAACAAACACATCACTGGATGAGAAGAGCAACAAACACATTACTGGATAAGAAGAGCAACAAACACATTACTGGATGAGAAGAGCAACAAACACATTACTGGATGAGAAGAGCAACAAACACATTACTGGATGAGAAGAACAACAAACACATTACTGGATGAGAAGAGCAACAAACACATTACTGGATGAGAAGAGCAACAAACACATTACTGGATAAGAAGAACAACAAACACATTAGTGGATGAGAAGAACAACAAACACATTACTGGATAAGAAGAACAACAAACACATTACTGGATAAGAAGAACAACAAACACATTACTGGATAAGAAGAACAACAAACACATTACTGGATAAGAAGAACAACAAACACATTACTGGATAAGAAGAACAACAAACACATTACTGGATAAGAAGAACAACAAACACATTACTGGATGAGAAGAACAACAAACACATGTATAGCCCATTTCTGATGCAGAAAGAATCATGAACATACATTTTAAGAATCATAAAACACAACCATGCCTAGTCTATTCATCCTGTCGAGCACACATGATTCTGTGAAAAACTATGCAGGTGAACAATTTGTCACAAGGATGAATGATCACAGAGGTCTTTCATCCTATTATCTGGTTCCACGTCAATGAGAGAGTAATTTCACAAACACAATGAGTCAATGAAGTAAAACTGTAGAAACAACAAATAAAATACAAGATTATGTAGAACTCAACAATGTCACAAACAATATAAAAGGAAACTATTGAAATGTAACCATCCCCGTGAAAGTTTGCACTAAAGTAAAAACTGATAGCAGAAAACTGGTATGCCAGCTCATTAAATGGATGTTATCCAAACATAACAGAACAATATCAGATGTAGAACAAACACAGAGACAGCAAACAGAGCTGAACAGTCATCTTATGCAAATGAAGAATGGCTCAACAACTGCTGCCATTTGTCTCTGACATGACAACGATTGAATTAAAAGATTCAGGGAGACCGCTACACAGATAGATCAAATACATCAGAGAACTGCTAGATAAAGCAAGAGGTTTCACTGGCCATAGAGACTATTAGACACAAAAGAGAACAATATTTGTTCACTGAGGAAGTGCGACAATCCGGAACATAAAAGACAAACCATTCTCTGGCCACAGCAGCCAGCACTGTTTGTCTGAGCCACACAGACACCCAAACAAATGACCCTGACACCCAAACAAATGATCCTGACACCCAAACAAAAGACCCTGACACCCAAACAAATGACCCTGACACCCAAACAAATGATCCTGACACCCAAACAAAAGACCCTGACACCCAAACAAATGATCCTGACACCCAAACAAATTACCCTGACACCCAAACAAATGACAATGACACCCAAACAAATGACCTTGACACCCAAACAAATGACCCTGACACCCAAACAAATGACCCTGACACCCAAACAAATGACCCTGACACCCAAACAAATGACCATGACACCCAAGCAAACGACCCTGACACCCAAACAAACGACCCTGACACCCAAACAAATGACCCTGACACCCAAACAAATGACCCTGACACCCAAACAAACGACCCTGACACCCAAGCAAACGACCCTGACACCCAAACAAATGACCCTGCCGCTACACCAAGCACTGCTGTTTTCTACTGCCCACCAATGTTTCTATTTCCCCACCAAGATTTGGCCAGCACTGTGATCTCCTTTATCTAAACCACAGTGTGCTCACTGTCAGACTCCTTTCATCTGTCCGTTGGGTAGCCAAACATTTGCTGCAGCAAATTCAGATGATGGCAAATTCAATGAAATTATTCATAATTAAAAGCATGAAAAAAAGTAAAAAAGTAAAAGACAAAAATGGAATGCCATCAAATATTTAATGAATGAAATCTGTCAGCAAACTGTACAACCAATGTATTGTTCGAAAAAAAAAAATATACAATACAAATATCAAAACATAATTTTGTAAAAATGAAAGTGCCAGTTAACAATGGCTGACTAAAACAAAACAAAAAAATCTGGTAAACAACAGGTACCAAGCCTGATAAACCAATGATGTACACAATAAAATAGTTGCAATACTCACTTACACACACAGAAAACCAAGTGAACACAGCAAAGAACTATGCCCACCAGGGAGACAACATCAGGATAACTGCTAATCTTGAACTGTATTTTCTCACTGAAAGCATCTCTCTGGAAACTGAGTAACAGAGTCTGATGAATGATCTCAAAACTGTGAGCAAACATTCTCACCATCATCATGTAGCAGGTTCTATGTAGAACATCACTATCATCACGGTCTGCTTGAACCAAACTTGGTCTCTCGCCAGCTGTCCCACCTCGCACATTTTCATATCCAAGGAGTCACTTATATCCTGTGCCAATCTTCCTGTTGGTCAGCCCTTGCCCCTCCTTCCTGGTACTAGTACTTCTGCTATTATTTTCTCTAATCCGTCATGGAGCTTTATATTCCCAAAATATGCCAGCTTCTGAGAACAGATCATGTTTATTAGCCAATCTTCCTTAATGTTCAGATTTTTTAGAAGATCATTATTTCTTTTCTTATTTCGTTATGATATTCTGAGAAT
The DNA here is from genome assembly GCA_905116865.2 of Candidula unifasciata. Classification (NCBI taxonomy): domain Eukaryota; kingdom Metazoa; phylum Mollusca; class Gastropoda; order Stylommatophora; family Geomitridae; genus Candidula; species Candidula unifasciata. The sequence goes on from CAJHNH020003935.1 coordinate 233,539, forward strand.
CCTTTTTTTAACAGCGTTTAAAGCCTCTATTTTTCTTTCTTAGGGACTGAGATAGTCAAAACTGACATCCGTATGTTGCTACAGGGAACATGCATGCCCTAAAAATTGTAACTTTGATTTCCTTGTTGGTGTTTAATCACAGATTTTTAATGCTGTTTAATCATTTTATTGATATGGCCATCCTCCTTTTCACTTGTATGGATCAGTCTCCAGCGGCGTTTATTATGGAGTCTAGATCAAGTCTGTGACGTTCTCAATTTCTTCACAATTTATTGTTATTTTTGGGCGACAGCCGGTACAAATCAGGGCACATTAAACAAGAGAGTAAATCTATATTTTTAAAATCTCCCCCCCCCCCCCCCCCCCCCCCTCTCAATGATATCCCAGACCTTATAAATTTATTTCACGGACCAACAACGGAAGCCATTGTTCTGGGGGATTCACAAGCAGCCTTGTGAATCATGGACCACTAACCACAATGATTACTATATGGATGTTGTATATGATGGCACACAAATGCTGACCACTGTCTGGTGTTGTATATGATGGCACACAAATGCTGACCACTGTCTGGTGTTGTATATGATGGCACACAAATGCTGACCACTGTCTGGTGTTGTAAAATGATGGCACACAAATGCTGACCACTGTCTGGTGTTGTATCCAACTAATGTTACAACTACCAAAAAAAAAAAAATAATAATAGGTCATTAAAAATAAGGACCAATTTATGGTGGTGCAAAATTAAACAGGACAATAGAAACAATGACCACTCTGTGGTTTTATAGGTAACCAATGACAGGGTGATATTAAAGTCAACAGGAAACTATCAGAAATAACCTCTGTATGTTGGGTGTTGTATCTAATGTGAAACAGACTTCTCCTCTGTATGTTGGGTGTTGTATCTAATGTGAAACATACTTCTCCTCTGTATGTTGGGTGTTTTATCCAATGTGAAACAGACTTCTCCTCTGTATGTTGGGTGTTGTATCCAATGTGAAACAGACTTCTCCTCTGTATGTTGGGTGTTGTATCTAATGTGAAACATTCTTCTCCTCTGCATGTTGGGTGTTGTATCTAATGTGAAACATACTTCTCCTCTGTATGTTGGGTGTTGTATCTAATGTGAAACATACTTCTCCTCTGTATGTTGGGTGTTGTATCTAATGTGAAACATACTTCTCCACTGTATGTTGGGTGTTGTATCTAATGTGAAACATACTTCTCTGTATGTTGGGTGTTGTATCCAATGTGAAACAGACTTCTCCTCTGTATGTTGGGTGTTGTATCTAATGTGAAACAGACTTCTCCTCTGTATGTTGGGTGTTGTATCTAATGTGAAACAGACTTCTAATGCACTTGATATTTTGTGGACTGTGACCTTTTTCTTAAGAACTAGAATATCTGTCTGCAGTATTCAAATGAAGGGAAACTGTGACAACCAGGTCACAAGCCCCTTCCTATGATTAAAAAAAACAACTGCAAAGTTTGGTGGGAAGACTGAAACACAGTCACGAACTTCAAGAGACAACTTCCCTCAACAAATGTTTCAGTCAAACAAAAATATGAAGACTATTTTCTGACCTATGTTGCAACATGTGATAAAAAGTTAGTTGCCTGTACTGTACAGAACGTTGCAGAACCAACCTCTAGGCAATTTTAACATTTAGGTAATTTGCCATTGTTTTCTAAATGGTTGAAAACAATGGTCTGCAGCCAAACTGCCAGCAGCTGGGATTGAACTGGGTATCTCAACATGAGATAGATTATGATAAATATACATGTAAACTTTCCACTATTCGGATAAGATTTCACACTTTATTCAGGAACATCAGAAAATGCATTAAAATATTTCTTTTTGTGCATGTTCCAGGCATAAACCTTAGAGATTTTATACGAGGAATCTTCAAATGACCTGTCTCTATGGCTAGTCAGGTCTCTACAGACCTGTCTCTATGGCTAGTCAGGTCTCTACAGGCTTGTCTCTATGGCTAGTCAGGTCTCTACAGACCTGTCTCTATGGCTAGTCAGGTCTCTACAGACCTGTCTCTATGGCTAGTCAGGTCTCTACAGACCTGTCTCTATGGCTAGTCAGGTCTCTACAGGCCTGTCTCTATGGCTAGTTAGGTCTCTACATGCCTGTCTCTATGGCTAGTCAGGTCTCTACAGACCTGTCTCTATGGCTAGTCAGGTCTCTACAGACCTGTCTCTATGGCTAGTCAGGTCTCTACAGACCTGTCTCTATGGCTAGTTAGGTCTCTACAGACCTGTCTCTATGGCTAGTCAGGTCTCTACAGACCTGTCTCTATGGCTAGTCAGGTCTCTACAGACCTGTCTCTATGGCTAGTCAGGTCTCTACAGGCCTGTCTCTATGGCTAGTTAGGTCTCTACAGGCTTGTCTCTATGGCTAGTCAGGTCTCTACAGGCCTGTCTCTATGGCTAGTCAGGTCTCTACAGACCTGTCAGAGGTTACTCAAGGTCAAAACTGAGCATTCTTTGTAAAATGTAAAAAACGAAATTTGTTACTGCGTTGTTACATTCTTTCTAGATGTCTTGTGATCATGATATGACACATCTATGTTCTTGATATAAATTACAGTTCTGCCATAAGATTATTTTATTTTACAGATCGTTTAAAAAATCTGGCATGACCTGAATACCAAGTGTGGCAGAGAAAACAGTTTAGGAAGCACCGTGGATGCTAGCAGCACAGTCATCAAGATTTGCATGAGACTAGACTCCAAAAGCAGCTGATAAAGTGAAGCGAAATCAAGTATACAAGACAGGTGGAAGATTGTTTATTCTACACTGTATGGTAGCCAGGATATGTGTCTCACAAACAATGTCAACATCTGAACAACAAGTGTTAAAACCTCAATAACCAGTGTTAACACCTTAACAACTAATGTTAACACCTCAACAACTAATGTTAAATCTCAATAACCAGTGTTAACACCTTAACAAAATTTATTTTGTCATCTACACATTAACCTCCATCTTGTTCTTTTCCATTTCCTTTCTCTAACCTCACTCAACAAACTATCAGCTGGCATCATGTGACATGGATCAATCATAGGTATATTATAATCAAAGAAACAATGACTACTAAAACTGAAAGCACAATATTCAGTTTACGTATGTACACAATAATATCTCTGGATCACTTGACTTCAGTGTGACTGCCAAGATTGGACTGCGATGTGGATCTTCAGAACAACGGATGTGGATACTCCAGGATTCACTGCTATTTCCACTGTTCCTGAGGAACATATCAGTCACAACTGGAACAATACAATGAGTAAATAATAAAAGCTGAGACATGTTCTTGTCAGTAATACCTTCTCCTGGATGAATAAAATATTTGAAAACCTCAAAGAGAAAGAGAAAAGTCAAAGAATTAAAAAAAAATTTGACTTGAAAAAGAATAAAATCCTGGACAGATTATTGACTCTTCTGTATTCGGATGAGTTCGTCTGCCTGGCTGTCCACCACAGACAGGGAGATGCCAAACTGGGCAGCATAATAGGTCAGCATGATGATGGTGTGGGCACAGGGAATGGACACTGCAAACATGTTGATGGCAATCACCAGGTCAGAGATGAGGAAACAAACTGCCCCTGCACAGCCACACAGCTTGGTCCAGGTCCAGAGGTCATCGTAAAACTGGACACGTGCCATGGCACGCCAAGCCATGGTACAGATTAGGGTCATGTAGAAAGGAGCCAGGTAGGCCATCAAACCAGTGACGTAGATCTGCAGGTAGGAGTAGACCACAAGGCCCAGCAACAGGAAAGCAGATCCCGGGTAAGGCTTCAGCGGACGCCAACCAAAAGCCCTTGCATACATGATCTGGGCAATGGCAAAGCTGAGAAGACCCAGTTCCATATTCCCAGGGGTACTCTTCCAAACCAGAAATATATCCCCGATTGCTGAGAAAATGAGTCCGACCAGGATTCTCCTCGAGTATCTGTAGCACTCATCAAAGCTCATGCCATGAAGGAGGACAAACACAATCAGGGAGATCACTGGAAGGCACTTGACGATGCAGAAGAATATGGAAGCCTTTTCTTCTTGTCCAAAAAGAACGAAAAATATGGCAACCGTCTTGAAGAAAGGAACCAGCTTTGGTCCGACGCTCTTCAACTGAGGAATAGAAATGGAATTATGTTGAATTATCTCCTGGAAAACAAAACAAGCGAGTTCTTCTTCGTTGTTGACCAACTGTGAACTCTGATGGGAAGTTGTTCCGGCTGCTTGTTAATTTTTGGACTTCTGTCTTGTTTCAGAACCTGAGTTTTGAGAGCATATCCATTTTTCAGATGTGGCTGATTTGTATGCAGACTGCTGGTTCCTTGCATATCAGGCAGATGCACTCTGACATCAAAGGAAACTTCTCTAATTAGTTACCTTATAGGTCATGCTTGCTAGGCAGGTAGTGGAGACCGGAACACATATGGGGAACATGTCAACTCTAGATTAGACATTCATAATCTACATTCAACTGGCACTTGTTTTTTAAGGCATCGTTTTGTAAAAGACATTGTGAGATGCGTAAAGGTACCTTTTTAAGCAACTCTGAGGTAAATACCAGTCTCCCCCCCCCCCCCCACCCTCGCGAAATTTTTTTATTAAAAAAAAATATGTAATTTCAAAGATCCTGCAGCGACATGCAACACAATCTGATATCTGGCAAAACATCTACAAAGGTTATTTAGTAAAGGTCCTTGTTCTCCACCTTGAGGCGTATTAGGCTAGATGTATATTTTGTAGACCAACTGGCACTGGCCGGGTGATTGATGTAGTCAACATCAATCACGCTGGCCGCCTTTGTGTTCCAGGACTTTACCTTGTAGCCATGTCAGTCTGGGTCAATCTGGAAGTCAAGGTCATTTCTGAAACAAAAAAATCCGGCTGTGTCAGGACCTGAAACTACAACCTTCAGATTTGCAGGCGAGTGTCTAGCCGCTACACCATGGTGGCTGCCGCTTTCAAAGCTGCATGACTCCCAGCAGACATCCATCGCCTTCACAGCTGCATGACTCCCACCAAACATCCATCGCCTTCACAGCTGCATGACTCCCACCAGACATCCATCGCCTTCACAGCTGCATGACTCCCACCAGACATCCATCCCATTCTGCAGATACTAGGTCATATCTTCTAGCTCGTTGGTTGGCTTCTCTATAGATCGCTGACCTGTACACACACTAGAGGTCACTGACCTGTACACACACTAGAGGTCACTGACCTGTACACACACTAGAGGTCGCTAACCTGTACACACACTAGAGGTCGCTGACCTGTACACACACTAGAGGTCGCTGACCTGTACACACACTAGAGGTCGCTGACCTGTACACACACTAGAGGTCGCTGACCTGTACACACATGAGAGGTCACTGACCTGTACACACACTAGAGGTCGCTGACCTGTACACACATGAGAGGTCACTGACCTGTACACACACTAGAGGTCGCTGACCTGTACACACATGAGAGGTCACTGACCTGTACACACACTAGAGGTCGCTGACCTGTACACACATGAGAGGTCACTGAACTGTACACACACTAGAGGTCGCTGACCTGTACACACACTAGAAGTCACTGACCTGTACACACACTATAGGTCGCTGACCTGTACACACACTAGAGGTCGCTGACCTGTACACACACTAGAGGTCGCTGACCTGTACACACACTAGAGGTCGCTGACCTGTACACACACCAGAGGTCACTGACCTGTACACACACTAGAGGTCGCTGACCTGTATACACACACTAGAGGTCACTGACCTGTACACACACTAGAGGTCACTGACAATGTCTAGAGATCAAAGACACCAACATGATATCAAAGGCACCAACAAGATATCAAAGGCACAAGGAAGAGATCAACACACACACACACACACACACACACACAAAGATAAATGATAGCATCTGGAGATTAATGACTTTAATTATCGATAATATCCTACAGAAAAGAGATCAATGACACCCTCCAGAGATAAATAACACCAACTAAAAAAAATCAATGATACCTCTAAAGATCAATAACACTGATAAAAATCAATGACAACTTCTAGTGATCAATGACACCTTTTAGTGATCAATGACACCTTCTAGTGATCAATGAAACCCTCATTAACACACCTTTACAAATATGAACAGTATGGCACTTGAGACTGTACATACAATGTGAGTGTGTGTGTTTGTGTGTGTGGGGAGGGGGGGTGTAAGTGTATGAGTGTGTGTGAGTGTGTGTGAGTGTTTATATGTGTGTGTGTGTGTGTGTTTGTGTGTGTGGGGGGGGTGTAAGTGTATGAGTGTGTGTGTGTGAGTGTTTATATGTGTGTGTGTGTGTGTTTGAGTGTGCATTCTATTGAAACACACTGAATATCTAGACATCATTCTGATCACAGTGTGATTTTAATATAATGAATAAGTTGCCTGTGCCTATGTCTTAAACTGTGATCCTGAACTAATAAATAAAAGACATGTCTTAAACTGTGATCCTGAACTAATAAATAAAAGACATGTCTTAAACTGTGATCCTGAACTAATAAATAAAAGACATGTCTTAAACTGTGATCCTGAACTAATAAATAAAAGACATGTCTTAAACTGTGATCCTGAACTAATAAATAAAAGACATGTCTTAAACTGTGATCCTGAACTAATAAATAAAAGACATGTCTTAAACTGTGATCCTGAACTAATAAATAAAAGACATGTCTTAAACTGTGATCCTGAACTAATAAATAAAAGACATGTCTTAAACTGTGATACTGAACTAATAAATAAAAGACATGTCTTAAACTGTGATACTGAACTAATAAATAAAAGACATGTCTCAACTATGTCTTAAACTGTGATACTGAACTAATAAATAAAAGACATGTGTCAACTATGTCTTAAACTGTAATACTGAACTAATAAATAAAAGACATGTGTCTATGTCTTAAACTGTGATACTGAACTAACAAATAAAAGACATGTGTCTATGTCTTAAACTGTGATACTGAACTAATAAATAAAAGACATGTGTCTACTATGTCTTAAACTGTGATACTGAACTAATAAATAAAAGACATGTGTCTATGTCTTAAACTGTGATACTGAACTAATAAATAAAAGACATGTGTCTATGCCTTAAACTGTGATACTGAACTAATAAATAAAGGACATGTGTCTATATCTTAAACTGTGATACTGAACTAATAAATAAAAGACATGTGTCTATGTCTTAAACTGTGATACTGAACTAATAAATAAAAGACATGTGTCTACTATGTCTTAAACTGTGATACTGAACTAATAAATAAAAGACATGTGTCTACTATGTCTTAAACTGTGATACTGAACTAATAAATAAAAGACATGTCTTAAACTGTGATACTGAACTAATAAATAAAAGACACGTGTCAACTATGTCTTAAACTGTGATACTGAACTAATAAATAAAAGACATGTCTTAAACTGTGATACTGAACTAATATATAAAAGACATGTGTCAACTATGTCTTAAACTGTGATACTGAACTAATAAATAAAAGACATGTGTCAACTATGTCTTAAACTGTCATACTGAACTAATAAATAAAAGACATGTGTCTATGTCTTAAACTGTGATACTGAACTAACAAATAAAAGACATGTGTCTATGTCTTAAACTGTGATACTGAACTAATAAATAAAAGACATGTGTCTACTGTGTCTTAAACTGTGATACTGAACTAATAAATAAAGGACATGTGTCTATGTCTTAAACTGTGATACTGAACTAATAAATAAAAGACATGTGTCTACTATGTCTTAAACTGTGATACTGAACTAATAAATAAAAGACATGTGTCTATGTCTTAAACTGTGATACTGAACTAATAAATAAAAGACATGTGTCTACTATGTCTTAAACTGTGATACTGAACTAATAACTAAAGGACATGTGTCTATGTCTTAAACTGTGATACTGAACTAATAAATAAAAGACATGTGTCTACTATGTCTTAAACTGTGATACTGAACTAATAAATAAAAGACATGTGTCTACTATGTCTTAAACTGTGATACTGAACTAATAAATAAAAGACATGTGTCTATGTCTTAAACTGTGATACTGAACTAATAAATAAAAGACATGTGTCTACTATGTCTTAAACTGTGATACTGAACTAATAAATAAAGGACATGTGTCTATGTCTCCAACTGTGATACTGAACTAATAATTAAATGACATGTGTCTATTTCTCAAAGTGTGATACTGAACTAATAATTAAAAGGCATGTGTCTTGTCTCCTAAGTGTGATAATGATACTGAACTAATAATTAAAAGACATGTGTTTATTATGTCTTTTGTTTGAGTCATCCATGATTTTCCCCTTTTCAGCCTCAGACGTTACCTGAAGCCAAAGTTTCATACACAGGGTGTTCTTTGTCTGCAGCTACTCTGAGGTATGAAGTGTGACACTCAACTAATAATTAGGGACATGTGTCTATATCCTGAAGTGTGATTCCGAACTAACAATTAGAGCTGTCTCTATGTCTTGAAGTGTGATAGTGAACTAACAATTAGAGCTGTCTCTATGTCTTGAAGTGTGATAGTGAACTAACAATTAGAGCAGTGTCTATGTCTTGAAGTGTGGTAGTGAACTAACAATTAGAGCTGTGTCTATGTCTTGAAGTGTGGTAGTGAACTAACAATTAGAGCTGTCTCTATGTCTTGAAGTGTGATAGTGAACTAACAATTAGAGCTGTCTCTATGTCTTGAAGTGTGATAGTGAACTAACAATTAGAGCAGTGTCTCTATGTCTTGAAGTGTGATAGTGAACTAACAATTAGAGCTGTCTCTATGTCTTGAAGTGTGATAGTGAACTAACAATTAGAGCTGTCTCTATGTCTTGAAGTGTGATAGTGAACTAACAATTAGAGATGTGTCTCTATGTCTTGAAGTGTGATAGTGAACTAACAATTAGAGCTGTCTCTATGTCTTGAAGTGTGATAGTGAACTAACAATTAGAGCTGTCTCTATGTCTTGAAGTGTGATAGTGAACTAACAATTAGAGCTGTCTCTATGTCTTGAAGTGTGATAGTGAACTAACAATTAGAGATGTGTCTCTATGTCTTGAAGTGTGATAGTGAACTAACAATTAGAGCTGTCTCTATGTCTTGAAGTGTGATAGTGAACTAACAATTAGAGCTGTCTCTATGTCTTGAAGTGTGATAGTGAACTAACAATTAGAGATGTGTCTCTATGTCTTGAAGTGTGATAGTGATCTAACAATTAGAGCTGTCTCTATGTCTTGAAGTGTGATAGTGAACTAACAATTAGAGCAGTCTCTATGTCTTGAAGTGTGATAGTGAACTAACAATTAGAGCAGTGTCTATGTATTGAAGTGTGATAGTGAACTAACAATTAGAGCTGTCTCTATGTCTTGAAGTGTGATAGTGAACTAACAATTAGAGCTGTCTCTATGTCTTGAAGTGTGATAGTGAACTAACAATTAGGTGTCTCTATGTCTTGAAGTGTGATAGTGAACTAAAAATTAGCGCTGTGTCTCTATGTCTTGAAGTGTGATAGTGAACTAACAATTAGAGCTGTGTCTCTATGTCTTGAAGTGTGATAGTGAACTAACAATTAGAGCTGTGTCTCTATGTCTTGAAGTGTGATAGTGAACTAACAATTAGAGCTGTCTCTATGTCTTGAAGTGTGATAGTGAACTAACAATTAGAGCTGTATCTATGTCTTGAAGTGTGATAGTGAACTAACAAATAGAGCTGTCTCTATGTCTTGAAGTGTGATAGTGAACTAACAATTAGAGCTGTCTCTATGTCTTGAAGTGTAATAGTGAACTAACAATTAGAGCTGTCTCTATGTCTTGAAGTGTGATAGTGAACTAACAATTAGAGCTGTGTCTCTATGTCTTGAAGTGTGATAGTGAACTAACAATTAAAGCTGTCTCTATGTCTTGAAGTGTGATAGTGAACTAACAATTAGAGCTGTCTCTATGTCTCGAAGTGTGATAGTGAACTAACAATTAGAGCTGTGTCTCTATGTCTTGAAGTGTGATAGTGAACTAACAATTAGAGCTGTGTCTCTATGTCTTGAAGTGTGATAGTGAACTAACAATTAAAGCTGTCTCTATGTCTTGAAGTGTGATAGTGAACTAACAATTAGAGATGTGTCTCTATGTCTTGGACATTCCACTCTGTCCGAACCAATTGACAGATGATGATGATGTCAATATTAAAGCTGGCCTTTTTCATTCCTATAAATGGAAATTTAGTGTGGGTAGACCAAACTGTCTGTGGTCAAGAGTAAATATCCACCCAGGTGGTGACCTCGACATATGACTGTCAGGTTGGTAGGCACACATGCAAGACACTAGGCCACAGTTGCTCGTACTTTAAGACATCTTTATTATTTTCACTAGAAAAGTTTAAGGTGGCAGTGTAATGCTGGGAGGGGGGGGGGGGGGGGGGGGGGTGGAGGCAGGGATACGACAGGACTGTGTCAGGGATACAATCAGCGGTCACCAATACAGAGTGGCAGCTGTAGCAAATGATTAGCCACCGAGGAAGGAGAGGATGAACTTTCGGCAAAAGCAGAGGGAAAGGAGGAATATGTCACGAGCAGATGGAGTGGAGTAGAGAAGAATGGCGATGATCAAACTTTGAAAAGACAAAACGTATGTATGGGAAGACAAACATATATATATGGGAAGACAGGCGGATTTATGGAAGGACAGGCGGATTTATGGAAGGACAGGCGGATTTATGGAAGGACAGGCGGATTTATGGAAATACATAAGGAAAGACAGGTGTATGGAAAGAAAGACAGATGTATGGACAGATAGACAGATGTATAGAAAGACAGATAAAAGCACATACATGATCCAGGAAACGAACGAACTTTATTTTCAAAGGGTTACAAATTAGGCACGCAGGCCTGTCTTACATTCGGCCCTTCCAAACTCTCATCTTTCACATAGGCGTTGTATTTCATCAATAAAGCATGTTATGTTCATGTAATAATATGCATACTGTGAATTTCAAGTCAAAAACAAAAGCATTGGTGGTAAAATATGTGCGCGAACACACACACCCACATACACACGCAAACCCATTCACTCACACATACACACACATAGGCACCCAATACACACACACATACATACGAATATGCACACACACACGCATACATACAGACAAACATACATTCATACACACTGTCACCCACACAGGCATGCACTCTAAAACACACACACATACAACCCAGACACATATACACACACACAGCCACATACATACACACACGTGCCGCACAAAAAGACCTATACAAACACACACGTTCGACGCACACAGACATAAACCCACACAGACACACACGCATGCAGTCACAGACACAAACACATACACACACGCAGGCAGGGAAACACACAGGCATGCATACAGTCACACACGCACACATACACACACAGACATACAGGCAGACGCATAAACCAAAACAAACAGACACGCAGGCATCGTATAATAGATACACCGTGTAGAGACACACACAGATACACACAAAGCCACAAACACAGTCACTCACAACCACAGACAGACACATATACACACACATACACATAATGTCACACACACATACATACATACAAATACACTCACCGATGCACAAACACTCACACAGACGCGCAGGCGCACACACATTCTCAAAAAGACACACACACAGATACCCACGAAGCCACACACACACACAGACATTATTTAATAGACACACCCATAGAGACATGCAGCCACGCACACAGATACACCTACAGACACATAATGGCACACACACACTGACACACACAGAGACATACACACACATACTAACACACCCACCAACGCACAAATACTCGCACAGACACACACAGACTATCAAAAAGACGAACACACAAGACGAAGCAACACACAGAAACACACAGCCACAGACACACGCAGAAACACCTACAGACACAACATAGATACACACAAACAGACACACACACAGAGAGACAAACACGCAGCCACATCCACACATATACACATACAAACATACACACACCCACAGAAACACACGCAGTCACACATACAGATACACAACACAGACTGACACGCACACTGACACGCTTACAGACACATACATATGCACATAAAACGCTCATATAGACGAACCAACACAGACTGACACACAGACACACGCCCACACACAGAGACATACATATCATACACACACATACAGACCCACAAGACATACAAACAAACTTATACAGTTACCCATATATACACCCAAACACACACTCATACATATACAAAATCATACGTACACAAACACGCCTACACACGCATGCATGTCACACATATACGCATACATACATATCATACACACTGTAATTAATTATAAACTAGTACTGTAGTAATGCATTGTGGATTATTAACTGCATTTAAGGTGGCATATAATCACTGGTAATCATGAAATGAAAGAGTTTGCGGTTAAATGAGTAGGGACTCTTTGTAGTTTTCAGATCGAGTGGAAGATGGTTTCATAAATGGGCAGCAGAATATGCTAAACTTGTTTTAAATAAATCGATTCTGGGTTTAGGCAAATCTAATAAACTTAGTCGCTTGCTATACTTAGGATTAGATTGAATCAATCGGTAGATGTAGTTTGGAGTATCTTTATATAGGATTTTGTGAATAAATTTGGCCTTATTAAAAATTAAACGTTTACTAAATGGTAGACGTCTTAGATGTCCGTATAAAAGATTTTTCTCGACGTAGTTTCTATCGGAAATTAGACGTATGGCCCTATTTTGTAGAGAACTCAGCCGTTTGACATTAGATTTGGAGCAGCCATCCAAAATTGTGGAACAATAGTCAATATGCGTTTGAATGTAGGATACGTAAAATATTTTACGTGTATTTTCGTCCAGAAAGTGCTGAATTTTTCTAAGTTGATATACTTTTTGTGCTACTTTTTTGGTCATGGCATGAACATGGGAACTCCAAGTAAGATGGCTGAAAATTAAAACACCTAATGTTTTGTGTTCAACTACATTAACAATAGGTAGCTTGTCAATGAAGAGCTCAAGCGGTGGTTTGTGCAAAGCCACGCAAAGTTTGTAGCTTTTGCCTAGTTGTTACCACCATGGATTTAGTTTTACCAATGTTATTTTGCATGCGATTATCATTGCTCCATTTTATAAGCTTATCTATTTCTTTCTGCAAAGAACGTTCTAATTCATTACAATTGTCATGGCTAGTATATATTGTTCAGTCATCAGCAAACAGATCACATGTTATACTGAGATGTAACGGAAGGTGATTAATATTCGTAGCAAACAGTAATGGAACCAATATTGAACCCTGAGGAACGCCTATATTTAACTGTGTGGGTTTTGAATAACGGTTACTGAGTGAGACTACCTGCTGTCTATCAGACAAAAAATGACTTTATTAATGTCACTAAATTATCGTTAGTTTTTAAGGTCTTTAGTTTACTAATTAAAATATTGTGATCAACCATATCAAAGGCTTTTCTAAAGTCAACAAATACGGCACCACAAATTTGGCCATTGTTGACGTTAAGGTGCCAGTTTTCTGTCATTTTTGTCAGCGCAGTTTGACAAGAGTGTTTAGGTCTGAACCCTGACTGGCTATCGACTATTAGACTGTTGTTATTTAAATGCTGAAACATTATTTTATGTATGTGTTTCTCTAATGGTTTAGATAGTGAAGATAGCAGAGAAATTGGTATATAGTGGCCTAGAGAATTGTTGTCAGCTGAACCAGATTTAAGCAGAGGATAAACCTTAGCAATTTTAAATACTGATGGAAAGTAGTTCTTGGCAAGGCACTGATTATATATAAACGTTAAGGAATCACTAACGACAGGTGCAGCACATCGAAGGATTCGATTACTGATTCCATCCAAGCCAGAGGAGTTTGTTTGCTTGAAGTTGATGAGATAATTATATACTTCAGCAACAGACATACGGGGAATCTCAGAAGGGATAGTCGTAGTGTATTTTTCCTCACAGAATGATGCTAGTAAGCTTAAGTCACACTGTGAGTCTGGTATTGTGGACTTTAAATTCTCTATTTCTGATTGAAGAAACAACTAAAATCATCACACGTTGGATAATTTGGCTTCGACCGATCTGAAGAATGCTTATTGGTGATGATGTTAAAAGACCGTATATTAGTGAATTAAAATGAAGTTTTCTGGAGTTTTGAAGCAGTTTTTATGGACTTATTGACTCTCTCTCTCTCTCTCTCTCTCTCTCTCTCTCTCTCTCTCTCTCTCTCTCTGTGTTTTGTGTGTGTGTGTGTGTGTGTGTGTGTGTGTGTGTGTGTGTGTGTGTGTAAAAAAGCCTGCTTGTCTGTCAGCCAGCCCGCCAGAAACATTCAACCATCAATTTTGATGTCTCCTACAATTCCTCAAGAGACTTGCCTCTTTTATGCCACAAGAACACCTCTCTGGCAGCGAACAAACAGCTTCTAAAGCTGATTTCCTTCCCTCTGGCAGCGGAATGTTAAAAGTTCATCTCCTCTTCTTCATTCTTTATTTATCGTTTTCCTCTTCTCCTAGTCCTCATCTTTTTCGCATTTATTTCTTCATTAGGACACATAGAAGAACCCAACCCAGCCTTCCTATATGTCGGCAAACAGTCACACCTCTAAAGTGTGTCGCGATGACCCAGTTCAACCCGGGGGGGGGGAGGAGGGTGGGGGGGGAGAATGATAATCTTGGGTTAAATCAGAATATATACGTTTGGTCGATCCAGTTTTCACAATGACTTACTGTCTTCATTTGCCAGATGGTAGGTGACCTCAGATAATGGACAGACACCAGCTGCCGTGGCAGGAGAAGGAAGATCAAAGGTGGGCGGCGAAACAACTCTGACGGTCCGCGAGTGCAAACAGGTTAATAAACGCTCTAACATACAATCTATCTGAGTGTGTGGATGGCTTTGTTTTCGTTTCCCAGCCCGTTCACTTTTTTAAAATACAGGGTCATAAGATCACTTACGTCAAGGACATGCCAGACAGGCAGCCAAGATAACCGCGGGAGAAACAATCAGGCCTTTGTTCCCGACCTTGTCTTTACAAGTTCCTGTTCGACTTTTGCAAATGCAGGGTTGTCAATTCCGACTACAAAAACATACAGGCAGGCAGGAACACAGACAACGACCGTTGCCAGGAGGAGAGCTCGTTTCAAATCGATCTGTTCCATTAAAAAGTAAAGTAAAGGACCCTTTTCCACACCTTTAGGCGTATAGGGCATATAGGGCTAGACCTATATTGTATAGACCAACGGCACAAGATGGGTGATGTGGTCAGCTACACGCCGGCCGCCTTTACTTCACGGGACTGCACCCGGTACCCACTCAAGGCTGGGTCGACCTGGGAGCCAGGGCATTTTTGAAGAAAAGTCCGATCTGTTCAATAATTTAAGGAGTAATTTAATCGCACATAAGTGTGTGTACATACATACATATATATATATATATATATATGTATATATATATATATATATATATATATATATATATATATATGTGTGTGTGTGTGTGTGTGTGTGTGTGTGTGTGTGTGCAAATGGTCGTGAAACCATTATGTAAATAAATTAAAAGACCTATTCCACGCTATATGTACTCGATATTGTGGCTCATTACAATATAAACTTGCCCTCAAATGCGCAAACATCTGCCCAGCATGCAGGATACGGTAAAGTTTAAGGCCAGAGCTAACAAGAGGAAGAGACCTCATGGAGAAACATCATCATAGAAACTGTCTGGCAGGCAGCTGGGCTGGCAAATGTCTATTGGGGGGGGGGGGGTAGGTATTCTGGCGAGTAAGTAGGTTCAAAGGGACTTTTTTCAGCCACAAACTGAGCTTGCAGGCTCGTCTTACATCACCCCTTTCCTCTTTACAACAACAACAAACAATCGAATTTTTCATACTGCAATTGCATTTGACCTTAAAACACGTAGTGCGCATATAATAAAAATAGAAAATGCAAATATCAAATAAAATATTTAAAAAAGCATGAGTTGTCAGTGAGTGAGTCCCGTTCAACCCCAACACGACCGCACAAGTAGAAATAAACACATGATGACCTAAAGCGCCCCGCAGGGGTGCGGGCTTTCAAATAACAACAAAATGGCGTCCCATAATTGGACAGCAGGAGTGGGAACTACATGCATATATATATACACACACACACACATACATACAACAAACACAGAGTCATACAATCATGTAAACATACACACAGCGTTGAAGCTGAAAGAATGAACAAATGAGACAGAGAACGAGTGTGTGTGTGTGTGAGAAAGAGAAAGAGAGAGAGAGAGAGAGAGAGAGAGAGAGAGAGAGAGAGAGAGAGAGAGAGAGAGAGAGAATGTTATGTATATATCGTGAACACACGACAACAGTGTCCAACCATTAGGAAAAGTTGAAGTTAACTGTTGCAGAAGTGAAAGAAAATGTAGGACCGGCAACCACGGAAACATCGATTACTTCCCCTAGAGGAGCTCCACTCTATCATGTTTCTAACTTGTATTCCTTTTGTCTTTTTCTTTCGTGCACATCTCTCACTCTCAGAAATATACAGTGTCGTAATAATTTCTCAATTATTTCTATCTTTAACAAAAGAACTATTGTCGACACTCGCTACACGCTGTGAGATTTACTGAGGGGATCCGATCACATATGAACTCTGGTTTGATGTGCAATTATAATAATCTGTCCACTAAATAATTACCCACCTATCTTCACCATCCTCTCCCCTTCCGTCTTCTCCCTGTCTGATCTTCGCGTATCAACTAATCATGTGTTTTTAGATTGCTCATTCACTTTCTCGCACATATATTTAAAATCATGTATTCACTCACGCATGCAAGTACACTATCAGGCATCAGCCAATAGGCTCACCCAGCCATGCTAACTCACCGTCCTTGACCTCTCCACGGTATACCGAAACAGCTGATGCAGTCGCCCACCTCTTGTTCTGCATGTTAAACACTCCAGTGGCCCGTATGTCCTGCTTCACGGTAGCAAATAGACATCCCGGAGTTCGGGAAACGAACACGAGAGGGTGCTGACATACTCAATACAGTTGTTTGTCAGTGTTAACATATCTCTTCTCTGTTAGTGATGTTTTCTCTCTCTCTCTCTTCACACACACACACACACATATATATATATATATATATATATATATATATATATATATATATATATAGTAGCAGCCCCAGTGTAGTGGCTAGAGGCTAGCTTGTGAATTTGAAGGTAGTGGATTCAGGTCCTCACGGAGCCACGACCCAACCTTGAGTGGGTACCCGGTGCAATCCTCAGAAGTAAAAGCAGTCGGTATGATGTTGGCCGCATCACCCATCGAGTGCCGACTGGTCTATGAAATACATGTCCAGCCCTATGTGCCAAATAGGGCCTCAGTGCGGGCTAAAGTCTCATTTACTTTATCTATATATTAGAGATGAGTAGGTATGTGGACAGACTGATTGATCTTTTACGTGTGTGTGTCTATGTGTACGCGCCACAGTTTAGGTGCCTGGTAACCATAGGATATGGTCTTCACCCCCCTGCCCATATGTCCCCAGTTCGAGTGGAAAGAACTAAACCTACCTATGCGCCCCCACAAGGAATGTGTGCCTCACTCCTCACTCATCTGTTTCAGATGGACTATCTCTAGACAGGTTCCACCCCGGGTAACAAGCATCATGTACCCGCGGGTTCTTTTTAATTTCTCAGGGACGAGCATCTTACGAGCTACTCTTTGCTATTTCGAAAGAACGCGAGATTTTTTGTCTGCAATTTGAACAAGAGACCTCCTATTTTCCGACGTTATCAGAGCAGGTAAGCCATCAAAGAGCGCACGAGATACGAGTGGGCCTGTGATATCACAAGAAAGCAAAGGTGCTTCTAACTGTCCATGCTTGATGCCTGGATTCAAAACCGGTAACTTATAATACTGATGCGGCACCGTCACAGCGCAGTCATGTCTGGACAACATGGTAGATAATCAGGTAAAAGGTGGTTTCAATTTCACAGCGGACAGGTCACCTCTATAGCTGCTCCATTCCTGTGCCAACGAAAGCCAAACACCACTGACCCTTTTGAAATAGTTGAAACAGTCTGCAGTCTCGCAAAGCCAATAAAATACATGCGCACTGAATTCACACGGTAGCCGTTAGGAGTGCCAACACAAACAGTCCGGCCCCAGAAATGCATTTAATCTTAGAAGGAAGCAGCAGTTAAAACACATCAAAAGTGCATATGCAAATAATCGCAAGGCACCACCAAAAATATATAGCAATGAACAGCCATTGCAACTGCCAGAGGTATCAAACTCAGACAGCAGCCCGGAGAGGAGGGCTGTCCGGGAAAGCCAGGTATAGATTTTCGTTGATTTGGGACATAGCAAGATAGACTGTATTTGTTTTTGGAAATCACAAATAGAATGTGTTTCTCTGGGAAGTTATATAGTTGATATCTGTTTGGAAAGTCACAAGCAGAATGCAGGAGTTTGCTGAAGCCATAGAGCCCAAGCAGGCTGAAAAACGCTGTAACGGGGTAAATTTGTTTTCGTGGCTGAATTATGTGTTGATTTCTGACGCAAAGTTGATTATATCACAAACTGCCAACATGTGCACTTTTGTGAAAGTGCAGGAAAGTTAGGTTTACCAAGGGCCAGGTACCAATGTGCTGTGTGCTGAAAATGGTGGCTGCTCCCATAATATCACATAGTGAACCAAAGAGATCACACATTTTCTTGAACAGAACTTTCAAGTGAAAGACTCAGCTTCAGTGACGCTCTGCCTGAAGATCCGTGTGGCCAGCAAACAACAGTACACCAAGCTTGCGAGGAAACTCGTTAGTCGATGCAGAACTGGCTCAACGGAGGCGGTAGAAAGCGAGATGTACTACTCTCTAGTTCCAACATTTATATTATCTTGTTACAATCGACGTCACTGAACACTCTGCACTCCCGTGAGTACACAGTCCTCGGATGCAACAGCCAATCCAAGGTACCTACTTACTGTCCCTATGACTTGGTTATAAAGTCTTCTATCTCGGCGTCAAAGACGTGCTTTGCCGTGCTTTACGCCTAGACCACGCGATCTGGTTTAATGAATCTCCATCAATACCATCACACGTGTGAACGTGTGTGGGCTAAATATACTGGGCCTCACAGAACGTGTTACCAGTACTATAAAAGTATGAGTCACAAATGGTTCTTTGTAGCCCCCCCCCCCCCCCCCCCAATCACCGGGTTTAAGAGTGCGTGTGCGAGCTGACAAGTAAGAGTGTCAAAGCTTGCTGACAGAGACGGTAAAGAGAAACGCTTGAAACAGTGGTCAAGTGGGATAAATATGAACTTAGATGTGGCTGAGTGGGATAAAGAAGAAGTCAGTCGGAAGTAGCTGAGGGAGGTAACATAGAAAATAGGATACACAAGCGGTGAGGTCACAATGACCGGTCAGGGTTAGTGTACTCCAGGGCTACTGAACTGGCGGCCCGCACAGAACTAACAAGTGGCCCGCTGATCACAGCCAGGTGTGTTCTATTGACGATCTTGCTACGCTGAGGCTCGGGGCTGGTCGGTGACGATCGCCATTTTGGCCCCTGAGTAAACTTGAACATCCCTGGTGTATTGGTTATTACCATTTACATATGAAGGACAACTGAGAGACTGGAGATACATGACTGCGTATACTCACATATAAGATTACCAATATAGATTGATTTCATGACACCCCGCCTCCCAGCGCAGACCTCACCGACGCGTAGGCAGGTTGATGGCAATCATACATTTGGTACATCTCTATACTGATACACGATCACAACCAAGCCTTGTTTATGCGTGCGTGCGTGTGTGTGTTATACACATGAACGCAATATGTGGGTTTTATGAGTTCACGAATGCTCGTGGGCGACCATAAACAAATTAATATACTTATTTAATACAGCCAGTACATACTGATATACTCAGATACGAAGCAACAACACGGTGTCGCACCTTTCCCCTGTACTACAGGCTCCAATCCGTTCCCTGAGAAGCATCGGGGTTTGGTTTCGGTCTTTCTGCGCTCGCCCCTGGAACGTTTATGTTTGTGGTTTACAGCCAGACCGTGACATTGGCGCCATTCGGCCTAATACATCGGATTCCAGCAACTCCCAATGTTAAACCCAACTTTGTGACACGCTGGGTGGGGAGAAGTCCCATGCAGTCTCTATCTAACACACACACACACACGCACACACAATGTAATTAGATGTATATATCTTTCAATGGTGGCCCGAGTTTTTAAGTCTCGGTATTCAATTGCAGCAGCATTTTGCAAATTATGTTTATATCGTGCGTGTATCAACTTATATGACAATTTATGCGTCCGTTACATTAGGGAGTGGTTGTTGTTGTTGTTACTTTTGTTACACGTTGGACATATGATGTCAGATTCATACTGTTGCATACCGATCAGTTGGTGGTGATGTTAACATCACGCCGGTCGGCTTTACTTCCCATTACACTATCTGGTACTCAATTTAGACTGGATCAAACCAGGAGCTAAGGTCAAATTTGGAGGTTAGAAAATCAAATCGATGTAGATTCGAACCCATTCCCTCGGGGACGGCGGGAGATTGTCTAGTGACTTTGCTACCGCGGCTTTATGCATCGGAAGTACAACGTACTTATTTCAAGCATCTGGTGGTCCCAGTGGTATGAGGGCCCGTTAAATACACGTACATATGGTGGTCTTAGTGGAATGAGGGCCGTTAAATACACGTACATCTGGTGGTCTTAGTGGAATGAGTGCCGTTATATAAACGTACATCTGGTGGTCTTAGTGGAATGAGTGCCGTTAAATACATGGACATTTGCTGCTCATGTTTCTTCGATGGCCTTGGGAGCTCCTCGGCAACCGTAGAAAGGGGCCTCGCATGACATATCTGCAGCCTTGATCCGACCACTGACCTGAAAGAGTTATTGATTTGCTCGCATGGTGGTACGATTTCTTTTCATTCAGTTTCAGGTCTGAACCAGCACAAGTATAGACACATCTGTGCTCTACAGTGCACGCTTTCTTGCCCAGCACAATGGCCGGCTTAGAGAAACGTCTATTAAGGTGTGCAATATGAAAATGAGCTCATTGAAACTGTTGCGTACATTGTGTACACTGATAGAAGAAGCAATGAGCAGTAAACACATGGCATGTTGTTTAGTTGCCGTGGCTGGTTGCTAACGTGGCCTTTGTTCACTGGAGGCGCAGTCAGAAGAAAGACTTCTTTGAGTCATTGCAACATATGTAAAGTGTGAATACATCGATTTGGGTTTATGTCACATCTGTGTTTTTTTTTTTTTTTTTTTTTCTGTATGGGTTGGTGAGTGGGTAAGGGGGTTTGGAATGTTAAAGTACATCGCCTCTAGCTAGACTATATTTGTCAAAATATGCGAAGCGATACTTTGGGAAATGTTGCGACAAGGGGAAGTATTTATGGAAGAACAGACGGGAGACGAAATCAAGTAACGATTTTTGATAGCATTTTGTCAAGATATGAAAATATATACGAATATATACGAATATATACTCGACATCCCATTGGAAGTCGCCAGATGAGACGAAGCGTGTTCGCCCATGCCAGTCTGCATGGTCATGATGCTGAGGTTGCGAGCAAATTTCAAATGCAAGCAGACCTGTGTACAGTGCAAATGGGTAACTCAAGTCGAATGAGCCTTAAATGGCTATCAGATAATGTCGTGGGAAGTAAAGGCGACCGGTCTGATGCTGACCACATCACCCACAGAGTGCCGACAAGACTATAAAAACAAGGTTCGAGCCTGACTGTGTCCGATGTCCAGTGGGATAAAAGGGTCATTCGCTTATAACTGGATACTCTGTGTGTAGCGCGTGCGTGCTTGTCTACCGCCCCAAACACCTGGACATCCGGCAAGTCCATTCAGGAGAACTAAGGGCGTTAGTGCAGTCGACAGGAGACTCGTTTTTAAATCCAGTTGCGACTCGCTGCAGCCCACGGCCGGTGTTCATAACCGGGCGGTTCCTGGGGTTCACCCAGCCTCTAGGTAAAGGGTACCAGAGTTAACACTCTGTGGTAAATGGAGGAACGTCGGTGTAGCTGCGGAGTTGCGTGCGGACAGTTTCTTATCAGCTGTCTGCACTGATGGCAGAGCACTTATTGTTTATAACCGTGTGCAATGAAGCAGGTTCACATCTCAGGACTTTATCTTTACGGTTCTTTACTACTTCACAAAGCCGTCTTAGGGTATCATCACACACTGGACAGTTGCCAGAGGGCCCCACCAGCCCATGATGTCCATGCTCGTCTATTCAGAGACCCCACTTCCACATTAGGTTTCCACTAACATGGCCCAGCGTCCAAACTGGCCGCTAACTCTACAGAAGGAGACAACTCACACACATCACACACCAAGTGCCGACTGGTCTATAAAACACACAAGTCTAGCCCAATGTGTCCAAAAAGCCTGCGGGCGTGGACAAGGACTCACTAAGTCAGCTACAGTTGACCTCCACACTACCCAGAGGCCTAAACAAATTTGGAATTTAGTTTTAAAATATTTGAATAAATATTCCCCCAGACACTTGTTTATATTAGTTTGGGTATATTATCTCAGGTTTTTGTTTACTCGAACTTGTAGCTTTTTAAATTGAATACACAATTTAGGACGATGTGCACAAACTTCCGTCTTTTATTTACGTTAAACTTTTTAGAGATTAACTGGTGTAATTTAAAGAGGTAGGGGCCTCGTGGTTTTATACAGCTTAGGGTTTCAGTAAGTCTAATTACGGCCCAGTCGTTATGTCAGGTTGTCCCGTGTATCGCCAATAATTTCCAATAGATTTTTCCTCATGTCAAGTTGTCCCGCCAATAATTTCCGATACATTTTCCTTCATGTCAAATTGTCCCGTTAATAATTTCTGATGGTTTTTCCCCCTTATGTCAAGTTGTCATAATATATTTTCTTCCTGTCACAATGTCAACTAAAAATCCTTGTAGAGAGGACAATTTTGCGACACGGTAACAGTCCACTAGCTAACCAGGGATTTAACTAACTTCCTGTCAGAGATAAGGACACAATAATATTGTTCTTTGCGCTTCGCTTTATGTTCGAACGGCACACCTTCACACTGTAGCCCACGCAGTCTGAGAAGCTCTTCCCAGTCGGCACCAATCAACAGCAAGTCCAGTTTGTAACAACTTTTTCCAGTTTCCCTGTGATCACCCTGTACAATGAAACGACAATTTTCGTCTTTTTGAAAATTGTCCTATTTTTTTTCCGGTGGATATTTTGTGTGTGTTTGATATTCGCCCGAAAAAGCAATATTTCCGCCCTCCTCCGACGTGGCCGGCGAGTCATCAGACGAGATGATGGCTCGGTTCCAAGTGCTGAAGTTAGGGAATAGCTGCTGACTTTGGCAAAAATGCAGATTCTCTTTGAGAACTGACATCCAAACATCGCTATTGTTAATCGGCGTATCAATTCATTTGATGACGATGTGTTTGGAAACTTTCAACAAAACATTTGAACAAAAAAATGCTGATGACTTGTCAGGTCAACAATCAACAGAAGTGACGTGACCTGATGACTTGTCAGGTCATCAATCAGCAGAAGTGACGTGACCTGGTGACTTGTCAGGTCATCAATCAGCAAAAGTGACGTGACCTGATGACTTGTCAGGTCATCAATCAGCAGAAGGGACGTGACCTGATGACTCATTGGGACATCAATCAGCAAAAGTGACCTGATGACATCCCATTTCAAACAGTAGCCATTTTTTTATAAATTCAAAAGGTAAATTTATGTAGTCCTACAATATATTTAGGTCATCAGAACGAGTAAATAAGCGCCACACTGATAAAGCAATAATAAGTAGAGGTTAACAAATAATTAAAATGTATTTGCAATGATCAACATATAACAAACACAATGCGCAGCGTCGAGAAATGTCCAGCATAAATAATTTACTTCGTCAACATATAGAGCAATCAAAGACATTAGGACCATGCCGAATATGTGCGTAGCAATTAAATTTTAAAAAAAGGAGAAATTGTTGTGGCATTTGGGACCCAATGCCCCCCCCTCCCCCCGCCTTTACAACTTTGCTGTCGATTTCATTCAACAGTTCACGGATGATGAAAATGAAACGGGGACAAGTCCCAGAAATCTCGTTCAGCCGAAGATACAGTTACACTGGAGAACAAACACGGTTTCAAGTCACTTGCAGTCCAATGAGGGGATGGAATAGATTAGAAAATGGTGGTTGCTAATAGATGAATGTATGTAATTGTGTCCGACATTAATATAGCATGACTGGGGAATTTCATTGGTCATCGAATTCGGTTTCAGTTTGTCAAAGTCTGCTGGTCACAGGGTGGCTTGAAGGGCTGAAGGTATTTTCTAGAATATACTAGGTTTAGTACCATTCTGACAGTTGCTTACTTGCTGGCGCCACTGTGGATGTTATATCAGAAGCTTTATATATATATTTTAAGGAACAGTTATGTATCTTAAAAATTATGCAGTTGGGTGAATTCACGCACACATATATTAGTAAATTAAAAAAAAAAAAACAGACTGCCTTTCAGGTCGTGAGGAAATACAATGACAGCTTTATGTTAAACCAACAGACATTTGATGGGCGATGAGATTATTATCAAGCCAGCCGCCTTTACTCCCATTTTAGAGTGCGAAGAATGGATCGAAAATCTAAACATCTCTTCCACGCTTACCGGAAAGGCCCTAAAATATGCACCCACTAGTTGTATGTTTTACCGCAAATAGTTCCAGGTCGCAGTTATCTCCCCAGGTCCCCCCTGGTGACCACTTTGTCAATCTACACGACCAAAGTGGCCCGGCCATGAACGATATAATTGGCTACATCCGTTCCACCGGCTCAATGAAATCGCTACTGGGTTCAAAGTTCACTACCGTCCAAAAGTGGGACTGTGGTGTGTGACCTCTTCCAAACTAGATTTCAGTTCTTTTTCAATATCCCTTCACACAACGACATGCCAAAGAAGGACAGAGAGGAGACTTTGTTTATGCAACAGGGACACAAGCTTATGATGTCCTGGTCGACTAGACCACCGTTTACCAGACCAGGCAAACATCTCAACGTGAAGTGAGCAGCAAGTGACGCACAAACAGTTCTCTGATGTCAGTGACAAACAGCTGGCTGACAACAGCTGACCTGCTTATTTTTTGAACTCCTGACAAAATTCGCTCTCTGTCGCTATATGGGTGATCTAAATGGCTAATCAGGCCTACTGCACACACATACAAACTTATTTCACAGAACAAATTGCAGCAGGAAATGAAATAAGGGAGTCAAATATGTTTTTTTTTTTTTATATCAACTAATAATTCCCAGGTATTATCAGCGACGTCCGTGGCTTAGCGGTTGCGAGTCTGCCTCGTAATTCCACGTACAACGATCGAAACTCACTAATGGCTGCGTGGATTTGTATCATGGTATGGGTCGTCACAGGTCGACCCAGCCTAAAATCGACCCAGCCCATAAACATTATACATATGTCAGTCGTGGACTATAGACACATCTGTCATATGGCAACATACAGATGTCAGTCGGGGACTTTACAGACATTTGCTACATATATATGTCAGTCGGGGACTATAGACACATCTGTCATATGGCAACATACAGATGTCAGTCGGGGACTTTACAGACATTTGCTACACACATATGTCAGTCGGGGATTAATGACACATTTGCTATATATATATATATATATATGTCAGTCGGGGATTAATGACACATTTGCTACACACACATGTCAGTCGGGGACTATATACACATTTGCTACATACATATGTCAGTCAGTGACTATGTAGACATTTGCTACATACATATGTCAGTCAGGGACTATATGGACATTTGCTACATACATATGTCAGTCAGGGACTATATAGACATTTGCTACATACACATGTCAGTCAGGGACTATATGGATATTTGCTACATACATATGTCAGTCAGGGACTATATGGACATTTGCTACATACATATGTCAGTCAGGGACTATATAGACATTTGCTACATACATATGTCAGTCAGGGACTATATACACATTTGCTACATACATATGTCAGTCAGGGACTATATAGACATTTGCTACATACATATGTCAGTCAGGGACTATATAGACATTTGCTACATACATATGTCAGTCAGGGACTATATGGACATTTGCTACATACATATGTCAGTCAGGGACTATATAGACATTTGCTACATACACATGTCAGTCAGGGACTATATAGACATTTGCTACATACATATGTCAGTCAGGGACAGGGACTATAGACATTTGCTACATACATATGTCAGTCAGGGACAGGGACTATAGACATTTGCTACATACATATGTCAGTCAGGGACAGGGACTATAGACATTTGCTACATACATATGTCAGTCAGGGACAGGGACTATAGACATTTGCTACATACATATGTCAGTCAGGGACAGGGACTATAGACATTTGCTACATACATATGTCAGTCAGGGACAGGGACTATAGACATTTGCTACATACATATGTCAGTCAGGGACAGGGACTATAGTCATTTGACACCTCGTTGGTGCTGCCTGGTTGCGATTCTCCTAGCGTCATCTATTGGAGAAAACTGGACCACTTATCCCTGAGCAATAACCGTGCATAATTACAAGATAAAGTCAAGCAGGAAACAAACAAACAGTTAACAGTTTGAGAACCACGCTGGAGAAGTCACAGCGGCCAACAAATCGAGGTAGTATCTGATAATCTACAAAACGCTACAAGACACTAGATCCGCAGATATCCCGATCACCGGACAACCAAGAAGACCCGAAGGTCAGGTCTGAGCCAAAGATGCCAATCAAGGCCATCAATAAAATATCAGACCGTGGAGCAGAAGTTAAACAGTAATCGTACGGTCTGCCCGCTGCCATCAGATGAGATCACAACATGGGTACCACGGGTGAGACATAACACAGGGACACAGCGGCAAGTCAACAAGACGGATTAGAGTGGACAGAGAAGCGGGGTGCCGTAGGGGTTGGAAAACACAGCTGGGGCTGGTGGATTAGGCAGAGAAAGACAGAAAGCACAGGACAGGGATATGCCGAAGGAATATGGGTAAATATTTATAAATATATAGGAGATGGGGAAGGCGGCTGAAAGTGGAAAAAACTGGAGACAGTCGGAGAATGGGGGTTACTGGAGACAGTCGGAGAATGGGGGTTACTGGAGACAGTCGGAGAATGGGGGTTACTGGAGACAGTCGGAGAATGGGGGTTACTGGAGACAGTCAGAGGATGGGGGTTACAGGAGACAGTCGGAGGATGGGGGTTACTGGAGACAGTCGGAGGATGGGGGTTCCTGGAGACAGTCGGAGGATGGGGGTTCCTGGAGACAGTCGGAGGATGGGGGTTACTGGAGACAGTCGGAGGATAGGGGTTACTGGAGACAGTCGGAGGATGGGGGTTCCTGGAGACAGTCGGAGGATAGGGGTTCCTGGAGACAGTCGGAGGATGGGGGTTACTGGAGACAGTCGGAGGATGGGGGTTACTGGAGACAATCGGAGGATGGGGGTTACTGGAGACAGTCGGAGGATGGGGGTTACTGGAGACAGTCGAAGGATGGGAGTTACTGGAGACAATCGAAGGATGGGGGTTACTGGAGACAGTAGGAGGATGGGGGTTACTGGAGACAGTAGGAGGATGGGGGTTACTGGAGACAATCGGAGGATGGGGGTTACTGGAGACAGTCGGAGGATGGGGGTTACTGGAGACAGTCGGAGGATGGGGGTTACTGGAGACAATCGGAGGATGGGGGTTACTGGAGACAGTAGGAGGATGGGGGTTACTGGAGACAGTCGGAGGATGGGGGTTACTGGAGACAGTAGGAGGATGGGGGTTACTGGAGACAGTAGGAGGATGGGGGTTACTGGAGACAGTAGGAGGATGGGGGTTACTGGAGACAGTAGGAGGATGGGGGTTACTGGAGACAGTAGGAGGATGGGGGTTACTGGAGACAGTCGGAGGATGGGGGTTAATGGAGACAATCGGAGGATGGGGGTTACTGGAGACAACTGGAGGATGGGGGTCACTGGAGTCAGTCAGAGGATGGGGGTTACTGGAGACAATCGGAGGATGGGGGTTACCGGAGACAATCAGAGGATGGGGGTTACTGGAGACAATCGGAGGATGGGGGTTACTGGAGACAATCGGAGGATGGGGGTTACTGGAGACAATCGGAGGATGGGGGTTACTGGAGTCAGTCGGAGGATGGGGGTTACTGGAGTCAGTCGGAGGATGGGGGTTACTGGAGACAGTCGGAGGATGGGGGTTACTGGAGACAGTAGGAGGATGGGGGTTACTGGAGACAATCGGAGGATGGGGGTTACTGGAGTCAGTCGGAGGATGGGGGTTACTGGAGACAGTCGGAGGATGGGAGTTACTGGAGACAATCGAAGGATGGGGGTTACTGGCGACAAATGGAGGACGGAGGTTACTGGAGACAATCGGAGGATGGGGGTTACTGGAGACAGTCGGAGGATAGGGGTTACTGGCGACAATTGGAGGATGGGGTTACTGGAGACAGTCGAAGAATGGGGGTTACTGGAGACAATCGGAGGATGGGGGTTACTGGAGTCAGTCGGAGGATGGGGGCTACTGGAGACAATCGGAGGATGGGGGTTACTGGAGACACACACAGCTACACACACATACTCATGCTACTAAAATGACAAGAGAGAGAGAGTGGGGGGGGGGGAGATATAGAGAGGGGGTGGGAAGAGAGAGAGAGAGAGAGAGAACGAACGCACGAACTTTTTTTTTCAAAGGGTTACAAATTAGGCACGCAGGCCTGTCTTACATTCGGCCCTACCAAACTCTCGTCTTTCACACAGCAGTTGTATTTCATCAATAAAGCATGTTATGATCATGTAATAATATGCATACTATGAATATCAAGTCAAAAACAAAAGCATTGGTGGTAAAACATGTGCGCACGCTCGCGCACATACATACATACATTCATACACACTGTCACCCACACAGACATGCGCTCTAAAACACATACGCATACAACCCAGACACATATAGACACACACAGCTATACACACACATACATACACACACGTAGCCGCACAAAAGACATATACAAACACACACGTCCGACGAACACACATATAAACCCACACAGACACACAAACATACATACACACAGGTAGCCGCACAAAAAGACCCATACAAACACACACACACCGACGAACACAGACATAAACCCACACAGACACACACGCATGCAGTCACAGACACAAACACATACACACACGCAGGCAGGGAAACACACAGATACATACACAGGCACGCATTCAGTCACACACGCACACATACACACACAGACATACAGGCAGACGCATAAACCAAAACAAACAGAGACACGCAGACATCGCATAATAGATACACCGATAGAGACACACACAGATACACACAATGCCACACACAGTCACTCACAGCCACAGATACACACACAGACACATAATGGCACACACACATACATTCAAATACACTCACAGATGCACAAACTCTCACACAGACAGACGCGCGCAGGCGCACCCACATTCTCAAAAAGACACACACACAGATACCCACGAAGCCACACACACACACGCGCAGACATTATATAATAGACACACTCATAGAGACTCACACAGACACACACAAAGCCACACACACAGACACACCTACAGACACATAATGGCACACACACACTCTGACACACACAGAGACACACAAAAACATACTAACACACCTATCAACGCACAAATACTCGCACAGACACACACACAAACACAGACACACGTTACCAAAAAGACGAACACACAAGTACACACGAAGCAACACTTAGAAACACAACAGACACACGCAGGCATAGACACACAGACACACACGCTGAAACACCTACAGAAAAAACATAGATACACACAGACAGACACACACACACACAGAGAGACAAACACGCAGCCACATCCACACATATACACATACAAACATACACACACCAACAGAAACACACGCAGCCACACATACAGATACACAACACAGACTGACACGCACACAGACACGCTTAGACACACATACATATGCACATAAAAACGCTCATATAGATGAACCAACACAGACACGAACACAGACACCATACAGACTGACACACAGACACACGCCCACACACAGAGACATACACTTACACACAGACCCACAAGACATACAAACAAACTTACACAGTTACCCATACATACACCCATACATACACAAAATTATACATACACAAACATGACTAAACACGCATGCATGTCACATATATACGCATACATACATTTCATACACACTGTAATTAATTATAAACTAGTAATGCATTGTGCATTATTAACTCATCAACGCACAAATACTCGCACAGACACACACACGCGAGAGAGAGAGAGAGAGAGAGAGAGAGAGAGAGAGAGAGAGAGAGAGAGAGAGAGAGAGAGAGAGAGAGAGAGAGAGAGAGCGCTTGTGTGTGCATGAATAACAGAATATGTGTGAGACAGTGTGTGTCTGTGAGAAAGATGCTATCCAGCAGACATTAATTAAATACGTTTTATAGACAGGTGGCTAAAATATACGCATATAGTTGATGACATCAGGAAGACAAGAATATACAGACAGGCATATGGAAATTTAAAAAAAAAAGAATATTTAGACAGTCATACACACGGACAGACAGACATAGACAGACAGATCGATAGACAGACAGACATATCGATAGACAGACAGACAAATCGATAGACAGGCAGACAGTTGTGTGTGTGTGCGTATTTAATAACTAAAAAGACAAATTTGTGTGGTAGTAGAAAAACAAAAATGACCCCAGACTGAACAATGACAGACAGAAATCACGGAAATATCAAACAAACGGATCTTGTCGTAAAGTGCAATTACAGTAAATGTGTTAACTATGGCAAGTACAGAAATCCGCGCTTCCGTGCACATAGAAACCACCAGATGAAAGGTGCACTAAAGAGATGAGAATCACAGATGATGAGAAATCACAGATGATGAGAAATCACAATAATGACACGCAAAACATCCGCATAGCATAAAATAATAAGTGATCACCACCAAGTACATTAAATTCCTGTCGCTAGAGGTTAAAACAAATTTTCCTGCATGTTGTACACAACCAGTCAACACACGGTTGTCAATCCTGGACAATTAGCAAACAAGGAAACGAGGATGAGATTCATCCAACGAACATGAGAAAGAAGCAACCGGTCCTGAAATCTTGGCCCCGGCTAGGAAAGAATGACTGCCGAAAGCTGACACACTAGCAGCTCCTCATATTTGTACTGAACGTGTGAATTATGTAGCTCCAATCATTTGTCAGAAAACTGGAGAGGTCAAGGGTCAGGACTGTGATACAATCCCTCAAGTCAACGAGAAAACACCGACAACTAGGCTGGAAACAGCATCTCTGCTTCTAGTTCCTTGCCTTAGTGACAAACAAAACATATTTCATTTTGCCGGCCGCAAAGTAGATGACCTGCAAGACCGTTCTCGGACTGCAGCAGCAATGAGAATGAAGTAAAAGTGAAAAAAATAATTGACCAGAATTTAATAACAATTACAGAAACAACTAATGCGGAAACACTGAGCGCGTCATCGTAACGTCCACAACAGACAAGAGAAACGTGTGGGTTTCGACCCTCCTCCATTCGGTTCGCTGGTACGGGTGCACGGGAGATTTCACACCCAGGATTTCGGTAAACTGGTTGCGATCGTTTTGTTTGAATTCTTATTTTGTAATATCACAAGCTGATTGTTATCTTTTTCGTTAATAGTGTTCAGTGCTTGGCAGCTTTGTTTTTTTTTAAGGAATTCCCTACCAAATCTCGCAGCAGACGAGATAGGGTGAAAACTGAAAGGAACCTAGTCTTCCTTTTTAGAAAAGAATGGAAAGTAAAGTTGACCGGCGTGATGGTGAACACCTGATCAATCAAGCACAGACCGGTCTAGACAATTTTGAGCATAACATCATATGCCCGATCAGCTACTGGCGCAAACAGGGTCCTTGGCTTGGCATTCAAGGTCACGGGGACCTTGACTTGGCATTCAAGGTCACATGGTCCTTGACTTGGTATTCAAGGCCACAGGGACCTTGACTTGGCATTCAAGGCCACATGGACCTTGACTTGGCATTCAAGGCTACATGGACCTTGATTTGGCATTCAAGGCCACGTGGACCTTGACTTGGCATTCAAGGCCACATGGACCTTGACTTGGCATTCAAGGCCACACGGACCTT
The DNA here is from genome assembly GCA_905116865.2 of Candidula unifasciata. Lineage (NCBI taxonomy): Eukaryota > Metazoa > Mollusca > Gastropoda > Stylommatophora > Geomitridae > Candidula > Candidula unifasciata. The sequence continues at coordinate 265,979 of CAJHNH020003935.1, forward strand.
GACTTAGCATTCAAGGCCACAGGGTCCTTGACTTAGCATTCAAGGCCACATGAACCTTGACTTAGCATTCAAGGTCAAAGGGTCCTTGACTTAGCATTCAAGGCCACATGGACCTTGACTTGGCATTCAAGGTCACAGGGTCCTTGACTTGGCATTCAAGGCCACATGGACCTTGACTTGGCATTCAAGGCCACATGGACCTTGACTTGGCATTCAAGGCCACATGGACCTTGACTTAGCATTTAAGGTACCTGAGGTTGAGTACTGAAGATATCAACCGCATCCATTCCTCTCTATGACTGACCTTTTCTATCAGGTTGGTGAGGCCATTCTTTTGTAGATCTGCCTGTAAATTATCTGTCTACATTATTCGTGGTCTGCCACGTAGTCTTCGACCATTCAACTCCCTTGTGTACACAGTTTTTGTCTTTCTGTATATCTCCCAACCTTTTCCGTCAGTTAGTTAGTTAGTTAGTTGGGTTATCATCATTGCACTCCGGACATGTCCATAGGTGCTCAGATCCTCCCCTCAGTATGAATCCCAACGTCCGATGGCTAATAGTACCAGTTCTATGTTGATTAACAAATCTTCTGACGTGTCCGGTGTGCGTCTCGTTTTTTGCTGTGCCGATCTTAATTCCCAAGTCTGCCATTCTGGCGAGTGATGTGGATTCACTGCCACCAAAGTCCTCTATCCTTCCCATTTCTCTGAGGGCATTGATAATATCAGCATGATCCATAGGCCGACCGTCGGTAGTGATAGCGGATCCAGCCAGCCTGTCAGCTCTTTCATTTCCATCGACGCCTGCGTGTCCCGGAACAAAAATAAAGGTGACTCCTCGCACAGTGGACTTCTGAATTGATTCAAGCCATTGTCTTCACGCTGAACCTGCCTGAACCCTCCGGATCATACTCATTGAATCACTGAGTATACACACGCGGGTGTATTTTTGTGTTTCAAGCCAGGCAAACGCTTGCGTCACTGCCATCACCTCCATCGTCATGCTGCTGGTTGTCATGGAGAAGGCGCCGTTGGCTTCTTTGACTGTTCTGCCCGCTGAGCGTGCTGTAAATGCCCATGCGCTTCTTCTTTGGCGTATAACGGATCCGTCTGTATAGATTAGTGCATCTGCTTCGTCTGAATTTTCACCGATGAGAGCGTTGACCTCTGCATTAACAGCAACAGGATTCTCTTCTCTACATCGCCTGTTGAGTGTGACAATACAGGAAAATGTACAAATAAACGCCTGAGGCACAGGTATCCATTCTGCACCAGGTATGATGTCGGTTAGGCTGCATATTTGCCTAATAACATCTTCTGCCCGACCTAGCCATGATTTTCCCCTCTTCAGTCTGTCGCCCTTTTCACTAAAAAGTGCTTGATGCAGTGGGTGTTTCTTATCAGCACATATTTTGAGGTATGCCCGAGCCCTCCACATCCTGATCCTTTGGTTCATTGTTGGAAAGTCAAGTAGATACCTCATTGCTCCACAGGATGTGTCTCTTGTACATCCCAAAATAATACGCATGGCTTCATTTTGCACCTTCTCGAGGCGTTCAATCTGGGAAGCACTGACAGTGAGGATGGCCAGAGCGTGTTCAATGGGGGAAAGGACCAGACCGTAGAATAGAAGCACCAGCAGTCTTTGCTCGATATTGGAAGAAGCCATAATCCTCATTGCAGATAGACCTTTGCGTGCTTTTGTTATCGCATGGTCAACGTGTTCCCTGAATGACAAGCTGCGATCGAACCTCACCCCGAGAAACGTCATAACGTTGGTTCTGATCAATACATTATCACGCATTTTCACTTCTGGTAAGTCCGACTTGACAAGGTGATTGTTCAAAGAGAACCATGACACTGATGCCTTCGAAGGATTGACATAGGCATTGGAACCATCACACCAGGCGGCAATTCGATCGAGTTCTTTGTGCATTGTGCTGGCGATCTCCTGTCTATCACGCCCTCGTCGATAAATCAAAATGTCATCAGCAAATGACAAAGTCCTTCCCTTTCCATTCAACTGCTGCTCAGTGATCATCACCGTATAAACGTTGAATAAGACTGGTGATAGCGGTGATCCCTGTGGCAAGCCTGGACATATCGTTTGCGGTTCTGAGGACCAGCTACCACATCTTAGTGCAATCTTTCTCTGGAACAGGACCGCAGCAATCCAGCGGATCAGAATAGGATTGACTTCTAGTTTAAGCAGTAATTGCATTAAATAATCATATGGTACTTTATTGTAGGCATCTTCTAAGTCCAACACTGCCGCACATGTCTCTTCTTTAATCTGAAATCCCTCGTACACATCGTAGGCGAAAACAGCAGCATTGGACCATGTCTCTTTCTTCAATCTGTACCCTCCAAGTGTTGATGGGAACTTATCATGTAGTTCTAAGTAGGTGGTCAATCTTTGTGCGACAATTTTTTCCAAAAGTTTGCCAACAGTATTCTGCATCGAGATGATTCTGTAGCCGCAGATCTTTGAGTGGTCTTTATTAGGCTTTGGTAGTGGAAACAAATAACTATGGAGCCATTCCTCTTGTATCTGGCCACTCTGGATGCTGATATTGAATTCCTTTGCCACGCTTTTCAAATCAGCATTCGACATCATCAGCATGTCATTGTATCGGATGCCGTCAGGGCCTGGAGCAGTGCTGCGCGATTTCTTGAGGCAAGTTCTTAAGGTGTCTGCAGTGATTGTGAAATCAGTGCCTAGCTCAGTGTTCTCGCACAGCATCGACAGTTTCATCTTAACCCCTATTCTTGCAGCTTCGTCTTTTTGGTCAGTTTGCTCCAAGTAGCGCGCAAGAAGGGTTTTTCCTTTATCAGCATCAGTTCTCTGCCATATCAGGTCTGTACCCTGAAAATCAGGGATACCCCTTGGTCGTGCGGCGCCGTGCATGCTCCGTTGAAGGCGCCAGAATGTCACAAGAGATCCCTTGGAGCAAACGCTCTTGCAGAATTCGTTCCATTTCGCTGTCTTGGCTTCTTTCGCAATTAACTTGAAAGCCACTGTCCGCTTGTTGACCTCATCTTTCAGACTGATCAGGCGTTCAGAAAGTGATGGATCAATTTTCCTTGCCTTTTGCCATGCCTTGACAGCGTTCCTTTTTTCTAGCCACGCTATGTTGACTGCTTCATTCCACCATGGTGGCTGGGCCCATCTCTCCCGCCGTCTGCGATCTGCTCTTGTATTACGTCGTCTGATTTTGCTAATGGCATCTTGCCCTGTACGGTCATATATAAAAGCAGGCACATTGATTACATGACCTTTGTTGTTGCTCTTCTCCACCAAGACGACGCAAGGAAAGTGATCACTGTCATGGTATCCCAGTGTGCTCCACCTGCATCCTGGTGCAATGGAGGGAGACACTAGGGCCAGGTCAATTACGCTGTCAGAATCCCCTTGTCGGGTTGCCATTCGGGTAACCTTTCCGTCGTTCAAGCATACTAGATCGGCAGACACTAGAGCATCCTCCAGGTCTTCCCCCTGTTTATTGGTGATTACATTGCCCCACTGGTTTCCTCTGGCGTTGAAATCTCCGCAGTAAAGGACTTTCTTTTCCTCAGTCTGGAGCAAACTCTGCCATTTCGCTGTATCCACCTTTCCATTGCAGGCGTACACATTGACAATCACAAACTGGGCCGGGCCCATCACTCTGACTGCGTGTACTTGTAGGTCGTCATTATCCCACTTAGACATGTCCACCTCAGACACCAGTATGTGGTCACGAACAACTTCCGGTGTAAACAGCCACAATGGCGGCACGCTTTTTCGTCCGTTGAGGCGAATGGCGCAAATTAACTATTAACTTTTCCGTCAATTAGCCCTAATGGTACCAATAACTGGAGAAGAGAGCTGGAGGATGAGGTTAGAAAGATTGGGAGGACATGGGGAGAGCTCCATGCAATGGCGAAGGATAGAACGACTTGGCGTGAGTTGGTTGAGGGCCTATGCTCCATTGGGGGATAGAAAGGCAGAAGAAGAAGACTCTGCATTCTTAGCTATTTGCATCTTTGATGGACCCTAACTACTCGTGGCAGACTAGCCTACACAATATGTAATAAGGCCTCTTCCTTTTCAGTTGTACTCCAGATGTCAAAGCCATCAAAGACAACTTATCAGTGTTTTCTATACTGTGATCTTAGTGTTAGGAGCCAGAGAATTTAATTTTAGCAGACGCTTGAGGTCAGTGCGGTTCAAATGACGGCCCGCCAGCCAAATATGACCAGTGAAAGCCTGGCAAGTGGTCTGCGGATCATTGCCAGTTGGACTGTTCTATCTTTCTCTGCCTGGGCTTAGGTCTCTCGGATCCCCATTCATCCTCAAAATTTTGGTCCTTGCGTTAACGTAGCTGAACATCCGTGTTGTGTGGTTAAGTGTACCGTATGTTCAATTTGTATTCAAGATTGAATTTCTTTTCTTATTACGCTGGAACAGTTAAAGTTTGTACTCAATTTCTTGTATGTCTCCCTTCTTTTGATCTGCATATTATCTATTTGTATGTAGCCATAGTATTTATCTCTTTATCCTTTCCTCTCTTATTATTAACATATATTATTGCTCTCTTGTTATTACCATGTATTATGTCTTACTCGGATTGATTAGTCTATTTTAAGCTGCGTCATTTAAGTGAGCCACTTAAAAAAATTAACATGAAAAAAGAAAACCACAGACATTATGACTATTACAAGAACATAACAACCAACAACAATAAGTATAGAAAACAAACATTTCAAGCAAGCAAAAGACTTAAAGTAATCTAGCGAGGATAATATCCTACATTGGGAAAACGGAAGCAGCTAAAGAAAACAAAGTAAGAAAACACATCTTACTGTTTACAGATGTCACTAATAATGCAAAAAAAAAAAACGACAGCAAAAGATGCCGCTAATACAGTATTTTTAGCAACACTGTGTTACCAATGGACATTAACAACACAAGCATTAAAAAAAAGCGAAACGACAGAAATGAAATATCTACGACGAATGCTAAATGTAACCAGGAGAGACCGTTTCAGGAATGAAGATGACAGAACTGTAATAAAGTAAGACATAACAGATGGAATGGTTGGGAGGTGGGGCAAGACTACCATCAAACAGTGCACAACAGACAGCCCTGTCGCTCAAACATAATGGAAACGGAACTAAATAAAGGTCGACCACACAAGCGATGTTCCATAGAATATCTGAGATCGTAAATACCGGCATCTAACTAGCACACACCAAAGCTTACATACCACGACTCTTCATAACTTGGCGCAGAAAGACAGAACACGACTTCAGAATGAGGACGTGGAAGAGGATTAGAAGAAACAGGAGCAAAAGAAGAAGACAACGAAGAAGGAGAAGAAGAAGCATTGTCAGTGTCTCATGTTTAGGTAATAAAAGAATTTCATTACCCGGCTTCGCCCAGGATAGACTCAAACTCATTCTTTATTCATTATAGTTAATTTCATTCATCTTGTCATTACACATGTCGGCGTCTGCGGTGTCGGTGCTGCTAACGCGCTTCCCGGTTCGATTCCAGCTGCGGATGAAATGACAGCAGACGCTTGGCGTTGATTTCGGATGTGGTATTGATTGGCCACCGCTGAGTAATCAATGGCAAACTACCGAATGTGAAATTGCCCAGAAAAATCAAACAACTAACATATGCTGGGGGTTAATACTGCAACGTCCTGTTAAAGGATGTGCAACTAACATATGCTGGGGGTTAATACTGCAACGTCCTGTTAAAGGATGTGCAACTAACATATGCTGGGGGTTAATACTGCAACGTCCTGTTGAAGGATGTGCAACTAACATATGCTGGGGGGTTAATACTGCAACGTCCTGTTGAAGGATGTGCAACTAACATAATACAAATGTATGGCAGCATTTAGTGGCTGGCCGATCCCCATAAAGCCGGCCCGGCATCCATGATGAACAAATGGTTGTCTCTGCTTTCCCTTGCAGAACAAACACAACATTTTGTTGTTGGTGTTGCTGTGTTATGATTTCACTAGGTAGTTTTACTTCAGCAGTTTGTCATTCCTTACTGAACGATAATATCTGGCTACTACTGTAAAGAAAACGCAATGCGGTCTGATGTCAAATCGCCCGCAGCTGGAATCGAACCTGACAAATCGGAACCATAGATATAGACTCCTTTCCGAAGGTTTAAGTCAGGTTGCCTAGCCGAACGGGAACTGTTCGGCCTGTTTTATTTTATTGTGCTGGTTGAGTTGTTCTGGCCTGTTGGTGTCTGCGACTGATCGAACATTCTGGTAGTAGCAACAAGGCAGAGAAGCCATAACGTTCTCGTGATTTGCTCTTCTAACACGACCAACTTTGAAGATACAGCGTTTCTAGTCTTTTGCTGTTCACTGGTGACGATGAACAAATAACAGTGTTGAGGGATTCGTCGCCTTTAACAATCTCACAAACAAGTGTCCATGCAAGATTCACTCGTCAGTCATATCCCAAGCCTGTGACCAGAGTGATTGCTTATCAGCCTCACTGATCGTGATCACAAATACAAGTCACACACACACACACACACACAAATCAATAATAATAATATTTTAAGTTAAAAAGTTGACATTTGAAAATATCAGGTTTGACAAATAAATGGCGTCCAGAATAATATGTGCAAATGTCAGGTCACTACTGTTCACTGTTTGGGAGCAGTTCCTTTAACAGACACACACGTAGACAGACAGGTAGATATGTGTATTTTATGTTGTCAGGTACATACATCTATGTATCAGTATATTCTGTGATACTATCGTTTTTCCACTGGATATTCTCTAAAATAACTGTTTGTGCCCTGTACAACTGGATGCAACAGCTGTTGAAGACCTGGTGCGTTTTCAGCTGTGAATACTGAGTTATCCGCATAATACATATCGTCCAGTCAAACATCCAACACAATTTCGTGGCTTATTTTTTTTTTAAATCTCTCTCATTATCAATTGGCTACTGAGGGGAAAGGGGAGAGAGAGAGAGAGAGAGAGAGAGAGAGAGAGAGAGAGAGAGAGAGAGAGAGAGAGAGAGAGAGAGAGAGAGAGAGAGAGAGTATAATTATGATATTATATCCTTTCTTTCAACTGTAATATGCTCCAACATTCTGATCAAGTGAGTGTTTCACCTTGAAGAGATATAATCAAGCAAATTTATATCTTGTTGTGTCCTCCATAAATTCAAAAATGTTCACCATTAATTGCCGCCTTTATGTCTCTTCGTCTTTGTCTGAAAATAATTACGGGTAAATGTTTGATGAGGGTTTATTGCACGAAATAAATTTCCCCTTGTCTCTTTGCTAAAACTATGAATATATACTGCTTGAAACAAGAAAGAAAGAACGAACGAACGAACGAACGAACGAAAGAAAGAAAGAAAGAAAGAAAGAAAGAAAGAAAGAAAGAAAGAAAGAAAGAAAGAAAGAAAGAAAGAAAGAAAGAAAGAAAGAAAGAAAGAAAGAAAGAAAGAAAGAAAGAAAGAAAGAAAGAAAGGTTGGATATCCAACGAGTTTTAATTAATTGACGGCAAAGTCCAAACACCTAAAAACTATCGAGACCTAGATGCAAAAGAACTATCAAATAAGTATTTGAATCCTACGGTATTGTTGTGTGAAATGTGAACAATTTCAGCCACAAAATTACATCGAATTTGAATGTAAAAATTATGTTTCTTTCAGTAGCTATGCGTTTCAGTGTTGTTTCAGCGCTATCGGTTAACTATGCGATTGTTTCCCTCTGTGTGAGAGATACAGATGTCAATATACGTTTATACATATATCCATTTGTGTACACCTTGAGCCATTTATTGATAGTTTACAGATGTGAAATTCAAATTCACCCAATGCTTCAAGTTTCGTTATCATGCTCGCATCTGATCCAGCTGTTGTTCTTCCCCTTTTCCACATGTGTGATGGCTTTTGTTTCGTAGACATGAACCGTCACAGTTATTTTCTTCTTCCGTTAATTTAGTTGTCTTCCCTTCATTTAACCTTCTTACGCCTTGTCTTGTCCACAATTGCCTCACAGCGTAGTGGTGAGTCGCAGTTTTCTATCCTGGGCCAGGTGTGTTGCACGTGTTGTTGTTAGTCCGTGTTGCCAAGGATCTCTGATATATTATCTATCCATCGTACTCTCGGTCTGCCTCTTGCTCTTAATGTATTGCAGGCATGGTGTGGTTCCTACAATTGATTTAATGTTCTCGTTTCGAACTCTTGTCTCTCCTTGTGACATTGGCAGCCTTACGTAAGCATCTCATTTCGCACGTCGTGATCTTTTTCTCCTGTGCTCTTGTTAGGGACCAGGTTTAGCATTGGTAGCAGAGGGTTGGTATAAACATGCAATTTATCAGTTGTCGTTTTAGTGCCATAGTGATGCTTGGGTGTTTTAGCAGTGGGGAGAGTTTTCCCCACAGTATCTTCTTCTATCCTTCTTCTGTCGAAGATCCAAATTACTTCTTGCTCTCAGCAGATTTTTTTGTTATCTTCAAAATCGTTTCATTCACTATTGTTGAATTGTTGATTGATCCAATTTTTCTGTTCTTGTGTGCTCTTATTTAACTTAAAACCCTATCATATTTCACTCTGTCATTTTTAGTTTTATTTCCATGGTCCATCGCAAAAATAGGATTTCTTTAGTTATTCATTTCTTCTTTGCTTTGTGTTTCCATTCAGGTAATGTGTTTTTTTTTTTGGGGGGGGGGGGGGGGGGGGGGGGGGTTGCTTGTTTGACGAATTGAGTCTTCCAGCATTTCCCACGTGGTATGTCAAAGATGTCACAGCCAGATGTGGTCATATTATTGTTCATTTTTAATCTATCTAGCCATCTTCTTCTGTCACTAGGAGCCAAACGGAAAACCCACGGATGGGTCATGCCACTGTCAATAGTAACTTTACCGGGGCTTAACCCAGTCCACTTCTCGTTGTCATACGTCCATCACTCTGCGAATGCTCAGATAGTCCTGTGTTATACATTTTCTCAGTGTGAGGCAAATCTTTTAAATGCCGTCCCTAATAGCTTTGCGCTGTCAGATCAAAAAGTTCAAATTGTTTTTTCATTTCACTGCTTTTGGCGCCCCTCTTACGGTGCCGCCTAAGACGACCGAATCTCTCTATCATAGCACATCACAGTCCTGTTCATTTATGCTTTGAAACAAAAAAGCATCCACAAAATGGAGGAATTATGGAACCCCTCTGTGACAGGTGTCTAATAACTTTTGCATCCACATGCCCAATTACACATTTGCATACAAAGACTAGGGGATGTTAATGAACAGTTCACCTCCGGTCCTCCCCCCAGGCACACACCTCCATAAGCCAGCACAATGATTGGCTCAACAAACTAGGTAATGTGGGTCAACGGGTCGCAACGACCTGGTCTTTCAACAACAACAACATAGCTACAGGGTTGAAACCACGAGTTGCCCCATAACTGACAACCCACTGGAGCACATGATGGGCGTTCTCTTTCTGGACGAAATTATAACGACCATCACAGTCAAAAAGGGGCACATTTATATCCAAGTGCTTGATATATGGGTGACTTTTATTTGTTAGCGGGCAAACTCAAAACACAACGCAAGAAGTCGGGCGAAAACTCGGTTATTTATTACATAAGTTACGCTTGCCCCAGCACTAGATACTTGTCAACAAGCCACAAAACTTGACCGCTTTTCTAGCACAATTATTTTATCTATGCTAGCGGAGGTTCTAGCAATGTAAAATACATAACTTATCTCATTCAGTCAAGCTACGGAGCAATCAACCTAGCTACCAACCCATCTCACATCTAGTAACCCCCCCCCCCCCCCCCCCCCCCCCCAATGCCAGTCGTGCAACCAACAAAACCATCCACTTACGCAGCAACCAAACTAACTAACCGACACTAGGAGCAACCAACCAGGCCAGCGACCTATAGAGTAACTTACCAGTTTATCAACTAAACCGCCTGTGCAGCAACAAAGATATCGGCCAACTCATCCATCCAGCAACCAACCAGTCAACCGAGGCATCGAGCAACCAACCAGCCAACCCAGGCATCGAGCAACCAACCAGTCAACCCAGGCATCCAGCAACCAACCAGTCAACCCAGGCATCGAGCAACCAACCAGCCAACTCATCCATCCAGCAACCAACCAGTCAACCCAGGCATCGAGCAACCAGCAATCCCACCAAGCTACCCATAAACTCACCAAAGCTATCCACTTACCGAGTAAACAACTTACCTACCAAACTAACTACCTCTCAAGAGCCAAGCTGTCTACCTACCTAGTGAGCAACCAATGTACTGAACTTCCCGTTACCCATCCATTGAGCCAATGCTTAGCCGACCAGGACTTAGCTGCCATGCAACCAAGCATAGAAAGTATTTACGCAAGCATGAACTGACCTAACTACGCCGGATTTATCTCAAATGACTGGCTCCTTCGCCACATAGATCATAGTATACAACATACACAAGGCAATCGCTTCAGAGACGATCATGCAAATATATTTTTAAAAAGGGGCGGGAATTACATTTCTGAATCCCGCGAGGCTAAAGAAGAACTGACCCGACTACCATCACATCAGGAGGTAAAAGGCAATTTAAAAAAAAAAAAAAAAAGAAGAAAATATATTTGAAGAAAGGTGGGTAGACGTTCTGTGGAGCGAGACCAAACAGATACTTAGTATAGGTGATTCGATGGAGTAGACTATATCCACTTTAAATTTACGGATGCAAAGTGGCTAGCAATGTTTATACATTTTCTCTGGGTCATGCAGGAATGTTAGGAAACAGACCGGTTGGCTGGTACTGCCGCAAGGGTGGTGAATTTCTGCATGACAACCTAGACGTGGTCATGGCCCTTTGGGTGCATGCGACCGCACGAATGGGTTATCATGACCTGAAAAGAATAGTACAGCTGGGAATTAACACGAGAGACGGGTCGACGCTCAACACTCAGATGGGAGGCAAGACGGACATAATAAAACTGTCACTGGCAACATCAGAATTTTAACTGTTCGCCGGCTGCTGAAGATGAGGACGAAGCGCTTTTAGAAATGTCCTGAGTGTTGTGATGTTAGTTCTTAGATAAACACACAGGTGAAAAAGAAAAGCGAATGTCCCCAGCTGTGATTTCCCCCCTCCTAATTAATTTCCCGTTGTCCTGAAAGTAACCAGCATTAACGTCACGTAGGTCCCGCTGTTAGCACAGATGTCATCAGTGAAGTCACTCAGTCAAGGTCACACGCAAACACACAACAGGCAAACACACAAGCGACTACACACACGCGCAGGTTTCTGATGCTTCTCACACACACACACACACACACACACACGTAGCAGCACTTTAAACAGGATAAGCTGAAACATCAGCATCATGTGCCGTGACGATTTTTTCTTTCTAAACCAGAAGCACTTGAGCGTAGTTCATTTGGCTCATCTCGTGAGCATCGAAAACCTTCAGCCTCGGTGCACGTGCACCAGTAACCTGGGGAGTATAGGGTTTTTCTGCCATCCTCTGGCTGGAACCCGAGACCGGGCACGCATGGGGAGTGTCATCTGCCGTCCAACGCGCTGTCAACTACACCGGAGCGCAGGGCACGTGCCGTGTCGATAAACGCAGGTTGTCGTATGTCGGCATCTCATACAATCACAAAAAGCACGGATCAGGTCAGTGTTCCTGCCTCGCCCCCCCCCCCTCCATACGGTTAAGCCATGCAGGTATTGCCTCGTGGTCTTCCACTAAACCAGTGGCTCTTAAATGTGTGGCCCTCTGCCACCTTTTCAACAGAACATTCAATTGGCCAAATCGTCGCGTGCTGTGTCGATAGATGGCAGTAATGATTCGCCATTGTATATGATCAGCAGTATCGCGATTTATGTCTATGCCATTGTTCCACTCCACGTATGTGACCAAACCATCAAGGTAATGAATGATGTGTCTTCCCCGCGCCTGCTTTCCACTAATTTCGCCATCTGTATCCAAATCCTCGAGCCAGTCCCTGTGTTAAAGTATACCTTCTGTCATCGAACACAAATTTGGTGACAAACTTGCTTTTTCATTCCTGTCCATTCTCTCTTGCTAATTCCTACAACATGGGCAAGCAGTGGGCGCGATCGGGGAGGGTCTTATCTCAGTCGCAGGTACTCCGTTTTAGACGGGCTTCATCAAACAAGAATGGTTCGTCTCATTAAGTGCATCACCAATAGCTAGTCTACCCTGTATCTTCGTGGTGGGCCTCAAAGGTGTTTACGACAATGAGCTTGCAGACGATCTGGCGGACACTGCCGCCATTTTGAATGTTCTGGAATAGATCAGTCTGCTGCTCTCTCAGGTTACAATCAAATCAGCTGTGAGTGTCGTCCGTCGGACAGTGTGTTTCTACTGTGCTAGCGCACGCATAGCCACACACACACAAAGAGAGAGAGAGAGAGAGAGAGAGAGAGAGAGAGAGAGAGAGAGAGAGAGAAATATTTCACACACAGAGAGAAATAACAATCTTCACATTAATAAACCGAAAGTACGCCATCTTTGTTTTCACCTGAATATTTCTGGCTATTTCTGACGTGACAAGTGATTGCGCAATATAAATCCCGTGATTGCGGTAATCATTAATCAATCACAACTGCCACTGTATTCCTGTCAGACCATAATAATAACACTAATAAAATATCAGTGTGATTTTCTGGATTATATAATAAGATAGGAGGACAAACAGTTTTATTAAAAAAAATAAACAAATACTGCTATTCTAATGTGACAACAAGAAATACGATGCATCGAAAAAAACACAATACAAAACAAACGAAAAAGACCGTGATGTACAATTATTCTAATATGACAAATAAATACTGCACGACTAATGTTACCTGGCTACTTTTAAACAACAAAGAAATGCCTGACTACTCTCACAACACAAACCTAAATAAGACCAATAAATACTGTATCTAGCCACTACAATCAAGGGGATCAATAAATGTTTAACTTGTTTACTGTTCTTCACCGGATCATCTTCATTGCATGTCAGCCACACCCATTCTCCGCTATAAGCTTCTGAGTGTGTTGACATGGACAACTCCCCTCCAAGGCTCAAATGCTGAACTACTGACAATCAGCAACTATCTGAACTACTGACAATCAGCAATTAGCTGAACTACTGACAATCAGCAACTAGCTGAACTACTGAAAATCAGCAACTAGCTGAACTACTGACAATCAGCAACTAGCTGAACTACTGACAATCAGCAACTAAGTCTCAGCTTCTAATGTGAGCTCAACAGTATTAATATCTAATAACAAGAATTAATAACAAATAACTGACCATCAAGTACTTCTTCTTCGCATTCACGGTCTGTAAACTCCAGTGGAAAGTTCTGGTTGTTCGTCCACTTCTGGAATTTAGACTTGTTCCAGAACTTCAGTTTCATGCACATCCATTTTACGGATCTGGCTTATTTGTAAGTAGAATGTTGGTGCCTCGCTTCTCAGACAGATGCCTTCTGACTTCACAGGGAATACGCTTAATTAGTCAAATTTTATGACATGTCTGTCAGGGAAACGCTCTGTGTATTATTTTTGTCCCCCGGGAAAGGGAGCACTGGAACCTGCACAGGGACAACAACAAGTGACAACCAACAATGACTTAAAACAGCCAACAAAAACAAAATGGTTTAAAATAAACTGATATGACCAAGCATAGTTACAGTAAGTTCAAAATCTGGGTTCATCTAGGTCAAGATTCGAATCACAGCATTCAAGACAAGTCCTTATTAGCTGCCCAGTGTCCCTCAACAGCCAGTGAAGAGTCTCTATACTGATGGTACTCACTAACGTCTGGTAACTACTCTTTTTTCCTCCCCCCATCCCCAGTATCAAGTGGTGCTCCTTACATGTTTTCAGCATTTTCCATGTTACTTGTTATCTTGGCCTAAGATGAGATATCACCTCTGCCATGTGCAGTTGCAGTACACCCCACAAGTGAGGCCAGCCCAGCCAGCCTACAAGTCTACACACCTGGGCACAATATCCATGTCACTCACACCTCCAAGTGAGGCCAGCCTACAAGTCTACACACCTGGGCACAATATCCATGTCACTCACACCCCCAAGTGAGGCCAGCCTACAAGTCTACACACCTGGGCACAATATCCATGTCACTCACACCCCCGCTGTGAGGCCAGCCTACAAGTCTACACACCTGGGCACAATATCCATGTCACTCACACCCCCAAGTGAGGCCAGCCCAGCCAGCCTACAAGCCTACACGGCCGGGCACAATATCCATGTCACTCACACCCCCAAGTGAGGCCAGCCTACAAGCCTACACGGCCGGGCACAATATCCATGTCACTCACACCCCCAAGTGAGGCCAGCCTACACGACCGGGCACAATATCCATGCCCCTCACACAACATGCCACCTCTATAACAAAAACCTGACTCCACCCACTTAAGCATGCTTTGCTTATCAGATACTAAGACAACAGGTGTGGCTGAGATTTCATCACAAAGCTGCATCTACTACATCAACCTCTATTCTCATGCTGAACGTGGTAATGTTGTATGCTAAGTCATTGTTCAGCTATCCTTGTCCCTAATGCTTTTGCAATAGTCTTTCTGCCCGTGGCCACTAATCCAATAGTGTACATAATCACAACTTCTGGTCTAGAGTTGCCCTCTTGTCAACAGTTGAATTATTCACCTGCATGTGCCGTCACCTATTTCCTGTATTCCTGTTCCAAGGTAATGATCATTTAGTGCAGCTCTTCTCTGCCCTCTGGTACCTGTTCCCATTCCTCTCCTCTGCTAGTCTCTTGAATGTTACAGACACTGTTGACCCTTCACAGTGTCCAAATACTTATGAAGCATAGGCTCTGCATCACTTGCAACTCTAAGATAGCACTATACCATATTTATCAGCCATAGTCAGCATATCCAAGATATGCCTCACACACACACAACTGGTGTGTCCCTTTTCACCCAAGAATAGTTTGTATAGCCTCATTCTATATGCATTCTAATTTCTCCAACTGAGCCTTTGACACAGTTAGCATACTTAGACCATATTAAATAACTAACATAAAACAGAACTATGAGTGTTTATAACATGCCTTGTTCTACATCCGGAGCAGCCACAACCTTCAGTGCATTAAGGCCCCTCTTTACTCTTAAATGTGGTCTTTAAAAGACAATCCTCTGTTAAACATAAATCCTAGATACTTTAATGTTTTTCCCTTCTGGCCACTTCATTTATGTGATCTTGGGGACATCTGCTCTGACAATTCTATCGTCCAATGAACATCACCATTTGGAACTCTTCGGATAACCTCTTCCTATCCCTGCCTTGTCTATATGCCAATCTGTAAATTTGAACACATAGCCTGTTAGCCACTACCTTTTCAAGAACCTGGCTGAATGTATTTTGCAGAATGATCCATTTAGTCTTGGGTGAGGTGATCCATTTAGTCTGGGGTGAGGTGATCCATTTAGTCTGGGGTGAGGTGATCCATTTAGTCTGGAGTGAGGTGATCCATTTAGTCTGGGGTGAGGTGATCCATTTAGTGTGGAGTGAGGTGATCCATTTAGTCTGGGGTGAGGTGATCCATTTAGTGTGGAGTGAGGTGATCCATTTAGTGTGGAGTGAGGTGATCCATTTAGTGTGGAGTGAGGTGATCCATTTAGTCTGGAGTGAGGTGATCCATTTAATCTGGAGTGAGGTGATCTATTTAGTCTGGGGTGAGGTGATCCATTTAGTCTGGAGTGAGGTGATCCATTTAGTGTGGAGTGAGGTGATCCATTTAGTGTGGAGTGAGGTGATCCATTTAGTGTGGAGTGAGGTGATCCATTTAGTGTGGAGTGAGGTGATCCATTTAATGTGGAGTGAGGTGATCCATTTAATGTGGAGTGAGGTGATCCATTTAGTGTGGAGTGAGGTGATCCATTTATTGTGGAGTGAGATGATCCATTTAGTGTGGAGTGAGGTGATCCATTTGGGCTGGAATGACGTTAACCATTTAGTCTAGAGTGATCGCTGTATTGCTATAGCACTGAGGAAACCCCTAAGTAAGTTCAAGAAGAACTTCTTCTTCGTGTTCACCAGCTGTTAACTCTGGCAGAAAGTTCTGGTTGTTTATCCACTTCTGGACTGCAGTCCTGTTCCAGAAACCGAGTGATACGTGTGCATCCGTTTTACAGACTGACTCATTTGTATTGCAGACTGCTGGTTCCTTGCCTCTCAGGCAGATGCACTTCGACTTCGAAGGAGGCTCCCAATTAGTCGACTCTTACGACATGCTTTTGGGTAGGCAGTGGGTCTATTCTTGTTTTTCCTATAAGAGGGCCCCGGAACAAACACAGGGATCAAGAAGAAATAATCAATGTACATTTAACAACAACAACAATAAAATCACAAATAAATACTAAAATAAAAAATATACTAATATGATCAACAAAGTTTAAATGACAAAATATTTTTATGACCAATAAATACTGACATGAGAACCCTGATTTAAAAAACAAAAACAATTAGGCGTCCAGTCAACATAACTACAAGCCCACCTGTATGTCTATGGTTCATATCCCGGCTGTCATGATATTAAACTGGAACCTAACAGTGTGGCTCCACAAACAAAGTATTGTTGATGATTCTGTTTAGTAATACAGGCAGACAGTCATTAGGCCATGAGTGGCACATTCGTGTCTTGTCTATTGCTCTGTCCAAAGACTGGTGTGATATTTGACCATGTTACTACAAATTAACATGTTTCACCCCTAACAAGGAAAATGATTTAGTAGTAAAGGAGTAAAGGACCCTTTTCTACACCTTTAGGCATCACTTGATGATGATGGTTAGCCGAACGGCAAGTTCAACAAAATGGCTCAGGTACAATGTTTCTGTTTCCACCTGCATAGCTTTGGGGTTGATCTGGCATCCGACAGTTAGCACAGGAAATGTTAATTGTTTTGGGTAAAGGTATAGAAAGAAAGATGATAAAGAAGGGAACAGTCACACAACCTCAATATGCCAGAACCAGAATCAATAATAATTTTCTAGTCACCCAAAAAGTAATAAATATTTATCATCTCCATAAACTATGGATGAGATCAGATAGGAAATCACTGAAAATTTTAAAGTAAATAAATTCTGAAAATAATATGCAGATTGGTTTCCAATGAAGATATTTAGACACTTGGAAAAGGGGGAAGTGTGGTGGGTATAAAGGGAATAAATGCATTTGGAGGAAGACATCAGACAATAGAAATGAAATCTTGCCATCTATGCATATGTGTGTGTGTGTTAGTGTGATTTAAAATGTATAGAAAGGAGCAGTTGTATAATTATAATAAACTACTATAAAGTATTTTTTCATTATGCATTGATTATATTGCTCAGAGTGACTGAGAAAGACACGGATTTACCTCCCATAAGGCAAAAGAGAACGTAGAAAAAATAAGCAAACAATATTAATAAAGCATTTGCTATTATTAGGGCTTTCGCCAGCAGGGGTTGAGGTCCATCAGCTACAACTCAAGTCAACTATAAGTACTTACTTTACTAACTCTAACCAACGGTTTTGCAATCTATGAGACGATCTGACAAGATACTAGTCTTATTTCAATCATGGCTGATACCCAATCCATTCTAGTAGCGCCAATGAAAACTCATTAACCAGCTGATTTATCTTATCCCTGACGCCCACGAAAATAAAGTCAACAAGAAAATAAAACAACTGTAGCAAGCAAGGTGAGTATTGAACTGATTGAAGAATATCTCAACAATAAGCCCACAACCAGTTGGTTCACTTACCACAGTCAGAGGCTTCAACCTCTTGGTACGAGCTGTAACTTCATGCGAGGAGTCATCCAGAGAGTCCATGTTGTTTACTGAGACAAAACGATGCTGTGAACGTCAGCAAGCGACCGCTAAGGGCGACATGCACGGATAGAACTGAGACAGCCCAGGCTGGAGGCCGAGGTTTCTTTCTCCGCCACTTGTTTACAATGTGAGACTATTTGTGGACACACCTGTCGCTCGCTCCCATTGGTCCAATCTGACCAATGAAACGCCGCGTTGTATTCAGCAGTTGGCTGCCACTTGCCATTTGACCTTTCGGGAAGTTTCAAAACTGCTACTTCAGCATACACTCTTACGGGAAAGTTGTGTTGTGGTATACAGCTAGGCTGCGATATCTTTGTCTAACACATCGATTTCAGCAAACAGCCAATTAGTCGCGTTTTACAACGTGCTCGTTAGGGAAGCAGTAGGTCTGTTCTGACCCACAGACCCCCCAAAATGGAAACCACACGGGGAATGACGTACGAACAAGACTATATTTTCGGAAGTCTACGATGTTCAAATACAATTTTTAAAAAGAAATTTATTTTTGAACCCTGTGGGTATTGATTTGCACTTATTGGGGCAGAAATATGAGCAAGAAATACGACTTATGGTGTTTTAATCATAGAGAAGTCGCTTTGACTAACTTGTTTGAATCTGAAATAAGACAATAAGAAATGTAACATTGATATTCTGGTCTGAATGAATGAAAAAATGAATCAAGAACTGGCGTTGCAGTATGGACATTCCCATACGTACGTGCACCCTCCCATTCACCAGCAGCCGACGAAGAATTCCTATACTGATGGTACCACCTGTAACTTGATTAAATGTTAGCCGTTTTGTCCACTGCACTTAGAACATGGCCCAGGCCCTCGTGATCTCTCATTCTGGTCTTAAACTGGTCAGAATACAATATCGTATTTTTAATTTACACAGTGCTTCGACATTTTGAAGATACATATTTTTCTGCTATTTTAATGTTTACAACATGTGGCTAGAACAGAGCAATTATGCGTGAAGTTAGTTTATTAACAGTTGCCTATCCTTTACAGGACAGGGCAGAAACAATCCAAGCATTCTTGAATGTTTTGGTTTCATTAGGATACCATTTTTTGCGACAATGAAAATTGGTAACAATTAGGATGGAATGCGACTGCTTCTGTGTACACTATCATATGCCTTTTTGAAATCCACCAAAACATTATGTTCATATCTTCTATATTCACAGTTTTGAACATTCGATCTATTGCAGTTTGTTTAACTGATCAAAATATGTTTGTTTTACGGTGGTAGGCAATCAGCATCTAAGTCTTGCATACACCGCTCTGAGAACCTCATCGGCATATTGGAAATAAATTTAATGTTTTCCCGTTGCGAATGAACTACTGATCACCGTAGTTTGGTACCGACCACATCACTTATCGACTGATCTGTAAACTTATACAAGGCAACCAGCAAATAACGGAAATGTCTTATGACATCCTAATTGTTATTGTCTTTTACGATTGCATCATGAAACAGAAATCCCGCGAGTGAATAAACAATGAAATAGTTGAATAGGTGCCCTGGAAATGTAAATAAACAATGAAATAGTTGAATAGGTGCCCTGAAGATGTAAATAAACAATGAAATAGTTGAATAGGTACCCCGGAGATGTGAATAAACAATGAAATAGTTGAATAGGTATCCTGGAGATGTGAATAAACAATGAAATAGTTGAATATATACCCTGGAGATGTGAATAAACACAGTACGGGTCTTTGCCGTCGAAGTGGGAGCGAGAGGCCTCGTTTCCACTTCGCTCTACAATGTGGTTAAAGAACTAGGATTGCGCGGTAATGAACGGAAACGAACACTCAAAAAAAAAATGGGAGAGGTAGCCGAAAGGGCCTCTAGCTGGCTTTGGACGCAACGCAACAACGTAGGGGACGGGCCTCGGTGAGCTGGTCCGGGTGTCTAGTGGAAAAGGGTTTCTCACCCCTTGAAAGTCCATCGTGTCCGAATTGTCTGCCAGTGATCCTCTGCCACCTGCTAATAAAAGTCCAACATGTGTCCGGTAAACCAATCGTCAGCTTGTCGCTCGGTCGTCCAGGCACGCTGACTGCTTTAATTAGGCTGCAGCGGCGACTTCTTATCTCACAGTACCTTCTGCGAAACCACCAAGTCGTCTTGTCTCTGGCCGAAAGAAAAACACCATCCGGTAATCTCGTGCAGCAGGGAACCAGCCCTGAGCTTCATGAACTCAGGAGGGCCCACCTCCGAATGCGTCTAGGAATCGTGGGCCGAAACGCGTGTCGACTAGGATAATTTCTACTGACGACTGGTAGATCCCTGCTGTACTTGCTCCCTGTGAGTTTATTCCTATTGAAATAGTTGAATAGGTGCCCTGGAGATGTGAATAAACAATGAAATAGTTGAATAGGTGCCCTGGAGATGGAAATAAACAATGAAATAGTTGAATAAGTGCCCTGGAGATGTGAATAAACAATGAAATAGTTGAATAGGTGCCCTGGATATGTGAATAAACAATGAAATAGTTGAATAGGTGGTCTGGAGATGGAAATAAACAATGAATTAGTTGAATAAGTGCCCTGGAGATGTGAATAAACAATGAAATAGTTGAATAGGTGCCCTATATATGTAAAGAAACATAAGTCAAAGTTGTGACTGATCAGGTTTTAGATTTGAGAATGATTTTGAGGCGGTATCATGGAAATACAAACATCGTTTGCAACTCGTAAACCACAGTAAACAATGAAGGTGGGTAAACTCTAAATACCTAAGATACACGCTTTTTAGTTGTGACTATAGAAGTACTTTTTACAAAAATATACTACTCAGTGTTATAACTGGGATATAAAATATTCATTGACTTATCAGGGTATATTTTTTTAAATTTTGTATATCATGTAATTTTTTAAAGACAGTTATGACATTTCTATTAAAATTTCTATTATCCTTTCAAGTGTTGCTTTGTTTACATCTTCTAAAGTTATGATTCGGATTTAAATTGTACTAAGAATATTTAGATAATCTTCCTAACATATTGTCATTAAAAGTAGATTTATATAGCTGAGTTGTCATTGATGGCCATAGACGAGAGTTACTTATAGGGAAGGCAGTGGAGAGCTGATGACAAACTAGACAACAGAAAAGGTGAAAGATTCAAAACCATCGCATCGCACACGAAACAAGTAAGAACACTTGCACGGAAATACTACCACACTCTGTACTTCTTGTAGCGACCACTTCTCTCTTCCCAGTGCAGATAAGTACTGTAACAAGTTTCTTTGTTGTCTGACCTGACATTATTTCCCAAAAGTACACTTTCACTTGAAGAAGGCAGGGAACCCACTGTACCCTAATCATCGTATTTGTCTGACAACTTTACTTAGTTATTGAAATTAATGATAAACAATGTATCTTATTTAGAACACACAAGGTTAAAACAGTAACAGGAGTGGTCACTGCAAACACACTAAGGAATATGCATAGAAGAATATCAAAATACCTGAGAGCAGGGGTTTTCCCTGGAAAACTGTGTCGCTTCTCACCAGAAAAAGTGTCTTAAGAAAGTGTTGGTACTCATCGCGAAGTGTCTTTTACAGTAACGCTGAAAACGATGCCTAGAACTGGTGCCGATACTAAGTACTGTTACGCACCGCCAGAAA
This sequence comes from Candidula unifasciata, assembly GCA_905116865.2. Taxonomy (NCBI): domain Eukaryota; kingdom Metazoa; phylum Mollusca; class Gastropoda; order Stylommatophora; family Geomitridae; genus Candidula; species Candidula unifasciata. The sequence continues at coordinate 287,480 of CAJHNH020003935.1, forward strand.
GATGCCCTGCTTATGTGTGTGCTCAACGTGCAGTAAAGATCGTCTTGAAATGAACAATGAGCTTGAATGCGATACTTCTAAATTTTGTCAAAATCTGCTGTGTGCTACATAATGTTGAGTTTAACAAATAGAAAGCAGCTAAGCTAGGGCACGCTGGGTTACTTGTTATGCTGTGATTTTGTGAAGTCTTAGGTTCCCTGTGATTGCTCCAAACAATATACTTCTAGGTCTCTCCCTGCCCGTTTGGGTTTCCATTGTTATGTCTTGTTATTCGGGTGTGTGCGGTAATGAGCAGTCTGATAAACCGGCCGCCACCGCTCTTCCTGGCGGTGAGCTAATTTATGATAAAGCGGACGTTATTAAGGCTCACTTGGATCAGATGGACAGTGAACAAATAATCTATAAACTGAAAGAATCATTCAACAAGTTGGGGTGGGGGTGGGGGGGGGGGAAGGGTGAATAGAGGAGGTTCTTGAAGTTATTCAACACTGAAGGGAAAACATAGGCAGACTTTTAATCAGGTTGCGACTGGTACTGCTATCATGTCTACTCTTCGTTGGCCACCGAGGAATGAGACGGAGCTTGTGAGGGAATGCCTCGAGGGCAGTGACTGAAATTCTTGATTCATTCATGCATGTCTTGTTTAATTTAAAAAAAAAAAAGTTTTCTTTCTATATAACGGAAGTTATTCATATTATTTTATAACTCCTAAGACTGACTGAATGCTTAAGATACGTCCGGAATGTGATGTACATAAATGTTCGAACAGTAACTAGAAAAATGGTTTTAAAAATACAAGGAAATATAGGGAAGAGAAGAGTAGAAAAGGGTCAGAAAAACATAAAGTATATGATAATTTTCAAAAGTGTTGAAGAGGACAATTTTTGGACAGGAAATGGAGCCTGGCCAGCCGGAGGTCAACAGGGGGCGCTAGCGGTGAAACATCAGGAAGTACAATAACTGTGATGTCTGCTGTCGAAGGCTGGACCGCCACGGCCGGGCTCAAATATGTGGCTTTTCTACACCTCTAGCTAGTCTGTTCTCCACAAAACATGGGCAAGGATCAGGAATTGTTGGAGGCATGTCGGACTGGAAACTTGGCCGCCGTAGAGAAACACCTGCAAGGGCGACTGAGTGCTAGAAACAAAGGCTCTCGAGCGTCCACCGTTGGGGCGTTATCTACGCTCTCTAAAAGGTTTATTTTCCTGGCTCATGTTTTTCTGTCCGGTTTCAATTTCTTTTAACTTTATGAGCAGGTAGCATGCACTGCTGGTTGTAAAAATGTCCATAAAATTGATATTAAGAAGGTGAACTTACTTATTTACCACGGTCGGTATATAAGACAAAGTAAAGACCGAAAGAATTTGTCTTCAACCATGGAATGAAGATGTTTGTGACAGAGCAATTAGAATTATCTTGAAAGGGCTTCTATTTTGAGTGCCATAATTTAAATATCCATCTATTATTATGAACCGCACAATTGGAAAAGGAATTATAATATTGTGAATGCTTTAGCACATGCTATAACAAAATTATTGTTGCTACCCAGTCATTTTCTGTATCAAGGCAAGGCCTGCTCCTCGAGTGCTGGAGTTCTCGGGCTCATGCTCGGTGAGGGCTGGAATTTTTTTTTTACTTGGACTTCTAGTAATTTCCCCTGGTCTCTGAGTAGTAAGACTGGACGCCCATGTATATTGTTGTACACATACAAAAATCCCTTGGCAATTGGAAATCAAAAAGAATAGCCTAATGTTGCTGCCCGGGCATAATTTGTAGTTACAAATCTGCCTAAAAGTATTTTGCTGGTGCTACTAAGTACATGAAATGCGTTGAGATTCTTCACATGAAAGAGCTATTCTGAGTACCATAATTTAATTACCCATCTATTATTGTGAACAGCAGAATTGGAAGAGAAATTATAACATTGTGAATGCTTTAGCACATGCTGTAAAAAAACTATTGTTGCTGCCCAGACAGTCATTTTCTGTATCAAGGCAAGGCCTGCTCCTCGAGTGCTGGAGTTCTCGGGCTCATGCTCGGTGAGGGCTGGGATTTTTTTTTTACTTGGACTTCTAGTAATTTCCCCTGGTCTCTGAGTAGCATAACTGGACGCCCATGTAAATTGTTACACACGTAAAAAAATGCCTTGGCAGTTGAAAATAAAAAAAAAATAACCTAGTGTTGCTGCCCGGGCATAATTTGGAGTTGAAAATCTGCCTAAAATTATTTTGCCGGTGCTACTAAGTACATGCAATGCATTACATTCTTCAGACAGGCTTGATTTAGAAGTAGAATGGAGTAGTTATGGGTTACTACTAAACTTGTGCCATGATGTTGATCCATTGTATAAACCATAAACTTGTTGACAGCATCAGAGAACTCCTTTTGCAGACACAAAGATATAAAGGTCAGAAAATGATCAGTGGGTTTTCTGACCTTCAGCAAATCCAATAAAATGAGGTTGTAAATACTTTTGTTGTTTCTGTACGACTTTTTGAATGCTAAATCGTATTAAAAAAAAATATGGCTCATATGTCCATTTGCCAACAAGCTTTAGACAGAGTTACTCTTGAATTAAAAAAAAAAAAATTAAAGTATGTAACACATTTGAGCAGAAATCAGCGTTGTTCTTAAGTTTAGGATTGGAATGCAACAGGTTGAGTAGAGCAGTAAGGTGTGGGTACATTTTATTTCTTTATGTCTAATAAATGCAATATTTTTAGAAGGGAGGACCAGATTGTGTGTCATGCCAGGTGCATGTCATCAATGTGGTGTTAGTCCCATATTTTCTTGACCACAGCGGCAGTCTGTGAGTGCTGTAGCTTGTATCACAGTCATTAAGAGGTGTAGTGAGTATCACACCTAGAGTCAATGAGAGATGTAGTTTATATCACACTGAGAGTCATTGAGAGATGTAGTTTGTATCACACTGAGAGTCATTGAGACAGTTTGTATCACACTGAGAGTCATTGAGACAGTTTGTATCACACTGAGAGTCATTGAGACATGTAGTTTGTATCACACTGAGAGTCATTGAGAGATGTAGTTTGTATCACACTAAGAATCGAGAGATGTAGTTTGTATTACACTGAGAGTCATTGAGAGATGTAGTTTGTATCACACTAAGAATCGAGAGATGTAGTTTGTATCACACTGAGAGTCATTGAGAGATGTAGTTTGTATCACACTAAGAATCGAGAGATGTAGTTTGTATCACACTGACAGTCATTGAGAGATGTAGTTTGTATCACACTGAGACTCATTGAAACATGTAGTTTGTATCACACTGAGAGTCATTGAGACATGTAGTTTGTATCACACTGAGAGTCATTGAGACATGTAGTTTGTATCACACTGAGAGTCATTGAGACATGTAGTTTGTATCACACTGAGAGTCATTGAGACAGTTTGTATCACACTGAGAGTCATTGAGACAGTTTGTATCACACTGAGAGTCATTGAGAGATGTAGTTTGTATCACACTGAGAGTCATTGAGAGATGTAGTTTGTATCACACTGAGAGTCATTGAAACATGTAGTTTGTATCACACTGAGAGTCATTGAGAGATGTAGTTTGTATCACACTGAGAGTCATTGAGAGATGTAGTTTGTATCACACTGAGAGTCATTGAAACATGTAGTTTGTATCACACTGAGAGTCATTGAGAGATGTAGTTTGTATCGCACTGAGAGTCATTGAGAGATGTAGTTTGTATCACTCTGAGAGTCATTGAGAGATGTAGTTTGTATCACACTGAGAGTCATTGAGACATGTAGTTTGTATCACACTGAGAGTCGTTGAGAGATGTAGTTTGTATCACGCTGAGAGTCATTGAGAGATGTAGTTTGTATCACACTGAGAGTCAATGAGAGATGTAGTTTGTATCACACTGAGAGTCATTGAGACATGTAGTTTGTATCACACTGAGAGTCATTGAGAGATGTAGTTTGTATCACACTGAGAGTCATTGAGAGATGTAGTTTGTATCACACTGAGAGTCAATGAGACATGTAGTTTGTATCACACTGAGAGTCATTGAGAGATGTAGTTTGTATCACACTGAGAATCAATGAGAGATGTAGTTTGTATCACACTGAGAGTCATTGAGAGATGTAGTTTGTATCACACTGAGAGTCAATGAGAGATGTAGTTTGTATCACACTGAGAGTCAATGAGAGATGTAGTTTGTATCACACTGAGAGTCATTGAGAGATGTAGTTTGTATCACGCTGAGAGTCATTGAGACATGTAGTTTGTATCACACTGAGAGTCATTGAGACATGTAGTTTGTATCACACTGAGAGTCATTGAAACATGTAGTTTGTATCACACTGAGAGTCATTGAGACATGTAGTTTGTATCACACTGAGAGTCAATGAGACATGTAGTTTGTATCACACTGAGAATCAATGAGAGATGTAGTTTGTATCACACTGAGAATCAATGAGAGATGTAGTTTGTATCACACTGAGAATCAATGAGAGATGTAGTTTGTATCACACTGAGAATCAATGAGAGATGTAGTTTGTATCACACTGAGAATCAATGAGAGATGTAGTTTGTATCACACTGAGAGTCATTGAGAGATGTAGTTTGTATCACACTGAGAGTCATTGAGAGATGTAGTTTGTATCACACTGAGAGTCATTGAGAGATGTAGTTTGTATCACACTGAGAGTCATTGAGAGATGTAGTTTGTATCACGCTGAGAGTCATTGAGACATGTAGTTTGTATCACACTGAGAGTCATTGAGACATGTAGTTTGTATCACACTGAGAGTCATTGAGACATGTAGTTTGTATCACACTGAGAGTCATTGAGACATGTAGTTTGTATCACACTGAGAGTCAATGAGAGATGTAGTTTGTATCACACTGAGAATCAATGAGAGATGTAGTTTGTATCACACTGAGAATCAATGAGAGATGTAGTTTGTATCACACTGAGAATCAATGAGAGATGTAGTTTGTATCACACTGAGAATCAATGAGAGATGAGTTTGTATCAACTGAGAGATGTAGTTTGTATCACACTGAGAGTCATTGAGAGATGTAGTTTGTATCACACTGAGAGTCATTGAGAGATGTAGTTTGTATCACACTGAGAGTCAATGAGAGATGTAGTTTGTATCACACTGAGAGTCATTGAGAGATGTAGTTTGTATCACACTGAGAGTCATTGAGAGATGTAGTTTGTATCACACTGAGAGTCATTGAGAGATGTAGTTTGTATCACACTGAGAGTCAATGAGAGATGTAGTTTGTATCACACTGAGAGTCAATGAGAGATGTAGTTTGTATCACACTGAGAGTCATTGAGAGATGTAGTTTGTATCACACTGAGAGTCAATGAGAGATGTAGTTTGTATCACACTGAGAGTCAATGAGAGATGTAGTTTGTATCACACTGAGAGTCAATGAGAGATGTAGTTTGTATCACACTGAGAGTCAATGAGAGATGTAGTTTGTATCACACTGAGAGTCATTGAGAGATGTAGTTTGTATCACACTGAGAGTCATTGAGAGATGTAGTTTGTATCACACTGAGAGTCATTGAGAGTTTGTATGTAGTTTGTATCACACTGAGCAATGAGAGATGTAGTTTGTATCACACTGAGAGTCATTGAGAGATGTAGTTTGTATCACACAGTCTGAGATGTATTTTGTATCACACTGAGAGTCATGTATGTAGTTTGTATCACACTGAGAGTCAATGAGAGATGTAGTTTGTATCACACTGAGAGTCAATGAGAGATGTAGTTTGTATCACACTGAGAGTCAGATGTAGTTTGTATCACACTGAGAGTCATGAGAGATGTAGTTTGTATCACACTGAGAGTCAATGAGAGATGTAGTTTGTATCACACTGAGAGTCAATGAGAGATGTAGTTTGTATCACACTGAGAGTCATTGAGAGATGTAGTTTGTATCACACACCATTGAGACATCATTGTATCACACTGAGAGTCATTGAGACATGTAGTTTGTATCACACTGAGAGTCATTGAGACATGTAGTTTGTATCACACTGAGAGTCAATGAGACATGTAGTTTGTATCACACTGAGAATCAATGAGAGATGTAGTTTTGTATCACACTGAGAATCAATGAGAGATGTAGTTTGTATCACACTGAGAGTCAATGAGAGATGTAGTTTGTATCACACTGAGAATCAATGAGAGATGTAGTTTGTATCACACTGAGAATCAATGAGAGATGTAGTTTGTATCACACTGAGAATCAATGAGAGATGTAGTTTGTATCACACTGAGAGTCATTGAGAGATGTAGTTTGTATCACACTGAGAGTCATTGAGAGATGTAGTTTGTATCACACTGAGAGTCATTGAGACATGTAGTTTGTATCACACTGAGAGTCATTGAGAGATGTAGTTTGTATCACACTGAGAGTCAATGAGACATGTAGTTTGTATCACACTGAGAGTCATTGAGAGATGTAGTTTGTATCACACTGAGAGTCAATGAGACATGTAGTTTATATCACACTGAGAGTCATTGAGAGATGTAGTTTGTATCACACTGAGAGTCATTGAGAGATGTAGTTTGTATCACACTGAGAGTCATTGAGACAGTTTGTATCACACTGAGAGTCATTGAGAGATGTAGTTTGTATCACACTGAGAGTCAATGAGAGATGTAGTTTGTATCACACTGAGAGTCATTGAGAGATGTAGTTTGTATCACACTGAGAGTCATTGAGAGATGTAGTTTGTATCACGCTGAGAGTCATTGAGACATGTAGTTTGTATCACACTGAGAGTCATTGAGACATGTAGTTTGTATCACACTGAGAGTCATTGAGACATGTAGTTTGTATCACACTGAGAGTCAATGAGACATGTAGTTTGTATCACACTGAGAATCAATGAGAGATGTAGTTTGTATCACACTGAGAATCAATGAGAGATGTAGTTTGTATCACACTGAGAATCAATGAGAGATGTAGTTTGTATCACACTGAGAATCAATGAGAGATGTAGGCTAGGTCTCTAACCACAACACCACATGGGTGTCATATTACTCTGTCAGTAGGCTAGGTCACTAACCACAACACCATATGGGTGTCATATCACTGTGTCAGTAGGCTAGGTCATTAATCACAATCCCACATGGGTGTCATATCACTGTGTCAGTAGGCTAGGTCACTAACCCCAACACCGCATGGGTGTCATATCACTGTGTCAGGAGGCTAGGTCACTAACCCCAACACCACATGGGTCTCATATCACTGTGTCAGGAGGCTAGGTCACTAACCCCAACACCACATGGGTGTCATATCACTGTGTCAGTAGGCTAGGTCACTAACCCCAACACCACATGGGTGTCATATCACTGTGTCAGTAGGCTAGGTCACTAACCACAACACATGGGTGTCATATTACTCTGTCAGTAGGCTAGGCCACTAACCACAACACCACATGGGTGTCATATTACTCTGTCAGTAGGCTAGGTCGCTAACCAAAACACCACATGGCTTCTATGTGAGAAGAACTGAAACTGATATTTGATCATCCATTTCATCCACAGCTTTTGGAATTTGAAGAGTGCAAACATCAACTGCGTGGATGCTAGCGGAGACACACCTCTGCACTTGGCTGCTCTCAATGGTCACAAGTGAGCTTTTATTTGTAACATTTTTTTCTTCATAATCATGTTCCATGTCGATAATTCCCTGTCTCATTTAATTACCAGAGTTGCAGTTTGTATTCTTGTTTTAATTATGCAAGTTGGTCAAGCTGTCAAGGAATTAGTCTCTTTGTCTTGGTGTGCATGGTATTGAGCAGGCCGATTGACTGGCTGCTACTACCCTTGTGGGCATGAGCTGGATTATGATAAAGTAAAGGCTCGCTGGGATCAAGTCAGCAGTGCAGTAGAAGAGGCAAGCATCCATATCTGGAGAGAATGATTCAGCTGGGAGGGAACAGAGGGTGAATTATTATCAACATAAGGATAGGGAACTCTTTATTGTCTGTTGAGGAGGGGGATGGAACATTTATGGGAATGTCTCATGTGATGTCAGTTCTTTATTTGTTCAGCCTGGCCTTATTCTATGTTGGAGATGAAAAAGAAAACGAATGAAGAACCGGTGAACTCTTTCAAGAAAAATAAAATGGCTTTATTATTCATGTCTAGAATTACATACCTCAAGGAAGATTATTTTATTAAATCATTCTTTGTCAATTGAGACAAGATAGAGAATTTATAATTGGATGCTTTGGAGATGTGGTTTTATAGACGAATGATGAGAATACCCTAGACAGTTAAAAAAGAGTAATGAAGATTCTTGAAAGAAACTGACTCACAAAGATTAACTCGTTGTCGCCATCAGAAAGAGACAATCTTCATTCTTTGGTCACGTGATAAGAAGGAGAAAACTGGATTACATCGTGACAGTAGGAAAGTTGAAGGGAAGGAGAGGCACAGGAAGACAGAGAGAAAATTTGCTGGATAGTTTGACGTTGTGACATGAAAGATCATCTCTGTCGAAGTTGATTGAAAGTACACGAGACGGTTGTGGATAGACATGACTACTGTCACACGGCATGGACTTTAAGAAGAAAGGATGTGATATTTATGTAGGATTGTGAATCTTTGACCAGCTTGTGTTAGTTTCTCTAGTCCATTCATGAGTTTCAAAGCTGGGCACATGTTCATCACCTTTATATTTCCTGCCAGATCTCATCAGCACTTCTGTCTCCTACCATATCTCATCAGCACTTCCCTCTCCTACCAGATCTCATCAGCACTTCTCTCTCTACCAGATCTCATCAGCACTTCTCTCCCCCAACAGATCTCATCAGCACTTCTGTCTCCTACCAGATCTCATCAGCACTTCTGTCTCCTACCAGATCTCATCAGCACTTCTGTCTCCTACCAGATCTCATCAACACTTCTCTCTCCTACCAGATCTCATCAGCACTTCTCTCTCCTACCAGATCTCATCAGCACTTCTCTCTCCTACCAGATCTCATCAGCACTTCTCTCCCACAACAGATCTCGTCAGCACTTCTGTCTCCTACCAGATCTCATCAGCACTTCTCTCTCCTACCAGATCTCATCAGCACTTCTCTCTCCTACCAGACCTCGTCAGCACTTCTCTCCCCCAACAGATCTTAGTCTCCACTGTTCTGAATTCATTCTTTTCTTCTTCACATTTACCAGCTGTAAACTCCAGTGAACATTTTGGTTATTTGTCCATTTCTGGACTTCAGTCTTTTTCCACAAATTGAATTTTGCGTGATCATCTATTTGACATATCTGGCTTTTTAAAAATGCAGACTGTTGGTTCCTCACCTCTTAGGTAGATGCACTCTAAAAGAAACACCTCAGATTAGTTGACTCTTACGACATGCTTGTTAGGGGGGACAGTGGGCTGTCTATCTCAATCACACAATGTTATTGATTTCTATCTCCTGCGCACATGACATGTGTTGCTTATGTTACAGAGAAATCGTCTCCATTCTCCTGGATTGTGAAGCATCACCAACCATCTTGGACAGCCAGGACTGCTCGCCCCTGCACCTGGCTGCTTGGAATGGGCACACAGATATTTGTAAACAGTTGATTACAGCATCTGATGACCAGGCATTTGTCAACCTGCAGGTGAGTACACATGAGAATCTGTGCATGTCAACCTGCAGGTGAGTAGACATGAGAATCTGACGCATGTCAACCTGCAGGTGAGTAGACATGAGAATCTGTGCATGTCAACCTGCAGGTGAGTAGACATGAGAATCTGACGCATGTCAACCTCCAGGTGAGTAGACATGAGAATCTGACGCATGTTAACCTCCAGGTGAGTAGACATGAGAATCTGTGCATGTCAACCTGCAGGTGAGGAGACATGAGAAACTGACGCATGTCAACCTGCAGGTGAGTAGACATGAGAAACTGACGCATGTCAACCTCCAGGTGAGAAGACATGAGAATCTGACGCATGTTAACCTCCAGGTGAGTAGACATGAGAATCTGTGCATGTCAACCTCCAGGTGAGAAGACATGAGAATCTGTGCATGTCAACCTGCAGGTGAGGAGACATGAGAAACTGACGCATGTCAACCTGCAGGTGAGTAGACATGAGAAACTGACGCATGTCAACCTCCAGGTGAGAAGACATAAGAATCTGACGCATGTTAACCTCCAGGTGAGTAGACATGAGAATCTGTGCATGTCAACCTGCAGGTGAGGAGACATGAGAAACTGACACATGTGTCCAGCTATCTCGCTCTGTGTTTTCAAATAAGTTCTGGTTGTATATCCACTTCTGGACTTTAGTCATGTTCCAGAACTTGAATTTTGTATGCATATCCTTTTACAGATTTGGCCTACTTGTGTGCAGACTGTTGGTTCCTGACCACTCAGGCAAATGCACTGGGTCTTTTGAGGAAAAAGTCCTAATTAGTCACCTAGTAGGACAAATAGTTAGGGAGGCAGTGGGTGTATTCGTTTATCCTCCTTCTCCTTCTTCTTCTTCTTCATTCACCGGCTGCAGAAGGTCCCGATTAATCGTCCGTTTGAACTATTGGCTTTTACCTGGACCTGAGTTTTGCGTGTACAACTGTTTTACTGGCTTTTGCCGTTCCCTGCCTCACGGGCAGATGTACTCTGACTTCGAGGGAGTTTTTCCTCCAAAAATGGGACCCTAGAACACATGCAGCAAAAATGTAAATAGCTCTTAGGTAGTGGTAATATGGAGTTTAGAATGAAGCATGCATGTATAGAAAGAGGGAGCTGTGGTAGTTTAGATGCACATCTGTCAGCATGAAAGTCTAGGGTTCAAATCTGCATGGAAGTGGCAACTTCTGATAGAGTCCTTGCATTGAATGCATGTTGGCTATGCTGAGGCTTCAGTCTGTGACAGTTTTTCCACAAGCAGCATTGTTGGACAGTCTCTGTGGTTTTCGTTGGCTTAGGAATGTTGCAACTATTTGATGACCCATTTGCTATGAAGTTGGAGGCTGATTACCAAAGATATCTGAATAACCCAGGGTAGAATAGGACATACTAAACAAGACTAGCCTATGGTAGATTAGGAAAGACTAAAGAAGGTTATAAAGCTCATTTACAGACATTGATAGAAGAAGTAACAACAGCACCTCAGGAAATAGCCTAGGGTAGATAATGAAATTCTGTAAATTTATGTAGGATCAAGATTTACATTTATTGTGGTCCATTTGCTGTTGCAGACTCGAGATGGGAACACGGCTCTCCACTTCTCTGCTCAACACGGACATGACAGCACACTCTGTCTGTTGTTACAGGTGAGTGCTTCTTGCAGGAACCAACTGTCATGTTAATGAATTATCTAAAGAAGAGCTTGTCATGTCTTGATAAGAGAGACAGAATCTTTGTAGCAAAGTTGATAAGTTTAGTTTGGAAAATTATTACCTGGAGTTTTAGTTTGGAAGATAATGACCTCTCGTTATTGGAAAGTGGAGGCAGGGATGATGGACATCAATAAAGTCTTAGGCTCGATATTGCATGAGAAAAGTTGTTGACAGCTGGCTATAATGAGAACAACCTTCTGCATGTGTCCTGCAACACGGGGATGAGGACGAATTACACCAAATTAAAACAAGAATAAATAAAATACTTTTACAATCCAGGATAGAAGAGGAAAGACTAAACAAGATCATAAATCCACTACACGACAGGGTAGAAGAGGAAAGACTAAACAAGATCATAAATCCACTACATGACAGGGTAAGAGAGGAAAGACTAAACAAGATCATAAATCCACTACATGACAGGATAGAAGAGGAAAGACTAAACAAGATCATAAATCCACTCATGACAGGATAGAAGAAGAAAGACTAAACAAGATCATAAATCCACTACACGACAGGATAGAAGAGGAAAGACTAAACAAGATCATAAATCCACTACACGACAGGATAGAAGAAGAAAGACTAAACAAGATCATAAATCCACTACATGACAGGATAGAAGAAGAAAGACTAAACAAGATCATAAATCCACTACACGACAGGATAGGAGAGGAAAGACTAAACAAGATCATAAATCCACTACACGACAGGATAGAAGAGGAAAGACTAAACAAGATCATAAATCCACTACACGGCAGGATAGAAGAGGAAAGACTAAACAAGATCATAAATCCACTACACGACAGGATAGAAGAGGAAAGACTAAACAAGATCATAAATCCACTACATGACAGGTTTAAAGAGGAAAGACTAAACAAGATCATAAATCCACTCACGACAGGTTTGAAGAGGAAAGACTAAATAAGTAAAAGTAAAAAAAAAGTAAAGTTCCCTTTTCATGACTTTCGGCGCATCGGGCATATGGGCAGAGCGTCCCATATTTTTACAGACCATCAGCACTCTGTGGGTAATGTGGTCAGCATTACGCCGGCTGTCTTTACTTTCCCAGGACAGCCCATCCTGGTACCCATTTTAGGCTGGGTCGACCTGCGACGCCCCATACCACGATAAAAATCCACGCAGCCTGCAGTGGGTTTCGATCGCGGTATGCTGGCTTACGAGTCGGACTCGCAACGCCTTAGCCACGGACGCCGTGACTAAATAAGGGCCAGAGTATAAGACAAAAAGTAGATTTAGTGAGCTTAAGAATCTCACAATAAGTAATGAAAAAATGAACGTTGCTGCTAGATAGCCTTCATCAGCTTGTAACATCAATAAACAATTATACTGTTGCAGACAGGAATGCATAAAGCACTTAACAAAACATGTTACAAAATGTCTATGACATTTGAACAATAGCAGTTCTGATGATTGCTAAATAATTGCTCATTTATTTGTATAGAAGAAGGCAGATCCTACCATCAGAAACCTGGAGGATCTGTCTCCGCTGGATCTGGCAGCTCAGTATGACAGGCTGGACATTGTCAAACAGCTGGTGACATCTCACCCCGAGCTTCTGACACAGCGATCAGCCGTGAACACACCACTGCATCTTGCTTCACGGAATGGGCATCGTGCTGTGGTGCAGTACCTGCTGGATGCTGGGTTCCCACTCGATGCAAGAGTAAGTGCCCTTCTCACGGCAGTTTTATGAAATGATGACTATCTTATACATGTTGAGATCAAAAGAAACATTACGCCTCAAATATATTTAGATAATAAATACATAATCATATATAAATCTGTTTTCTTCTAAACACAGTTTAGTCTACTAAAGTACATGGTGACAGTCAGTGGAGATATCTTCAGATATTTGCTGCATGCCTGGGACTGCTTAATGTCTCCAGGGATGTTGACTGTGATGGCATAACATATTCTCATCTTTCACTCTGAACTCTTTGAGTCCCAAGGAACGCATCATGAGCTAATTGGTTACAACCCAGCGGCCCAATCGACCCGTGACAAGTAAAGGTTTTTAATTTACCACTGACCTGTAATAAAACACAGACAGCTCAATTTCAACTTTCTTTTGAGTTCTTTGTGTCTGATATCAGGCGTGCTAATTTGGAAACACTGTATAAAAGCTGAAAATATTGTATATTTGTGAGGTTTGAAAAGAAAATGGCCACCGAGCATTATTCTACATGCATGATAGCAGGATTTATGACTTTGGAAGACTCATATTTAAATAAAGCACATCTTTATTAGATTTATCCGAAGCTAAAAAGATAACGTTGCGATGTAGACTTATTTCAGTCAATTATATAGAGCCCAATTTCCTATGTGTTCCTCACGCAAAGGTACAACGATAGCAAAGTCACCTGGCACAGATAGAATATATATAAGTGAAAATGCAATTTTCTTCGGTGTCAGTTAGTTCTAGTGCTATTCTCCTTATTGTTTAGGAACATATCTACAAAATTACAGGCAAACCGAGTGTTATATAAACTTAGTTTTGTGTGAAGATACTGTTTTGGGAAGTCAGTTTACCAAATAATGGTGCTCTGTTATGATGCTTCAAAAGATTCTCTGGAACAAAATCTAATGTACAGACTGAGTTTACATTTTACTTATACATTACTAAGTGATTTACTTTGTGATTCTTTTTGGATCTATTTTAACGAGTTTTTCATGAGTACCATGGTGGCACCCGGTGACTGACATGGGGTTGCATAAGATATTAAATGAAAACTTTTATGTTAAGAAGTGTACAAATGGCAGAAATTAAAATGAAGATAAAAGGACATTTTGAAATCAGATCTTCTTTGGTATTGACATTTTTCTGTTTTTTTTAAAATCCTTTCTGGCATTGGTTGTGTTTGTAGCAAGAAGCCACGAAGGCTAGCCGAGTGCAGAAGAAATGAAGAAGTTAAGATTTGCAAGCCAAGTGGAGAAGGAATAAAGAAGTTAAGATTTGCAATCAAGTGGAGAAGGGAAAAAGAAGTTAAGATTTGCAAGCCAAGTGGAGAAGGAATAAAGAAGTAAAGATTTGCACGCCAAGTGGAGAAGGGAATAAAGAAGTTCAGATTTCCAATCAAATGGATAAGTAATAAAGAAGTTAAGATTTGCAAGCCAAGTGGAGAAGGAATAAAGAAGTTCTGATTGGCAAGCCCAGTTTTTTATGACACTAGTCTCATATTTGAATAGACCAATCAGCATTCAGTGGGCAATTGAATCATCATTGGAGGAGAAGGATACAATTAATCTAGTTTAACTCCATGTCTTGAATGTGGAAAAACTTGAACAGTTTGAAGTTTGCAAGTTCTGCTTCTTCTTTTTCCTCTTCTTTCTTCGCCTAGTTGTTCAATCAGTTTTGGTCTTTAGTCTTGCTCCAGAACTTATGTTGTGCATGCCTATCCATGCTACAGATTTGTCTGATTTGTACACAGATTGTTAATGTCTCGTCTCTTAGGCAGACACACTCCGACTTTGAAGCAAACACCCCTAATTAGTCAACAATTACCACATGGTTGTTAGGGAGCTGTGGGTCTATTCCTTTCCCCTCACCTGGACTTGGACTTTTAGTAATCCCCCTGGTCTCTGGCTAGTGAGAGCGGACGCCCATGTGTATTGTTGCTTACGTAACAAATCCCTTAGCAATTGGAAATAAAAAAGAGTAGCCTAACAGCACTGCCTGGGCAAACATTTTCAGTTAAAAATCTACCCAAAGTATTTCAGGATCCTCGCCGTTGCTACAGAGCCTGTGCACTGTGCTGAGCTTCTTCGGACTCAGACTTGTTACAAGAAGAACGGAGCACTTAAGGGTTACTGCCCGTGTGCCATAATGTTGATCCGTTGTTCAAACCTCAAACCTCCCCCACAGGCAGTCAGTTGTTGCAAAAATCTTGCCCTGTATTATAATTATTGTATGCTGCATGAAGAACAATTTGTCAAATGTAGTGGATTGATTGTGGTTATTAACAGCTAAGTTTGACATAAGCACTTTATGTGAGCTTTTTATAATAAAAGTTAAATATTTTGTTTACATGCACTTGTGTAATTAACAGTTAACATTTACCTGCAGTTTAGTATTATCTACAGATTTTGACTGTAACAGTTAACATTGACATATTATCAGTTCTCGTTATGCCTAGTGGCACATGAGGCTTCAGAGAGGACTTTCCATGCTTTCCTGTCCTGCGCAATCCTCAGTGCAGTTTTCCATGTCAAAGATGCCGCACTCAGGTCACTTTCCATCGTTCGTCTCCATGTTGTTTTTTGGCGCCCCTGTTGTTTCTTTCCCTCTGGTGTCCATGTGAGAGCTGTTTTGGCAGGTATATCAGGATTCATTCTCATAACGTGGCCAAGCCATTTCCATCTTCTCTTGGTTATCATACTGTCTAAAGTTTCTTGGTTTGTGGCTTGAAGTAGTTTAGTGTTTGAGATTGTATCTGGCCAGAAAATTTTGATAATTTTACGTAGACATTGTGGTGGAAGGTGGACAGCTTGTGTGCATCCTTTTTGGTCATTCTCCAGCATTCCGCTCCATAAAGAAGAACTGGAAAAATGATGCTCTTGTAGAGTCGGAGTTTCGTTCCTCTGAGGTAATTGTTGGATTTTCAGATTTGCCTCATCCTTCCAAAAGCAGCTCTAGCTTTGTTCAGACGTGACTGTGTGTCCTCTTCGGTCCCTCCTGGCAGGGACACCACACTGCCAAGATATGTGAAATGTTCTACATTATCAAGAGTTTGGTTATTTATGGTCACTGGTTGTTGGTTTGGACTGCTTGTCATGATCTTAGTTTTCTTTGTATTTACTCTCAGTCCCACGATTTCTGCTGTGCTGTGTAGTCTGTTACTTTTTCTTGTATATGTTCATGTTTATGTGATAGGAGTGCTATATCATCTGCAAAATCAAGGTCCTCAAGCATGGAGAATTGACATATAGTTTAGTATTGTCTACAGATTTTGACTGCAACAGTTAACATTGACATATAGTTTAGTATTGTCTACAGATTTTGACTGCAACAGTTAACATTGACATATAGTTTAGTATTGTCTACAGATTTTGACTGCAACAGTTAACATTGACATATAGTTTAGTATTGTCTACAGATTTTGACTGCAACAGTTAACATTGACATATAGTTTAGTATTGTCTACAGATTTTGACTGCAACAGTTAACATTGACATATAGTTTAGTATTGTCTACAGATTTTGACTGCAACAGTTAACATTGACATATAGTTTAGTATTGTCTACAGATTTTGACTGCAACAGTTTAACATTGACATATAGTTTAGTATTGTCTACAGATTTTGACTGCAACAGTTTAACATTGACATATAGTTTTAGTATTGTCTACAGATTTTGACTGCAACAGTTAAAATTGACATATAGTTTAGTATTGTCTACAGATTTTTGACTGCAACAGTTTAACATTGACATATAGTTTAGTATTGTCTACAGATTATGACTGCAACAGTTAAAATTGACATATAGTTTAGTATTGTCTACAGATTTTGACTGCAAAAACAGTTAACATTGACATATAGTTTAGTATTGTCTACAGATTTTGACTGCAACAGTTAAAATTGACATATAGTTTAGTATTGTCTACAGATTTTGACTGCAACAGTTAACATTGACATATAGTTTAGTATTGTCTACAGATTATGACTGCAACAGTTAAAATTGACATATAGTTTAGTATTGTCTACAGATTTTGACTGCAACAGTTAACATTGACAAATAGTTTAGTATTGTCTACAGATTTTGACTGCAACAGTTAAAATTGACATATAGTTTAGTATTGTCTACAGATTTTGACTGCAACAGTTAACATTGACATATAGTTTAGTATTGTCTACAGATTTTGACTGCAACAGTTAACATTGACATATAGTTTAGTATTGTCTACAGATTTTGACTGCAACAGTTAACATTGACATATAGTTTAGTATTGTCTACAGATTTTGACTGCAACAGTTAACATTGACATATAGTTTAGTATTACCTACAGATTTTGACCGCAACAGTTAACACTGACATAAAGTTTAGTATTGTCCACAGATTTTGACTGCAACAGTTAACATTGACACATAATTAAGTATTATCTCCAGATTTTGACTGCAATAGTTAAAAGTGACCTAGTTAAAATTGACCTATAGTTTAGCATTATTCTCAGACTTTGTCTGCAACAGTTAAAATTGATGTATAGATTAGTCTTCTCCCTCAGATTCTCACTGAAACAGTTAACATTGACATATAGTTTACTATTGTTCACAGAATTTGACTGCAACAGTTAACATTGACATGTAGTTTACTGTTGTTCACAGAAATTGACTGCAACAGTTAACATTGACATATAGTTTACGATGGTTCACAGAAATTGACTACAATAGTTAACATTGACATATAGTTCATTATTGTCTCCAAATTTTGACGGCACCAGTGTACTGATCTGTAGTTTAGTACTGTTCTCAGACTTTGACTAAAACAGCTAATATTTTTGTATAGTCAGGTATTATTCTCAAAGTTTGACTGCACAAGTTAATGTTTATCTGTAGTATTATCCCAGAAACTGTGACTGCATTGATTTGTAGGCACGTTTGTAACATTATCCCAGAAACTGTGACTGCATTGATTTGTAGACATGTTTGTAACATTATCCCAACTAATGGAATGGTTGTGTCCCACTAACACCTACTAAATCACTGCCACTCACAGACAGATAAAGGAACAGCCTTGCATGAAGCTGCCAACTTCTGTAAACTGGATGTCATCAGATTACTCCTAGACAGAGGTATCGTCAGTAGTTTAGTTTATGATTACATCTAATTACATTTTAGGTAATACTGTCAATCCATCTAGACACAGACATTGTCACTAACTCCATCTATGATTCCATCTGGACACAGACATTTTCACTAACTCTCTCTGATTCTGTGTAAATACAGACATGACATTGTCACTCCATCTCTGATTCTATGTAGACACAGACATTGTCACTAACTCCCATCTGTAAACATCTAAATAAACATCCCATGTAAACATCTACACATTCTGTGACTGCTGAGGGACACATTCTGTCAGTGATGTAGACTGTGATCTGCTGTATAGTGCATGTCTGTCATTAATCTACATTTAGAGATAACATGCCATGGAGGGGTATTACTGTGGTAAAAAAATACACAGCTCCAGCTTCTCATCTTGCTTCCTGGGCACAGACACTAGTTGTGTTCTTAAATGAAAAATAATGTAACCCCAGTCTTGAAAGTTGATGATCTGACCCTGACATTTAACATATCTCCAACATTTCACTAATTAAACTAAAGGAAGAAAAGAAGCAGACATTTAACATATCTCCAACATTTCACTAATTAAACTGAAGGAAGAAAAGAAGCAGACATTTAACATATCTCCAACACTTCCCTGGGAAGACAAGAAGAAGGAGCAGAAAAGCAGACATTTCGCATATCCCCAACACTTCCCTGGGAAGACAAGAAGAAGGAGCGGACATTTCACAAATCTCCAACACTTCCCTGGGAAGACAAGAAGAAGGAGTAGACATTTAACATATCTCCAACACTTCCCTGGGAAGACAAGAAGAAGAAGAAGCAGACATTTCACATATCTCCAACACTTCCCTGGGAAGACAAGAAGAAGAAGCAGACATTTCACATATCTCCAACGCTTCAATGATTAAACTGAAGGAAGAAAAGAAGCAGACATTGCACATATTTCCAACAGTTCACTAAGGTAATTGGAGAAAGGGAAAAAAGCAGACATTTCACATATCCCCAACACTTCTGAGTTAACTGGAAGAAGACGAAGAAGGAGCAGACATTTCACATATCTCCAACACTTCCCTGGGAAGACAAGAAGAAGGAGCAGACATTTCACATATCCCCAACACTTCCCTGGGAAGACAAGAAGAAGGAGCAGACATTTCACATATCCCCAACACTTCCCTGGGAAGACAAGTACCTTAGGAGCAGACATTTCACATATCTCCAACACTTCCCTAGGAAGACAAGAAAAAGGAGCAGACATTTCACATATCTCCAACACTTCCCTGGGAAGACAAGATGAAGGAGCAGACATTTCACATATCTCCAACACTTCCCTGGGAAGACAAGAAAAAGGAGCAGACATTTCACATATCTCCAACACTTCCCTGGGAAGACAAGAAGAAGGAGCAGACATTTCACATATCTCCAACACTTCCCTGGGAAGACAAGAAGAAGGAGCAGACATTTCACAAATCTCCAACACTTCCATTGGGAAGACAAGAAGAAGAAGCAGAATTTTACATATTTCTGAGGTAACTGAATGAAGACAAGAAGAAACAGCAGAAGTTTCAGATATTCTTATGATAGTTGATATCTTTGATTCTAGGCATCGACATTACAGTCAAATCTCAGACAGGCTGTACAGCAGAGGATATCCTCAGGTCTATTCCTTCCAAGGCTGCTGAAGATGCCCTGAACATTCTCAAAAGTAAGAGTTCTATTTGTAAATTGTGACTCATTCTCAAAAGTAAGATTTATGTTTGCAAACAGTGACTAACACTCAAAAGTAAGATTTCTGTTTGCAAACAATGACTAAAATTCTCAAAAGTAAGATTTATGTTTGCAAACAGTGACTAACATTCTTAAAAGTAAGATTTCTATTTAGAAACTGACTGACATTCTAAAAAGTAAGATTTCTTTTTGTAAATAGCAACTGACATTCTTGAAAGTAAAGTTCTCTTTGTAAACTGACTGATATCTCAAAATTAAAATTTGTGTTTAAAATGAACTCTGAATGAATGAACATTAATAAACAATTTCTGTTTGTAAGCACTTGAACCGTTCTGTCTCTCCGGAGAGTGTTATATTGTGTGTTATAGGGAGGTATACAAGTCAAAGCCTATGGTGGGATTAGCAAGAGCCACTGGCATCTGGACAAGTGTTCCCTAATTAAAGCAAGAGCCACTGGCATCTGGACAAGTTGTCCCTAATTAAAGCATGAGCCACTGGCATCTGGACAAGTGTTCCCTAATTAAAGCAAGAGCCACTGGCATCTGGACAAGTTGTCCCTAATTAAAGCATGAGCCACTGGCATCTGGACAAGTGTTCCCTAATTAAAGCGTGAGCCACTGGCATCTGGACAAGTGTTCCCTAATTAAAGCATGAGCCACTGGCATCTGGACAAGTGTTCCCTAATTAAAGCATGAGCCACTGGCATCTGGACAAGTTGTCCCTAATTAAAGCGTGAGCCACTGGCATCTGGACAAGTGTTCCCTAATTAAAGCGTGAGCCACTGGCATCTGGACAAGTGTTCCCTAATGAAAGCATGAGCCACTGGCATCTGGACAAGTGTTCCCTAATTAAAGCAAGAGCCACTGGCATCTGGACAAGTGTTCCCTAATTAAAGCAAGAGCCACTGGCATCTGGACAAGTGTTCCCTAATGAAAGCATGAGTCACTGGCATCTGGACAAGTGTTCCCTAATTAAAGCGTGAGCCACTGGCATCTGGACAAGTGTTCCCTAATGAAAGCATGAGCCACTGGCATCTGGACAAGTGTTCCCTAATGAAAGCATGAGCCACTGGCATCTGGACAAGTGTTCCCTAATGAAAGCATGAGCCACTGGCATCTGGACAAGTGTTCCCTAATTAAAGCATGAGCCACTGGCATCTGGACAAGTGTTCCCTAATTAAAGCAAGAGCCACTGGCATCTGGACAAGTGTTCCCTGATGAAAGCATGAGCCACTGGCATCTGGACAAGCGTTCCCTAATTAAAGCAAGAGCCACTGGCATCTGGACAAGTGTTCCCTAATTAAAGCAAGAGCCACTGGCATCTGGACAAGTGTTCCCTAATTAAAGCATGAGCCACTGGCATCTGGACAAGTGTTCCCTAATGAAAGCATGAGCCACTGGCATCTGGACAAGTGTTCCCTAATTAAAGCATGAGCCACTGGCATCTGGACAAGTGTTCCCTAATTAAAGCATGAGCCACTGGCATCTGGACAAGTGTTCCCTAATTAAAGCAAGAGCCACTGGCATCTGGACAAGTTGTCCCTAATTAAAGCATGAGCCACTGGCATCTGGACAAGTGTTCCCTAATTAAAGCAAGAGCCACTGGCATCTGGACAAGTGTTCCCTAATTAAAGCAAGAGCCACTGGCATCTGGACAAGTGTTCCCTAATGAAAGCATGAGCCACTGGCATCTGGACAAGTGTTCCCTAATTAAAGCATGAGCCACTGGCATCTGGACAAGTGTTCCCTAATTAAAGCAAGAGCCACTGGCATCTGGACAAGTGTTCCCTAATTAAAGCAAGAGCCACTGGCATCTGGACAAGTGTTCCCTAATTAAAGCAAGAGCCACTGGCATCTGGACAAGTGTTCCCTAATTAAAGCAAGAGCCACTGGCATCTGGACAAGTGTTCCCTAATTAAAGCAAGAGCCACTGGCATCTGGACAAGTGTTCCCTAATTAAAGCATAAGCCACTGGCATCTGGACAAGTGTTCCCTAATTAAAGCATGAGCCACTGGCATCTGGACAAGTGTTCCCTAATTAAAGCAAGAGCCACTGGCATCTGGACAAGTGTTCCCTAATTAAAGCAAGAGCCACTGGCATCTGGACAAGTGTGCCCTAATTAAAGCAAGAGCCACTGGCATCTGGACAAGTGTTCCCTAATTAAAGCAAGAGCCACTGGCATCTGGACAAGTGTTCCCTAATTAAAGCAAGAGCCACTGGCATCTGGACAAGTGTTCCCTAATTAAAGCATGAGCCACTGGCATCTGGACAAGTGTTTCCCTAATTAAAGCATGAGCCACTGGCATCTGGACAAGTGTTCCCTAATTAAAGCGTGAGCCACTGGCATCTGGACAAGTGTTCCCTAATTAAAGCATGAGCCACTGGCATCTGGACAAGTGTTCCCTAATTAAAGCATGAGCCACTGGCATCTGGACAAGTGTTCCCTAATTAAAGCATGAGCCACTGGCATCTGGACAAGTGTTCCCTAATTAAAGCGTGAGCCACTGGCATCTGGACAAGTGTTCCCTAATTAAAGCATGAGCCACTGGCATCTGGACAAGTGTTCCCTAATTAAAGCGTGAGCCACTGGCATCTGGACAAGTGTTCCCTAATTAAAGCATG
Organism: Candidula unifasciata; assembly: GCA_905116865.2. Classification (NCBI taxonomy): domain Eukaryota; kingdom Metazoa; phylum Mollusca; class Gastropoda; order Stylommatophora; family Geomitridae; genus Candidula; species Candidula unifasciata. Next base: position 309,975 of record CAJHNH020003935.1, read on the forward strand.
AGCCACTGGCATCTGGACAAGTGTTCCCTAATTAAAGCGTGAGCCACTGGCATCTGGACAAGTGTTCCCTAATTAAAGCAAGAGCCACTGGCATCTGGACAAGTGTTCCCTAATTAAAGCAAGAGTCACTGGCATCTGGACAAGTTGTCCCTAATTAAAGCATGAGCCACTGGCATCTGGACAAGTGTTCCCTAATTAAAGCGTGAGCCACTGGCATCTGGACAAGTGTTCCCTAATTAAAGCATGAGCCACTGGCATCTGGACAAATGTTCCCTAATTAAAGCATGAGCCACTGGCATCTGGACAAGTGTTCCCTAATTAAAGCAAGAGCCACTGGCATCTGGACAAGTGTTCCCTAATTAAAGCATGAGCCACTGGCATCTGGACAAGTGTTCCCTAATTAAAGCATGAGCCACTGGCATCTGGACAAATGTTCCCTAATTAAAGCAAGAGCCACTGGCATCTGGACAAGTGTTCCCTAATTAAAGCATGAGCCACTGGCATCTGGACAAGTGTTCCCTAATTAAAGCAAGAGCCACTGGCATCTGGACAAGTGTTCCCTAATTAAAGCATGAGCCACTGGCATCTGGACAAGTGTTCCCTAATTAAAGCAAGAGCCACTGGAATCTGGACAAATGTTCCCTAATTAAAGCATGAGCCACTGGCATCTGGACAAGTGTTCCCTAATTAAAGCAAGAGCCACTGGCATCTGGACAAGTGTTCCCTAATTAAAGCATGAGCCACTGGCATCTGGACAAGTGTTCCCTAATTAAAGCATGAGCCACTGGCATCTGGACAAATGTTCCCTAATTAAAGCAAGAGCCACTGGCATCTGGACAAGTGTTCCCTAATTAAAGCATGAGCCACTGGCATCTGGACAAATGTTCCCTAATTAAAGCATGAGCCACTGGCATCTGGACAAGTGTTCCCTAATTAAAGCATGAGCCACTGGCATCTGGACAAGTGTTCCCTAATTAAAGCAAGAGCCACTGGCATCTGGACAAGTGTTCCCTAATTAAAGCAAGAGCCACTGGCATCTGGACAAGTGTTCCCTAATTAAAGCAAGAGCCACTGGCATCTGGACAAGTGTTCCCTAATTAAAGCATGAGCCACTGGCATCTGGACAAGTGTTCCCTAATTAAAGCATGAGCCACTGACATCTGGACAAGTGTTCCCTAATTAAAGCGTGAGCCACTGGCATCTGGACAAGTGTTCCCTAATTAAAGCATGAGCCACTGGCATCTGGACAAGTGTTCCCTAATTAAAGCGTGAGCCACTGGCATCTGGACAAGTGTTCCCTAATTAAAGCATGAGCCACTGGCATCTGGACAAGTGTTCCCTAATTAAAGCATGAGCCACTGGCATCTGGACAAGTGTTCCCTAATTAAAGCGTGAGCCACTGGCATCTGGACAAGTGTTCCCTAATTAAAGCATGAGCCACTGGCATCTGGACAAGAGTTCCCTAATTAAAGCATGAGCCACTGGCATCTGGACAAGTGTTCCCTAATTAAAGCATGAGCCACTGGCATCTGGACAAGTGTTCCCTAATTAAAGCGTGAGCCACTGGCATCTGGACAAGTGTTCCCTAATTAAAGCATGAGCCACTGGCATCTGGACAAGTTGTCCCTAATTAAAGCATGAGCCACTGGCATCTGGACAAGTTGTCCCTAATTAAAGCATGAGCCACTGGCATCTGGACAAGTGTTCCCTAATTAAAGCGTGAGCCACTGGCATCTGGACAAGTGTTCCCTAATTAAAGCATGAGCCACTGGCATCTGGACAAGTGTTCCCTAATTAAAGCATGAGCCACTGGCATCTGGACAAGTTGTCCCTAATTAAAGCATGAGCCACTGGCATCTGGACAAGTTGTCCCTAATTAAAGCATGAGCCACTGGCATCTGGACAAGTGTTCCCTAATTAAAGCGTGAGCCACTGGCATCTGGACAAGTGTTCCCTAATTAAAGCATGAGCCACTGGCATCTGGACAAGTGTTCCCTAATTAAAGCATGAGCCACTGGCATCTGGACAAGTGTTCCCTAATTAAAGCATGAGGTTTCAGAACCATTGTGTGCCACAGTTTTTTTTTTGTTACCAGCCTTCTTCTTGGATGCTGAGCTCGTAACCAAATATTTACATATAGAAACTAGAATTCTTATGTCCATAGTGTTGTCACAGAACCTGCCTGTGTTATTATAGCCAAAAGTATCAACTGCCTGTGTACACATTTTAGTTCAAATAAACTCTCTAACAATGAATGTCTTCATCATCATCATCATCAGTTTTCATTTTTGTCATTTAGCGTTGTGGAAAGCAATAGTTTTATATCTATTGCTTGATGGGCAGCATTGGCTATTGTCATTGCCTGTCGATGTAGAAGCCCTTTAATGTTATCAGTTCATTTTCTCCTAGGGCCGCCTCTTGCTTTCACTTGAGATCTTTTCATGAGTGTCTTCATGTGTTGATAATCTCGAAATATTTAAATTTGTAGCTTATATCTACCATCAACGAACACCAGACTCAGACGGGGAACGTGGAATCGTGGCCAATAGTAGCCTGGATTTGCCAAGCAAAGACTACTCCCAAGGTACTCCTCCACTTGCAAAAGCCCTACCCTGTGTTGTTGCCCCTTCACCTGCTGAACGAAGTACCTACCTCCATAAAAGGTGAGTTTTGCATTATATAGAAATCTTTATGTTTTGTAACTTCAGCTGTGCTGTGTTCATGCCCATATGTGTTTATTTGGCTCAGGTGATGTTATCTCAATTTATGAGTTTTCATTGCCTTTGTGAACATTTGAAGTCTGTTGTGAATTTTCCAAGGAAGATTGAAGTAATAGTTTTCTGCCTTAGAATGTTCTCACTTTTGGAAGTTGGCTGGAAGACAGTTTGACACACACAGCAGTGGCTTACCTGGCTACAAGTTAGCAGAATGTTGAAAAGTTAGGTAAATTAGCTGGATCCTCATCGATTCATTGATTAGGTCAGTGAGTCAAAAGGCTTGTATTGAAGTTAACTGGTCATGTTCTTTTGACATGATCTTTAACTTGCTTTCAGGAGAAAATTGTGATTTCCTAACAAGGTCATGAACTTGCACTTGGGGAAATAGGCATCTCCTTGCTTTTCACATCAATGTGGACGACTTGTACCTCCAGTTTGACAGCCATTGTTGGTTGTTTGAGAAAAATGAGTGCTGAATTCTGTTCAGGAGTGAAGTTGCGCACATTTTCCGATGAAAATGATTCCCAGAGCTATGTTTGCTACATCGTGGTATGTTTCTTATTTTCTGCCATGTGCAGGTGCAGCTCAGATTTTCTATTTTTTGAGTCAGGAGACCCTGCTAGCTTCTGAAACTTTTCATTGCTTTCTAGAGATTCAGATATGAAAATGCTAAAGGAGAAAAATGCTTCCATGTTCACTGGCTGGAAACTGTGCTTAAAGTTGAGGTTGTTTGTCCACTTCTGATCTTTATTCTTCTTCCAGAACTAGAATTTTGTGTGCAAATCTGTTTACAGATCTGGCTTACTTATATGCAGACTGTTGGTTCCTCAAGCATACATGTTAGAAATCATTAATTGATCGCTATTTTCAACTTGCTTATTAGGAAGGCAGTGACTCTACCCCCACCCTTCAAATCAAATGGAGCCCTGGAATCTACACAGAACCTATGGGCCCAGTAATCCACACAGAACCTATGGGCCCAGTAATCCACACAGAACCTATGGGCCCAGTAATCCACACAGAACCTATGGGCCCAGTAATCCACACAGAACCTATGGGCCCAGTAATCTACACAGAACCTATGGGCCCAGTAATCTACACAGAACCTATGGGCCCAGTAATCCACACAGAACCTATAAGTTGCAGAGTGTCCGTCAATGTTGATGTGATTGGTTAGATATACTGTAGCCAGAACATTTGGTTGTCCATCACATGCAAATGACTTGGCTTGTACAGCAAGGCTAAGTGGCTTTTATGCATCATCTTAATTAGATCCTAGCTCTAGAGTGGAAATAAGCTGTTAATGACAATGATGGTGAAGATAGTGATGATAACTGGTGATGATCATAGTGACGGTAATGATGATGTCAGTGTCAGTGATGAGGACGATATTGATAGCAGTTGATGATTCATTGAAATTTTTATTTGAGTTAACTGTACCCTGCCTGTTTCCATTTCAGACGAAGACAAATAGTCACCTGTCTGTAAGCACACATACTGTAAACACGATGTAATCTCTGCTGTCTCATGTCTGCTCTCTGCCTGTGAAAGATTATTTATGCTGCATGGAAAACAGAAATATCCAAATTTCTAATTAATTTTTTTGAAAAGATAAATTTTGTCATATTTGGATATTAGAGGTCGATTAGAAGCTTCTGAAAGTCTTGAATCTGCTGCTCTACATTTTGCATGCTCATCTGTTTTACAGATCTGGCTTGCTTACTTGTATGCAGACTTTTGTTTCCTCTCTTGCTCCATCTTCCTTCTCTACCTACTCTTTCTCTTTTTTTTTTCCACCTCTCACCCTAAGCCTGCATAGAGTTTGAAACAACTGTATGAGTCCATAGCAGCAATGTTCATTGCCTTAGCTTTGCCATTTACTCCAGTCTTGCCATGATGCAAAGTTGTCTTCTCTATGTCTGAGTGATAGTACAGTACAAATCTATCACTGTCTGAGTGATATTTCTGTCTAGTACAAATCTATCACTGTCGGAGTGATATTTATGTCCAGTATAAATCTATCACTGTCTGAGTGATAATTTTGTCCAGTATGAATCTATCACTGTCTGAGTGATATTTCTGTCCAGTATAAATCTATCACTGTCGGAGTGATATTTCTGTCCAGTATAAATCTATCACTGTCTGAGTGATAATTCTGTCCAGTATGAATCTATCGCTGTCGGAGTGATATTTCTGTCCAGTATAAATCTATCACTGTCGGAGTGATATTTCTGTCCAGTATAAATCTATCACTGTCGGAGTGATAATTCTGTCCAGTATAAATCTCACTGCTCTTTCTGATTTTAGTGGCAAATATTTGTTCTGTAATATTAGTGACATTTACCCGGCGATTAGGCTCACTTTATTGCATGTTGCTTGCAGGCATGTCTTGTCTGGTCTGTCCCTTGTTGAACCAGCAGAAGAACATTTCTGTTTTCTGTTCTGGTTCAGACCTTGCTGTGAACCATGCTGCCTGTTACCGATCTCTGCATGTCCCTATGGCTATTGGGGTGGAAGCTACAGATGAGAAACCTCAAACCTTGAAGGAAACATAGCTACTAGGGTGGAAGCTACAGACTTGTTGAGAAACCTTAAACCTTGAAGGAAACATGGCTACTAGGGTGGAAGCTACAGATATGTTGAGAAACCTTAAACCTTGAAGGAAACATGGCTACTAGGGTGGAAGCTACAGACTTGTTGAGAAACCTTAAACCTTGAAGGAAACATGGCTACTAGGGTGGAAGCTACAGATATGTTGAGAAACCTTAAACCTTGAAGGAAACATGGCTACTAGGGTGGAAGCTACAGATATTTTGAGAAACCTCAAAACCTTGAAGGAAACATGGCTGCTGGGTGGAAGCTACAGAGAGTGAGAAACCTCAATTTTACGTCCAGTAGTTTGCCATTGCTTTCTGTACGGTCGGCTTCTTGATACCACTGTCAAAACCAACGCAAGGCGCAAGGCCCGCACCTGGGGTCAAACCCGGCACCCCGGCATTACAAAGCCCATACATAATGCCTAAGCCACAGACACATAGCCTGATGTACGTTTCCACAAATTAAGGTTTTCAGCGGGGAAGGACATCTCTGCATCACAGTCCCCATGGAGAGGACACTTTGAGACTAGATGAGGAGACTAGTCTTTTACATATCTCATTTTAGCCAAGATGGGCCTTTTTTTAAGCACAGCTGTATCACAAAAGTGAATGACCCCCCTGTCATGCTAACTAAATCATCTGCCCATATGCCATGGAATAAAGGAACAGCGGTATATGCTCAGAAGTCCACAGTGACATATAAAGTGGTACTTAGTTATCACTGTGTCATATGGTAATGAAAAGCTTAGAAATAAGAGCAGAGAGTGGACAACCACTGGTGACAGCAGTTTAAGATAGCAGATAATGGTGGTGTATTTGGCAAATTCTGAGGAGAAGCAAAGAGGGACAATCACCAAATAGGCACTTCAGTGGAAAATAAATGGATTCAGGAAATCCAAAAGAAACGCTAGGATAAACAAGAGAGAGACCACTGGACTGGATTCTTCCATGAACATTGATGAGAGAGACCACTGGACTGGATTCTTCCATAATATTGATGAGAGAGACCACTAGACTGGATTCATCCATGATATTGATGAGAGAGACCACTAGACTGGATTCTTCCATGATATTGATGAGAGAGACCACTGGACTGGATTCATCCATGATATTGATGAGAGATACCACTAGACTGGATTCATCCATGATATTGATGAGAGAGACCACTAGACTGGATTCATCCATGAACATGGATGAGAGAGACCACTGGACTGGATTCATCCATGAAATTGATGAAAGAGACCACTGGACTGGATTCTTTTCATGATATTGATGAGAGAGACCACTGGACTGGATTCTTCCATAATATTGATGAGAGAGACCACTAGACTGGATTCATCCATGATATTGATGAGAGAGACCACTAGACTGGATTCATCCATGATATTGATGAGAGAGACCACTGGACTGGATTCATCCATGAACATTGATGAGAGAGACTACTGGACTGGATTCATCCATGATATTGATGAGAGAGACCACTGGACTGGATTCTTCCATGATATTGATGAGAGAGACCACTGGACTGGATTCTTCCATGATATTGATGAGAGAGACCACTGGACTGGATTCTTCCATGACATTAATGAGAGAGACCACTGGACTGGATTCATCCATGATATTGACGAGAGAGACCACTGGACTGGATTCATCCATGATATTGATGAGAGAGACCACTGGACTGGATTCATCCATGATATTGATGAGAGAGACCACTGGACTGGATTCTTCCATGATATTGATGAGAGAGACCACTGGACTGGATTCATCCATGATATTGATGAGAGAGACCACTAGACTGGATTCATCCATGATATTGATGAGAGAGACCACTAGACTGGATTCATCCATGATATTGATGAGAGATACCACTAGACTGGATTCATCCATGATATTGATGAGAGAGACCACTAGACTGGATTCATCCATGAACATGGATGAGAGAGACCACTGGACTGGATTCATCCATGAAATTGATGAAAGAGACCACTGGACTGGATTCTTTTCATGATATTGATGAGAGAGACCACTGGACTGGATTCTTCCATAATATTGATGAGAGAGACCACTAGACTGGATTCATCCATGATATTGATGAGAGAGACCACTAGACTGGATTCATCCATGATATTGATGAGAGAGACCACTGGACTGGATTCATCCATGAACATTGATGAGAGAGACTACTGGACTGGATTCATCCATGATATTGATGAGAGAGACCACTGGACTGGATTCTTCCATGATATTGATGAGAGAGACCACTGGACTGGATTCTTCCATGATATTGATGAGAGAGACCACTGGACTGGATTCTTCCATGAACATTAATGAGAGAGACCACTGGACTGGATTCATCCATGATATTGACGAGAGAGACCACTGGACTGGATTCATCCATGATATTGATGAGAGAGACCACTGGACTGGATTCATCCATGATATTGATGAGAGAGACCACTGGACTGGATTCTTCCATGATATTGATGAGAGAGACCACTGGACTGGATTCATCCATGATATTGATGAGAGAGACCACTAGACTGGATTCATCCATGATATTGATGAGAGAGACCACTAGACTGGATTCATCCATGATATTGATGAGAGAGACCACTGAACTGGATTCATCCATGATATTGATGAGAGAGACCACTGGACTGGATTCATCTATGAACATGGGTGAGAGAGACCACTGGACTGGATTCATCCATGAACATTGATGAGAGGGACCACTAGACTGGATTCATCTATGAACATGGATGAGAGAGACCACTGGACTGGATTCATCCATGATATTGATGAGAGAGACCACTGGACTGGATTCATCCATGATATTGATGAGAGAGACCACTGGACTTGATTCATCCATGAACATGGATGAGAGAGACCACTGAACTGGATTCATCCATGATATTGATGAGAGAGACCACTGGACTGGATTCATCTATGAACATAGATGAGAGAGACCACTGGACTGGATTCATCCATGATATTGAATCAGTTGCACAGAATAAAATGGAACAAATGAGAACCTCACTGCTGACACAACTCAGCCTTCAGCGAAGAGTCGTAATGCAGTGTATATCATCTCATTGTGGAGTGCCTGGAAATGAGAAAGCTGATCAACTGGCAGGGGAAGGTGTGACAAAAGTGCAGCCGGATGTACCAGTCACATACCGCCAAAAGAGAAGAATCATTAAATCAATCAGGAAACCACCAGCCCCAGCACAAGACGACTATTTTATTATGGACAGACCAGAACAAATCATTATCCTCCGCCTCAGAACAGGGCACAATCGATTATGTAACCACATGAACACAAAATTCAAGATAGGTGTATCAGCCTTGTGCACCTGTGGAAATGTGCCCCAGACAGCAGAGCATGTACTCCAGGACTGCACCGAATTTGACACATTAAGGCAAACCTTTTGGCTGTAAAGAACAGTGGAACGTAAACTCTATGGACCACTGAATGAACTAACAACGACAGTGAAATGTATACAAGAGACAAAACTGCTGATATAGACAACTTATTTCAGGCGAACGAAAGAAGAAGAAGAAGAAAAGCCTCACTAAGTGGAAGTTAGGTTAAAAATTCATTGGCAGGATGTGATGTTTTTTTTTTTTTGATCAGCCAAGTATCAGAGCACCATATATTGGCTCTGCATTTATGGAAGCCTCCTTGGATAGCAGGGAATGTTCATGTTCTGCTCCTGCCTTCTCTTGAGTGTTGACCAGCATTGTGTGGCTGTTCTGAACTGGTTTATTGGGGGGCACCACCTGTGTACCAGGAAACAAAGATAATGACACACCAATGAGACTTAAGTGTGCCATGAAACCAACCTGGAAGATTTACCTGGACAACGAAGGCCTGCGCATGTCGACTTAAAGGTGCAAATATAACAACCATGTTGTAAAGGTAAAGGTGGGAGATCGACTTCATTGCATCCAGTTTGATCCCATATGGCTCAGTCTCTCTCTGCAGAACAACTAGCTGTGGATGAACGCAGATGAAGATAAAGAAGAAGGATGGAATAGAGGAATTAACTAGCCTATTTGATGTACAGCACAACATGATGATGATGATATACGATGGAACTTCATTGTAAATATAGGAGAATAGGAAAAGCTTTTAAAAATCAATATTGTATGGCAGGGATATTCAATCAAGTTTATTCAGGGACCACAGTTTTAAAAACATGTATCGTCACGGACCATAGGCCTCAGCTACAGCGTAGAAAGATCATTCATGCAGATCTGGCCCGCTGGCCGCCAGTTGAGTACCCCTGTTGCATGGAATCATGGTTTATATTTCAAGTAAAGCTTATAGTTAAGATATTACATGTGGTTGCAGGGCCAGTTTGCTGCAGAACAGTAGTGCACATTCCCCTGCACAAGGGTTTGTGTGGTCTGTCAATGTTGCACTGCAGACTTTGGTATGAGAGAAGAGAGTGTGCCTGTCTTTTGTGGTTTTGATTTTTCCAATACAACAATTAAAAACAAAATAATTTTAAAGTAAAAAAATCCAACAAAAAACCAGCACCACTGAATATGTGGTAGAGTTAGCCTAATAAACAAAGAAATGGATTAAAAGACAGATTGGTGGTAGAGGGGAAGAAAGAAAAAAGTAGAGATGAAAGAAAAATAAACGAATGAAAAAAAAAAATGAAAACAGAAATAAAGAAATAGTGAAAAACAAGAGAGACAGAGAAAAAAAGAAAGTGAGAAAGAAAGAAAGGAAGAAAGAAAGAAAGAAAGAAAGAAAGAAAGAAAGAAAGAAAGAAAGAAAGAAAGAAAGAAAGAAAGAAAGAAAGAAAGAAAGAAAGAAAGAAAGAAAGAAAGAAAGAAAGAAAGAAAGAAAGAAAGAAAGAAAGAAAGAAAGAAAGAAAGAAAGAAAGAAAGTATAATGGCAAAAAATTTTTTTTAGAAATGAGAACAAAAAAGATAAATACAAAGGAAGGAAGAAGGTGAAAGCCTCAGAAAGTACATACATTTATGTCTTACCTTCATTGTTTTTTCCCACCCCCTAGTCTTCCACCAGGATATGATGCCATGTCAGCACCACCCCCCATCCCACCCCGACAGTCTGTGAGAGCAGCGGATCCCATCGACAGCTTCAACGAACAAGGTTAGTTTTCTTACTTGGCTTGTTGTCAACATTGTAATCAGCCATCTTTCTTAATATCTTGCCAAGAAATATTAAAAAAAGAAAAAAGAGAGATATAATGGGTGGTTATCGCCACAAGTATATCATTTCTTTAATGTCCTGTATAACTGGGATCATTGCTAGGGCTTCAGCGTTCATGCACTGAACTGAGATGCTGCTAGTGTTGTCTGGTTGGAGCTTTTATGTATCAGTGTGATTAAGGTGGGTCTTGAATCAAATCAGTCCCTGTGTCGGCTCCAGGACCTCATTGTCTTAAAAAAAAAAAGAATAGACCCACTCCCTCTCTTACAAGCGTGTCTTAAGAGTCGACTAATTAGGGATTTCTTTTTAAGTCTGAGTGCATCTGCCTGAGAGTCAAGAAACCAACAGCCTGCATACAAAAATGCAGTTTTGTGAAATGAATGTGCATGCAAAACTCAAGTTCTGGAATAAGACTGGAGTCCAGAAGTGGATGAACAACCAGAACTTTTCACTAGAGTTTACAGCTGTTGAACATAAAGTTGAAGAATAATCCAGTCCGCACAGCAATAATTTGTTTTTTTGGAAGGCATTGTTTAGAATTTGCTTTTTTTTATGTCATGCCTCATCCTTCAGATATTAACCATTAAGTTTCTCAGCCTGTTCTTTCAGCTTGAGTAGATAGCTTGCTTGTTAACTTGCTTACTGCTATTTTAGCTTATTATAGACTTCTCTAAAGGAAAATTAACTAACTCCGAGTTGCCACATTGTCTACATTTGATCAAAGTTGTAGTCAGACTAGGAAGAAAAGTGATACTAAATTCAGAAGGATGAACAATAATTCAATTAATTTTGTCTTTGTGCAATGATGTCTGGAAAATAGTATATTGATTGAAATATGATCTTAGTATTCATGTACTGTTCAATGTATGGTAGTCGTAGGGGTATAGATGTACTATCTGAGTGATGTGTGATAGTTGTAGGAGTATCATTGTACTGTTTGAGTGATGTGTGATAGTTGTAGGGATATCATTGTACTGTTTGAGTGATGTGTGATGGTTTTAGGAGTATCGGTGTACTGTTTGAGTGTTGGATGATGGTTGTAGGAGTATCATTGAACTGTTTGAGTGATGTGTGATGGTTGTAGGAGTATCATTGTACTGTTTGAGTGATGTGTGATAGTTGTAGGTATCATTGAACGGTTTGAGTGATGTGTGATAGTTATAGGAATATCATTGAACTGTTTGAGTGATGTGTGATGATCAGTGTACTGTTTGAGTGATGTGTGGTGGTTGTAGGAGTATCGGTGTACTGTTTGAGTGATGTGTGGTGGTTGTAGGAGTATCATTGCACTGTTTGAGTGATGTGTGGTGGTTGTAGGAGTATCGGTGTACTGTTTGAGTGATGTGTGGTGGTTGTAGGAGTATCATTGTCCTGTTTGAGTGATTTGTGATAGTTGTAGGAGTAACAGTGTACTGTTTAAGTGATGTGTGATAGTTGTAGGAGTATCAATTTACTTTTTGAGTGATGTATGATAGTTGTAGGAGTTTCAAGGTATTGTTTGAGAAATGTGTGAGGCATGCATGTTGACTTTGTAGTATGCCAGCCAAAATGTGTACAATTGTACCAAAAATGGTGACACCAATTTTCAGGGTTAATTCCCCTGAAAGTGCCGGCACCTCAGGAGAGAGGAAGTGAGAAAGAACTCTCCAGTGATGAGGACAAAAACAAACTCAGTCCAGGTCCATGCGATATCAGTCCTGGCTCAAGGGATGTTAGTCCTCCAGCCAGAAGTCCCACGGTAAGCCACCTGTTCTTTAACTTATGCTCTTACAATATACCAGTGTTGAATGTTGAATTAAGAATCAACATCATAGCACTCGGGACACTCGCTCCATCCCCAGCTTCAGCAGCAAATGAAAAGTTCCATTTCCCATGGTACCAGCAACTGTCTGATTGTACATCCATCTCGCCTTTCCCTAAAGTGTTTGGCATCAGCCAGATCCCCTGGTAACTCCTTGCAGTGCCATTCTCCTCAGACCGTAATGATCTACTTGTCCACTCACGCCAAAAAGGCCCTCACAACTAGCTTGTCATACATCAGTTCACCACCAGGTGGTGCAGAACCGGCGAATCTATCTGCCAGCTTGTTTCCTAACACACCAGCATACTCTTGAGAAAATATCCAAAGGACGATAACTATCTGAGACCTCTGAAGCGATACTTGCCACTCTGCATGAAGCATGCCTGTCTCTACCTTTCTTACAGCATACCATACATTACAGTCACAGTGGTGTCACAGCATGATACTCGTCTGCCAGCCTGAAGGTCTATGGTTCAAACATTTAGGTTTCATTTTTTTTTCTCTTTCTAGAATTGACCTTGGCTTCTAGGACGAGCCAGTCTAAAATGTCTAATAGGTAATGTTTTTGGAAGTAAAGGCGGACTGTGTCAAACCATAACCCGCTGAGTGATGAGTGGTCTAAACAATATGGATCTAGTACTGTGTGTCTGATGCATCAGAGGTGTGAAAAGGTTATTGACTTATCATAAATTGGTTATTTGTTAAAAGTTATCAACATCACCGCACTGAGGGTATGATAAAACTTAAAACCTTTCTGAAGAAAAACTATTGCCAATATAGGCACATATAATATATCAAATTAAAGAGAAATGAGTGCGGAATAAATCTGAACTATTTAATTGTCAGTATTACAACAAACTATTATTAAAATCACACAATATTCAAGGATGTTAGACACATAAGAAAATTATTTACACAAAACATTTTGTGCTTACCTTACTTTTCAACTTGTTCAACAACACTGCTATTCATTTCAAGGAAATAATCCTGCCTTCTCTGTTCAGTTGTGTATCAGCTAGACCTTATTTGAAACAATTAATTTGAATACTTTGGGTGTTATGACAATTTTTGTATTGTATGTCAGATTTCACAACCATCAAAATCGGGAAAACAGCTGATCGAAACAGAGATGATCCGATTGAAATATTTTGTTCAATCTTCACCTTAACGTTATTATCGGCAATCGGTTTAGTAATCAGTGATAATATCAAGACTATTGTCACCATCTGGCTGAAATTCATCGACAGAGTAGAATGTATATTTCTAGACCTTTTCTATTATAATTTGGAAAAATCACACAAAAATTGTATCACATCTAAATGATTTAAAACAAATCAGAAAGTTTTCCAAACATCATGCTGAACTTCCATGACAAAAGAACTCCATTTAGCTAATTCTGTTTTTCCAAAACATGTTCATACAAATTTGTTTTCTCAGCAAACAAAACAGTATTAGAATGTGTCTGTCAGATGCCACTTTAATGGCGATTAGTCCTAGCTGGACGGATTCAAACACCACTTAAATGGTGATTAGTCCTAGCTGGACGGATTCAAACACCACTTAAATGGTGATTAGTCCTAGCTGGACAGATTCAAACACCACTTTAATGGTGATTAGTCCTAGCTGGACGGATTCAAACACCACTTTAATGGTGATTAGTCCTCGCTGTACGGATTCAAACACCACTTTAATGGCGATTAGTCCTAGCTGGACGGATTCAAACACCACTTTAATGGCGATTAGTCCACAGAGAGTTAATTTCTTGTAAGACCTTTTTGTAATTGCAGTTTGTTTATACTCAGATACTAAGACCATTTAAAAAAAAACTTGGAATCAACCTTATATTTGCATTAGCATTTAAGAGCTTGTTAATTAGAAGTCTAACCTTTATGTATTACAGAAATGATAAATTAGATTTGTGAGCATTTAATGAGACCTTATGTGTAACTTCAGTGTCAACCTTTTTTGTAAGATGCATTTCTCTGTTTGTGTTATCAGGAGTTACAAAGGAACAGGGAAAACTACCACATTATTATCCCAGGAAACTGATAGTGGAAGGTCCTGAAGGAAGAGAATAGGGGCTTTTGGGCTGAAATGCTATAGAAAGATTCGCAGAATACCAGGGACAAAGAAGAAGAGAGACAATGACATCCTGAAAGATCTAAATATCAAGGAATGTGGCTGTTAAACAACATCTTATCTCGGAAACTGAAATTTTTCAGCCATACCAAGCACCATGGCAGATTGGATAGAATAATAGCAGAAGACCTGGTACCAGGAACAAGAAGGAAAGAGGGGCAGGGGCCTAAAAGCGCGAAGATGTGCGCAGAATATAAGTGACACCTTCGGTATGAAAGTGCATGAGGCGGGAGAGCTGGCAGGACACCTAGTTTCATGTTCCTCATCAGGCAGACCAGGATGAGAGCAAGATTCTGCTAAGGACCTCCTAGATGATGAAAGAGACAGTGAAAGTAGTCTACAAGCTTTTCTTGATAAAATGGTGGAGGAGAGCAGAAGAATACATACCATATCCCCAGTTGCCGCCCCCCCCCCCCCCCCCCTCAATGTTACGCTTAAATATTTTTTTTACCATGTTACTATATTGTGTTACAATTGAATGCCTCTCTAAACTGTACACATGAACACATTCAGTGCCCCCCCCCCCCCCTTTCCATGTTACACTTAAATGTTTTCCTTACCATGTTACTATGCAGAGTTACAATTGAATGCCTTTATAAACTGTACACGTGAATGACATTGCCAGGACCAGCCCAAGAAACCACCTAGAAAGAAACCCTTGAGTTTCCGTCGACCAGAGCAGGGACCCCACCTTCCCTCTGAACCTTGTGCTGGAGGAGGCAACTATGTTAACTTAGACCCCAGCATCGAACGAGCCCTTGTGGATGCCAGATCTTCCATGGAGCTGGGCAGCATTGGTAAAACACACTGGAACACTTATCTTATGTTTTCAGTGTTTAGCAGCAGATTTGTTCTGTTTAATATTTTAATACTGATTTAACTTTTCAAGCAAGCACATGTCAATGTTATTACTCTCCCGGTTTAATTAGTAACATGCTTATTTGTTATTTAAAGTGTATGTGACATCTATTTTATTCAACGGATTCTTCTTTTGCTTATAATGACAGTATATATATTTAAAGTTTTTTTGAGAAGGTAATGTCAGTATTTTAGATTTTATTTTTTCAAGTAGCTGCTTTACATTTTTAAGTTTTTATAAGCTTTTATTAGTTTCCTTTTTGTTTGTTCGTTTGTTACAGTTTTTTGCTTTCTATTTTTCAAATGTTTGGTCACAGCAGACAAAAGTAATCTGGCTGCCCAGTGGCTGTGTCCATATATTCTTTTAATGTGTTCTTTTCTATTTATATTATGGATATCTATGCCTGTAACTTATGTTTGTTTATTCAGTATTGCAAAGCTTATGTATTAATTGTATAAGATTATAGGAATATAGATTGTCCAGTTTTATTATATTTTAAGTGTAGTTTGAAATAACTGTGGCAATTATATTGTGTATCAGTCTATCTTTGTGGATATTTAAAGTGATCTGGGATACAATTGTTCTGTCTTAAGATATCTTAACACCCCATTTACTTACCCTGTTCTTGTGATATACTGTTTAATCCTTCTGTGTAGTTCTCTAGAGCCATCTACTCCCAGCATGTTTTCTGTTGTCACAGATATATTACAGTGGATCATGTATTCATCAAGGCTGTAACTTTAGGCAGTGGAAGACAAACATTTGGCTTCCATTTGTTCTTCTCTTCCTTCAGTTACCTCATCGAGATGTTGGGAGGGGCCCGGATATGTTCAGTCTCTCTGAGGATGTCAAAATGTTGCTTATTAATGTCATATTCTTAGCTTAAAGATTATTGTTCAATTAATCATGTGCCATCTCAACAATGAAGATTGGCTTCAGTAGATCTTTGACTCATTCTGTCTTTTGTCTTGGTTTCAGTAGATCTTTGACTCATTCTGTCTTTTGTCTTGGTTGTACATATCTTGATATTGTCATCCTTCTTGAATCGTTGTCTACCTCTTGCTATCTTTCCCTCGACCTTTTCCTCCAGTATGGTTTTTAAAAGAGTATTATTATACATTTCATTGTGGCCAGAATATTAAATCGTCTCTTTTTTTATTTCCTTCAGTAATTCTCTTTTCATTTTTAGGAACTCTATATTTGGTTGTTGTTGTCTCTATGAAATACCGCCTATTCTTCTGTATATCCACATTTCCAGAGACTGAATTTGATTTTCTTTTGTCTGTTCATGTTGAGGTTTCCGTATCATACAGCAGGATTGAGTATATGCAACGTTTGATGATTCCCTTTTTTTATTGTGTTGTTTATTTCTCTAGTTGTCAATAGTTTTGTAATCCTATTGAAGATAGTACAGATTATTATTAGAACATGTTTGTTCTGTATTGTTGCGCACTGAGCTGACAAGTGTTAATTGTGTACCTTTGTGATTACCATTCAGGGAAGAACTGAGCTTTTCCCCTAAAGCCCAATTGGAAAAAATCCTTTGCTTTATGGAGGATTTAAACCTGTAACATTAGATAAGATTTACTGTTGGTCTAACTGCTTAGTCACCCATTTTTCACATTTGTAGACTAGCTAGCTATATTGCTGTAGAGTGCATTGATGCCATAACCATTTCTACCTTTTACTTTGCTAACCCACTGAATGTTGTGAAGCTTTTTTTCTAGACATGTCTTTTGTGAATATGTTTTATATGATAACTTGTGATCACCCAACTTGAATGACATTTTAATGATAATTTTATCTACCATAAAAGTGAGAAACTCAGTGTTTGGTTACATCAAAGTTGTGGTTATAAGCACAGTGCTGTCTCAGGATCACGTTTGTCTCTGCATGCAGGGACAGACAAGTGAGATAGTTTGTCAGCAAATGGTTTCTTATTCTTCTTAGCATTCACCGGCTGTGAACTCTGTCACAAGGTCTTGGTTGTTCATCCATTTCTGGACTTTAATCGTTTCCAGAACTCGAGTTTGCTTGTACATCCATTTTACAAGTGGCTTATTTGTGTGCAGACTTTTAGTTTCTTAACTTCAGGCGTATGCACTTTGACTTTTAAGGAAACACCTCTGATTAGTCAGCTTTATGACTGGCTTGTTATGTCTGTTTTCTTGTATCCCCCAACAAAAATTGGGCCTTGAAACCCTCACAGAGAAGTAGATGATAAATCTACACACCATCTACCTTTATTTCAGGTGCCTTCTTGTTCACCAAGCAGAGTTGTGTAAATACATATGTTTACATTGTAAGTTGTGTTTCTCAGACCCATACACTACATCTCTTTGTTTTAAATTTATATTTTCATATACATACATATTTTAATGTTTTTGGGTTCTTGATCCACAATGTTCTGATAATTTTCTGTATCATTTGAATTCAGAAGCCATACTTTTAACACTGCTTTTCATTTTGAAATATCCCTTGAATATTAGAGTGTCCCTTTGTTTCACATTATCCCTTACCTTTTGTGAACTACTGCCAAATTCTGGATGTTGTCAGGTGTGTTCTCAGAATGTGTGACTCCTCTGAATCCTCATTGTTGATAATGTGAGAACTATCCAGTAATTTCTGTCTCTTCCAGAACCTTATGATGCTGTCACTGCAGCTGTTGATGTCAGTACCAGTGTAAGCACATCAAATGTCCCCGGTGCTAGCCTGAGCACATCGAATGTCCCCGGTGCTAGCCTGAGCACATCGAATGTCCCCGGTGCTAGCCTGAGCACCTCATCTACTGCAACAACTGACCTTCTTGGGACTTCCCCCATTGTCACAGAACAATTTGCTGACCAGAACAATGAAACCCTGAAACTGTCACCAGAACTCTCCAACAACAACGATGCAGATTTGATGGTCAAGAAAGAGGAGGCTGCAAGATTACCACCCAAGGTGGATAGAGATTTGACACATGCAGTTTGTGATGGGGCAGAACTGAGAGGTATGTTTGGCCAGTTTCTGTGTGCAAGTTAAGATAAGTATTCAATGTTCCATTTCCCTACATTGTTGTATGTTTGGTATATAATGCTAGTTCTTTATCCAAGAAAAAAAGAAAACAACATCATCCTGCATGATCTGAACATGAAGGAGAATTGGCTCATAAACAGCATTCTGTCCTGGAAGCTGCGGTTTGTTGACCAAGTTAAATGTCATGGTGGCCTGGAGAGAGTGGAGATGGAGGGTGTAGTTCTGGGAAACAAAGTAGAGGCAGATCTCTGGAAGGGTGGATACAAGACGTTGAAGATGCATTGGTTATGAAAGCACATAGGGCTGGAGAACTGGCAGGTGAAAGACAGATGTTTAGGCTTGCTGTGATGAGAGCCACATGCTGTAAAGGAACTGTGGATTTACGATGGTGACATTTGTAAAGATGATTGGTACTTGATGGAGGATGTGGTTAATATGAAGCCAGCTTCCTTTATTTCCTGAATGTGTTCTAATAACCGCTTAGACTTGGTTGACCTGAGAGCTCTATTTAAAACATCTAGAATCTGTTTAAAATCTTCTTAAGTGAGGATTTAAACATAGCCCATCGGACTGGCAGGCAAACCTGCTAACTGTCACTTCTGCTTCCAGTTTTTATATGAAATTGATGTTACTGTAACAGATCACAGCATCTGTTGTGAATGTTACAAAGCCATATTTTTGTTATTTGATAGTTTCTTGTAACTTTCGAGGATGATAGACATTCAGATGGACTTCTTCTTCACTTCCTCTTTGACTGCTTTGGGTGTTGACCTAAATATAATGTTCTTCTTCTTGCACTTCCAGCCGCCTCCACCATAGACACATCGTGCTGTTATAGGGTTTCTCTCATGTGAATCTTTCTAGCCGCCTCCACCATAGACACATCGTGCTGTTATAGGGTTTCTCTCATGTGAATCTTTCTAGCTGCCTCCACCATAGACACATCGTGCTGTTATAGGGTTACTCTCATGTTAATCTTTCTAGCTGCCTCCACCATAGACACATCGTGCTGTTATAGGGTTTCTCTCATGTGAATCTTTCTAGCTGCCTCCACCATAGACACATCGTGCTGTTATAGGGTTTCTCTCATGTTAATCTTTCTAGCTGCCTCCACCATAGACACATCGTGCTGTTATAGGGTTTCTCTCATGTGAATCTTTCTAGCTGCCTCCACCATAGACACATCGTGCTGTTATAGGGTTACTCTCATGTTAATCTTTCTAACCGCCTCCACCATAGACACATCGTGCTGTTATAGGGTTTCTTTCATGTTAATCTTTCTAGCTGCCTCCACCATAGACACATCGTGCTGTTATAGGGTTTCTTTCATGTTAATCTTTCCAGCCGCCTCCACCATAGACACATCGTGTTGTTATAGGGTTTCTCTCATGTTAATCTTTCTAGCCGCCTCCACCATAGACACATCGTGCTGTTATAGGGTTTCTCTCATGTGAATCTTTCTAGCCGCCTCCACCATAGACACATCGTGCTGTTATAGGGTTTCTCTCATGTGAATCTTTCTAGCTGCCTCCACCATAGACACATCGTGCTGTTATAGGGTTACTCTCATGTTAATCTTTCTAGCTGCCTCCACCATAGACACATCGTGCTGTTATAGGGTTTCTCTCATGTGAATCTTTCTAGCTGCCTCCACCATAGACACATCGTGCTGTTATAGGGTTTCTCTCATGTTAATCTTTCTAGCTGCCTCCACCATAGACACATCGTGCTGTTATAGGGTTTCTCTCATGTGAATCTTTCTAGCTGCCTCCACCATAGACACATCGTGCTGTTATAGGGTTACTCTCATGTTAATCTTTCTAACCGCCTCCACCATAGACACATCGTGCTGTTATAGGGTTTCTTTCATGTTAATCTTTCTAGCTGCCTCCACCATAGACACATCGTGCTGTTATAGGGTTTCTTTCATGTTAATCTTTCCAGCCGCCTCCACCATAGACACATCGTGTTGTTATAGGGTTTCTCTCATGTTAATCTTTCTAGCCGCCTCCACCATAGACACATCGTGCTGTTATAGGGTTTCTTTCATGTTAATCTTTCTAGCCGCCTCCACCATAGACACATCGTGCTGTTATAGGGTTTCTCTCATGTTAATCTTTCTAGCTGCCTCCACCATAGACACATCGTGCTGTTATAGGGTTTCTCTCATGTTAATCTTTCTAACCGCCTCCACCATAGACACATCGTGCTGTTATAGTGTTTCTCTCATGTTAATCTTTCCAGCTTGTTTTTAATCTGCTCTTTTAGTGTATGCAGTCCATTTTATGGCTTAACACGTTTAAAAGGCATTTTAAGTGGGCAAACCATTTTATTTCCTATCTTTGTGTGTAATTTAGTATTGGCTGTGTGCCGACTTCATCTCACATGACCTCATTCCTGATTTTATTTCTTCTGGTCACTCCTGCAGCCTTTCTCCGACATCTTATTTCAGTGGTTACTCATTTTCATTTTAGGTTTGTTGTGAATGACTATGTCTGACTCTGGTAGCATAGAGGGGCAGTGAGTGACCATGTCTGACTCTGGTAGCATAGAGGGGCAGTGAGTGACCATGTCTGACTCTGGTAGCATAGAGGGGCAGTGAGTGACCATGTCTGACTCTGGTAGCATAGAGGGGCAGTGAGTGACTATGTCTGACTCTGGTAGCATAGAGGGGCATGGATATGCTTTGTATGGGGTGTTAGTTGGCATTGCCTTAAGCAGTAACTGGAGCCTGGCTGTCCCAGCTTTACTGTCTGAGATGTTTACTACAGAAGGACTATCTTAGCATTCTGGAGCAGCACTACTCTATTGCAGAATATGCCAGTCTCAGAGGCATGGCATTGTCTTCAGATATGTCTCTCTCTTTCTTTCTTTCTCCCCCTCTATCTCTCTTGCCTCCAAAGTCTCCATCCACATCACTACACTCAGAACATACCTATATGTACTGTAACCTCACCACAGATACTTTAGTCTAGGGATCCTTGCAGTTCCCTAGCTTCTCTGTTGTCTATCATTAATGCTTAGTTTTGTTTGTGTATGCTAGAAGAAGTTGGGACCAAGCCGCCAACTTCCTTGGACATTGGTCAGACAGGTGAGAAGCTGGACCAGGTGCTGCAGTCTCCATCACACCAGCAGCCACCAACTCCGGACTGCCCGCCACCATCCCCAGGAACTGCTATACAGAACATCCACTGTCGGATACACCCCAGGGTAAATGTTTGCCTGTGCTTCTGTTCACATTTTTGTCAAAGAGACCTTTTTAGGCTTGTGGAACATTAGGCATTTTGATGCTAAACTCTTATTTTAGAGTCATGTCAGCACTCGTGAGTAGTGGGTCAACATCATGCCAGGCGCCTTTACTTCCCATGTCTTTGGTTCCTATTTTAGGTTGGGTCAGCCTGGGAGCCAAGGTCATTTTCTGAAATAAAAAAACTCATTGTGGATTCGAACCTAAGACCCTTGGTTGTCAGGCTAGCTTCTCGCCACTACAGGTGGATTCCACGTACTCTTAATATTTACATGTATTGTCTAATAAATCATGTTATCTGTGCATTTTCTAATAATCACTTGGTGTATGTATGTGCTTTTGTATTGTACTGTCGTGTAGTAGTGGAGCAGCTGGCCAGATGGTTAGCAAATGTGACCCTCATATGAAGATAGAAAGTCAGATATCTGCCCTGTTAATTTGTTATATGGATATTTCATTATTCTTGTTCTTCTTCTTTTGTTCACCCGAAATAGATTATCTATATCTGCAATGTTGTCTCTAGTATGAACTTCTCTGTCTTTTGTAATTCACTCAGCGACCCGTACAATTTAGCATCAGCCGGAGTTTTGGCCAGAAGTTTTGCCTTGATGTGTTGTATTTGGGACAGTCTTGGAGGACATGATCTGTTGTCTCAGGTGCCAATCTACAAGTACACATGGCTGATTCTCCAATCTTAAATGTTGTGTTTATGTGGCTGTGACGTTGATTTGTCCGTGTGAAACAAAGTAGTTACAGAATTTAACAAACGCATACTACAGGCAGCAGGAGAATCAATATCAAGAGGTGCCCGTAAGCATTATAAGCCATTCTGGAATAGTGAACGAGAAAATTTACATAACGAAGTGGAAACATCCAGAAAGAAAGCAGAGACCAGGCCAAACCAAGAACATCACAATAACTACCAGCATGCAAAAGCAAAATTTATAAGGGCAAAGCTGCAGGTTAGAAGGGAAAGCTGGCAGGAGAAAACAAGGTCATTGAACTTTGAAAAAGACACAAGAAAGTTATTAAGGCTTGTAAAACAAATTAATGATGAGGACACAGGGTGGAACTCAAAGATCACGCTGCAGAAAGATGGAAACATGGTCACAGGAAAAGAGGCAGCCAACCTCTTTGCAGACACTTTTGCATTAGATAATGACATTGAAATCAGTTCAGAGAAAAAAACAAGAAATTCAAGAAAAGACACTATTCAGAAGTCAGAGAGAAATAACATCAGAGGCGCTAGAGGTGCCACTTACACTTAATGAACTGGAGTTGGCCATTTCAAAGCAGTGATTCAATACATTAGTTCATTGTTCATGTGAAACTGGAGCTAATGCAGCAGTGATTCAATACATTAGTTCATTGTTCATGTGAAACTGGCGCTAATGCAGCAGTGATTCAATACATTAGTTCATTGTTCATGTGAAACTGGAGCTAATGCAACAGTGATTCAATACATTAGTTCATTGTTCATGTGAAACTGGAGCTAATGCAGCAGTGATTCAATACATTAGTTCATTGTTTATGTGAAACTGGGGCTAATGCAGCAGTGATTCAATAAATAAGTTCATTGTTCACGTGAAACTGAAGCTAATGCAGCAGTGATTCAGTACATTAGTTCATTGTTCATGTGAAACTGGGGCTAATGCAACAGTGATTCAATACATAAGTTCATTGTTCATGCTAAGTTGGTGCTAATGCAGCAATTATTCAGTATTTATTCAATTTTTATATGAAGCTGGTGCACATGTAGCAGTTATTCATTCACTTTATCAACCTTATTTTCAGGAGAAGCGACGGTCTCGTGATATCGAAACTATCACAGATTCTGCCATCACTGGCCAGGTTGACCAAGTTTCTGCTGTTTCTGATGAATCCGGACTTACCTTGGAACAAAATCTAGCGTTGTTGACTCCAGTTACTGAAGAACCATTAGTTGCTGGAGGCACTCTGCCTCAGGCTCAGCGTCCAAAGAAGAAAAAGCCAACACCATTACCACGGAAGTCCAGCTTGACATCCGAATCCAAAGACATCCATCCACGGTCACCAACTTATCTTTCAGATGTGTCAGGAGATAGTACAGCATTCTCACATCCGTCTTCAGCATGGGATCATGACAGTGACAGACCCAGCAGGCAGCCTCAGGTGCTCACTTATCAAGAACAGCTGAGGAGTGTAGATTTCTCCAAAGAGGAGGATAATTCCAGTAGTCACCTCATTTCACTTGCACCAATTTTATCAGGACATACTGTTGATGACTCCAGTTCTCTTGATGCAGTGGAAGAGACAGTTCTTCTAAGGAGATCTGTGAGTGCAGGTAATGAACCTGTTGACTGGGAAGGACATGCATTTGCTGGTGAGTACACTGTCAAACATTTTGAGTGTACTAGTGCTCAGTTATATCAGCATCTTCTTCTTTGATGCTAAACTTCCGTTTATGGATCCCGGGGCCCTGTTTTGGAGGGGGGTGGAGGAGTAGACCTGTTGCTCCCTTACAGTCATGTCATTAAAGGTGACTGTTGAGGGATTTGTTGGGTTGAAAGGTGCAGATATTGCAGCCTAGCTGTAAACCACAACACAACATACCAGTCACCATTTTCAAGATGAACATAAAAAAAGAAAAAGTTAATTAGTTGTACTGCTTAAAACCAAAACCAAAAACATACCTGTTGTTTTGTTGAACTCAAGCCAGTGTCTTGACAAGTGAAACCAACCAGTATGTCAGCATCCTCCTATCTGAATGTGGAAGGACTTCAGAAGCATTTGTGTTACACTTACATCTGTCTTAGACAAAAGATGTTCATGTCATTTCTTGAGGTTCATGAAGTCAGTATCATGTTAGCATAGAGGTTAGATGCGCACCTTGCAGCCCAAAAAGTCCTGGGTTCGACAAATCTGCATCGAATCTTATTTTCAAAAAAGGTTGGCTACCAGGTTGACCCAGCCTAAAATAGTTACCGGGAAAAGTACTGGGAAGTAAAGGAGCCATCATGATTTTGACCCCATCACCCATCGAGGCCTGATTGGTCTGTAAAAAAATGTCTAGCATCATATGCATGATGAGCTACGGCATGAAAAGGGTCCTAGTCAGAGCATCAGGAAACAAATTGTATATCTTTCCTACATAATATAAGTACACACATTTGATATCTGTTGTAGATGTTAAAGCAAAGACTGTATGTCTGCTCCTTGTCTGCTCTGTAGATCTTATAAGCAAAGGTTGTATGTCTGCACCTTGTCTGCTCTGTAGAACTTGTAAGCAAAGATTGTATGTCTGCCATGTCTGTTCTGTAGATCTTATAAGCAAAGATTGTATGTCTGCGCCTTGTCTGCTCTGTAGATCTTATAAGCAAAGGTTGTATGTCTGCCTTGTCTGCTCTATAGATCTTATAAGCAAAGATTGTATTTCTGCCTTATCTGTTCTGTAGATCTTATAAGCAAAGATTGTATGTCTGCCTTGTCTGCTCTGTAGATCTTATAAGCAAAGGTTGTATGTCTGCACCTTGTCTGCTCTGTAGAACTTGTAAGCAAAGATTGTATGTCTGCCATGTCTGTTCTGTAGATCTTATAAGCAAAGATTGTATGTCTGCGCCTTGTCTGCTCTATAGATCTTATAAGCAAAGGTTGTATGTCTGCCTTGTCTGCTCTGTAGATCTTATAAGCAAAGATTGTATTTCTGCCTTATCTGTTCTGTAGATCTTATAAGCAAAGATTGTATGTCTGCCTTGTCTGCTCTGTAGATCTTATAAGCAAAGGTTGTATGTCTGCACCTTGTCTGCTCTGTAGAACTTGTAAGCAAAGATTGTATGTCTGCCATGTCTGTTCTGTAGATCTTATAAGCAAAGATTGTATGTCTGCGCCTTGTCTGCTCTGTAGATCTTATAAGCAAAGGTTGTATGTCTGCCTTGTCTGCTCTATAGATCTTATAAGCAAAGATTGTATTTCTGCCTTATCTGTTCTGTAGATCTTATAAGCAAAGATTGTATGTCTGCCTTGTCTGCTCTGTAGATCTTATAAGCAAAGGTTGTATGTCTGCACCTTGTCTGCTCTGTAGAACTTGTAAGCAAAGATTGTATGTCTGCCATGTCTGTTCTGTAGATCTTATAAGCAAAGATTGTATGTCTGCGCCTTGTCTGCTCTATAGATCTTATAAGCAAAGGTTGTATGTCTGCCTTGTCTGCTCTGTAGATCTTATAAGCAAAGATTGTATTTCTGCCTTATCTGTTCTGTAGATCTTATAAGCAAAGATTGTATGTCTGTCTTGTCTGCTCTGTAGATCTTATAAGCAAAGGTTGTATGTCTGCACCTTGTCTGCTCTGTAGAACTTGTAAGCAAAGATTGTATGTCTGCCATGTCTGTTCTGTAGATCTTATAAGCAAAGATTGTATGTCTGCGCCTTGTCTGCTCTATAGATCTTATAAGCAAAGGTTGTATGTCTGCCTTGTCTGCTCTGTAGATCGTATAAGCAGATAGATTTGATATCTGTCCCAGATGATTTAAACAGTTGTCCCTTTTCTTCTTCTCTTGCTCTTGATACACACATGTAGCATAGGCTCTTAACCAGCTGACACCAAGTTCTTTGCTGTCACATACAGCTCACCCTGTGTCTTACCCCTCTTTTTTACTTCACTCTCTAGTTCCCTTTTCTGTGTGTTTTTAGTTTGCCTTTATTTTTATGCCCTGTGGGTTCCACCGTAAAAGCTGTTCTAGTTATACCGTTCTCAGGTTTTCTCACCATGTGTCCAGTCCAAGGCCAGGTGTTTTCTTCACCTGTGGAATTTGTTTACTTCTCTCCCATTAGTGATTCTGTCATATCATTTAATTCCCTCTGTTCTGTGCAGGCACCAGTTAAATAATGTGTGTAGTTTATTAGTAAATGTTTTGGTTGTTCTTCGGATAGTTTCATGATGGATGAAAGAATGAGTGGTCCCTATCACTGGTGATGGACAAACAAACAAACAAACAAACAAACAAACAAACAACAATTGTTCTTTGTTGTTCTGCTCCATGAGGCTGTACTTGTTTGACAATTAAAGTTTAAGGTCTCTCCTAAACAAACACATGTTATGTCTGTCCTGAATGATTTCATTTAACACATTTGACTTTTTCCCTAGATAATTTAAACCATCAAGTGTGATGTAGGTTTAGATATATTAAATCTTAATGCCAGTCTTAGATGGTTTAAGTAAATGTGATTAAATCTTTTATATATTGGAGAATGTATCTCATAACTGGTAGTATAAGCAAAGTTTATGTTTGTGTTAGCATAATCAGACAAATACAGTGTCTGTTATAGATGATATAGGCAGTTTCCATGGTGTAGTGACTAGGTACTCACCTGCACATTTGAAGGTTGTGGGTTCAAATCCTAAGGGACTGGATTTACAAAAGTGACCTCTGCTCCTAGATCAGCCCAGCCTCAAATTGTAGAATAGGTAAAGTCCTGGGAAGTAAAGGCAGATGGCATGATATTGACCCCATCACCAACCAAGTGCTAGTTGGTGTCTAAAGTGTTGCTCTAGCTCTGGATGTCTAAGACACCTGATGGCATGGAAAGGGCTGTTTTACTTTAATGAAGATGATATAAGCAAATTAGGTCTCCTACTTACAACAGTCAACAATGAAATGTTGAGTCTGTCACTGTTTATTCTCAAATGCTGCTCTCAGACTATGAATCATGTAAGTTTGCTTGTAGACTTTGCTGCCACTTGTTCTTGCCTTGATGTCAATGTTCACAGCTGTTCTTGCCTTGATGTCAATGTTCACAGCTGCTCTTGCCTTGATGTCAATGTTCACAGCTGCTCTTGCCTTGATGTCAATGTTCACAGCTGTTCTTGCCTTGATGTCAATGTTCACAGCTGTTCTTGCCTTGATGTCAATGTTCACAGCTGATCTGTCTTGATGTCAATGTTCACAGCTGATATGTCTTGATGTCAATGTTCACAGCAGCACAGCTATTTGATTCCTTGTTGTACACTGCGCATGGCTGTTGTTATATTGAAGTTAGGTTAGTTATATTGGAAATTGTTTTTATTATACTGACAATATGTTGTTGTTTTTTCTAAGTTATATTTGTTGGATACAAATACTGGCCATTTATGCTTTCCATGCCCCATTGCTTAAAGACAGTGTGGATTTGGAATGGAACAAATCATTGACATGAGCCTAGGCACAAACTTAGAATGTAGCTATGTTAGTGTGGTATTTAGCCATCTGCATTAGTGTCAGTGTATGAAGAGCGTATGTTGGGCACATCTGGAGAAACAAAGAATCATGCAAACAGGCACCTAGGTGAGAAACAGATAAATTGAAGAAACGAGAAATGTGATAGAGAGGCCATGAGTGCTGGACAGAAAACACTTGCACAGGATAGAAGGGAAAGGGGGAATACACTGAGCCCTGTGTGACATGCTTGACAGAAAAAAAAACGTGCTAGTATTTGATTGTAGCAGTTACTGTTACAAGGTGTTTTCCCAAAACACTTCATCAGCATCACATACAAAGTCCGAAAATTCAGTAATGAGACTAATTTTATAATGGCTAAGACACAAATGCCATCTATAAGTGACAGCATGGAATCCAAA
This sequence comes from Candidula unifasciata, assembly GCA_905116865.2. Lineage (NCBI taxonomy): Eukaryota > Metazoa > Mollusca > Gastropoda > Stylommatophora > Geomitridae > Candidula > Candidula unifasciata. The sequence goes on from CAJHNH020003935.1 coordinate 338,134, forward strand.
GAGGCAACCTTCGTCTATGATCTGGCAACTTTTCATGACCGCCCGATAAGCAGACGACAAACAAGCCGCCATTTTGTAAATCTAGTCAGAGGTGCATTATTACATAATAAACATGAAGCAAAAAAAAAAAAAAAAAAAAAAAAAACATTAAATTCTGTTTAAAACTCAGAAAAAGCGACATTGCAGCAGTTGAATTGATGTGACAAGTTTATGGGGGACGTCCACTTTCTGTTCCTAATGTGGATTAGCTGAAACCCTGACCACTCTGTACGGACAGATTAGCTGAAACCCTGACCACTCTGTACGGACAGATTAGCTGAAACCCTGACACCACTCTGTACGGACAGATTAGCTGAAACCCTGACCACTCTGTACGGACAGATTAGCTGAAACCCTGACCACTCTGTACGGACAGATTAGCTGAAACCCTGACCACTCTGTACGGACAGATTAGCTGAAACCCTGACCACTCTGTACGGACAGATTAGCTGAAACCCTGACCACTCTGTACGGACAGATTAGCTGAAACCCTGACCACTCTGTACGGACAGATTAGCTGAAACCCTGACCACTCTGTACGGACAGATTAGCTGAAACCCTGACCACTCTGTACGGACAGATTAGCTGAAACCCTGACCACTCTGTACGGACAGATTAGCTGAAACCCTGACCACTCTGTACGGACAGATTAGCTGAAACCCTGACCACTCTGTACGGACAGATTAGCTGAAACCCTGACCACTCTGTACGGACAGATTAGCTGAAACCCTGACCACTCTGTACGGACAGATTAGCTGAAACCCTGACCACTCTGTACGGACAGATTAGCTGAAACCCTGACCACTCTGTACGGACAGATTAGCTGAAACCCTGACCACTCTGTACGGACAGATTAGCTGAAACCCTGACCACTCTGTACGGACAGATTAGCTGAAACACTGACCACTCTGTACGGACAGATTAGCTGAAACCCTGACCACTCTGTACGGACAGATTAGCTGAAACCCTGACCACTCTGTACGGACAGATTAGCTGAAACCCTGACCACTCTGTACGGACAGATTAGCTGAAACCCTGACCACTCTGTACGGACAGATTAGCTGAAACCCTGACCACTCTGTACGGACAGATTAGCTGAAACCCTGACCACTCTGTACGGACAGATTAGTTGAAACCCTGACCACTCTGTACGGACAGATTAGCTGAAACACTGACCACTCTGTACGGACAGATTAGCTGAAACCCTGACCACTCTGTACGGACAGATTAGCTGAAACCCTGACCACTCTGTACGGACAGATTAGCTGAAACCCTGACCACTCTGTACGGACAGATTAGCTGAAACCCTGACCACTCTGTACGGACAGATTAGCTGAAACCCTGACCACTCTGTACAGACAGATTAGCTGAAACCCTGACCACTCTGTACGGACAGATTAGCTGAAACCCTGACCACTATGTACGGACAGATTACCTGAAACCCTGACCACTCTGTACGGACAGATTAGCTGAAACCCTGACCACTCTGTACGGACAGATTAGCTGAAACCCTGACCACTCTGTACGGACAGATTAGCTGAAACCCTGACCACTCTGTACGGACAGATTAGCTGAAACCCTGACCACTCTGTACGGACAGATTAGCTGAAACCCTGACCACTCTGTACGGACAGATTAGCTGAAACCCTGACCACTCTGTACGGACAGATTAGCTGAAACCCTGACCACTCTGTACGGACAGATTAGCTGAAACCCTGACCACTCTGTGCGGACAGATTAGCTGAAACCCTGACCACTCTGTACGGACAGATTAGCTGAAACCCTGACCACTCTGTACGGACAGATTAGCTGAAACACTGACCACTCTGTGCAGACAGATTAGCTGAAACCCTGACCACTCTGTACGGACAGATTAGCTGAAACCCTGACCACTCTGTACGGACAGATTAGCTGAAACCCTGACCACTCTGTACGGACAGATTAGCTGAAACCCTGACCACTCTGTACGGACAGATTAGCTGAAACCCTGACCACTCTGTACGGACAGATTAGCTGAAAACCTGACCACTCTGTACGGACAGATTAGTTGAAACCCTGACCACTCTGTACGGACAGATTAGCTGAAACACTGACCACTCTGTACGGAAAGATTAGCTGAAACACTGACCACTCTGTACAGACAGATTAGCTGAAACCCTGACCACTCTGTACGGACAGATTAGCTGAAACCCTGACCACTCTGTACGGACAGATTAGCTGAAACCCTGACCACCCTGTACGGACAGATTAGCTGAAACCCTGACCACCCTGTACGGACAGATTAGCTGAAACCCTGACCACTCTGTACGGACAGATTAGCTGAAACCCTGACCACTCTGTACGGACAGATTAGCTGAAACCCTGACCACTCTGTACGGACAGATTAGCTGAAACCCTGACCACTCTGTACGGACAGATTAGCTGAAACCCTGACCACTCTGTACGGACAGATTAGCTGAAACCCTGACCACTCTGTACGGACAGATTAGCTGAAACCCTGACCACTCTGTACGGACAGATTAGCTGAAACCCTGACCACTCTGTACGGACAGATTAGCTGAAACCCTGACCACTCTGTACGGACAGATTAGCTGAAACACTGACCACTCTGTACGGACAGATTAGCTGAAACCCTGACCACTCTGTACGGACAGATTAGCTGAAACCCTGACCACTCTGTACGGACAGATTAGCTGAAACCCTGACCACTCTGTACGGACAGATTAGCTGAAACCCTGACCACTCTGTACGGACAGATTAGCTGAAACACTGACCACTCTGTACGGACAGATTAGCTGAAACCCTGACCACTCTGTACGGACAGATTAGCTGAAACCCTGACCACTCTGTACGGACAGATTAGCTGAAACCCTGACCACTCTGTACGGACAGATTAGCTGAAACCCTGACCACTCTGTACGGACAGATTAGCTGAAACCCTGACCACTCTGTACGGACAGATTAGATGAAACCCTGACCACTCTGTACGGACAGATTAGATGAAACCCTGACCACTCTGTACGGACAGATTAGCTGAAACCCTGACCACTCTGTACGGACAGATTAGCTGAAACCCTGACCACTCTGTACGGACAGATTAGCTGAAACCCTGACCACTCTGTACGGACAGATTAGCTGAAACCCTGACCACTCTGTACGGACAGATTAGCTGAAACCCTGACCACTCTGTACGGACAGATTAGCTGAAACCCTGACCACTCTGTACGGACAGATTAGCTGAAACCCTGACCACTCTGTACGGACAGATTAGCTGAAACCCTGACCACTCTGTACGGACAGATTAGCTGAAACCCTGACCACTCTGTACGGACAGATTAGCTGAAACCCTGACCACTCTGTACGGACAGATTAGTTGAAACCCTGACCACTCTGTACGGACAGATTAGCTGAAACACTGACCACTCTGTACGGACAGATTAGCTGAAACACTGACCACTCTGTACGGACAGATTAGCTGAAACCCTGACCACTCTGTACGGACAGATTAGCTGAAACCCTGACCACTCTATACGGACAGATTAGCTGAAACCCTGACCACTCTGTACGGACAGATTAGCTGAAACCCTGACCACTCTGTACGGACAGATTAGCTGAAACCCTGACCACTCTGTACAGACAGATTAGCTGAAACCCTGACCACTCTGTACGGACAGATTAGCTGAAACCCTGACCACCCTGTACGGACAGATTAGCTGAAACCCTGACCACCCTGTACGGACAGATTAGCTGAAACCCTGACCACTCTGTACGGACAGATTAGCTGAAACCCTGACCACTCTGTACGGACAGATTAGCTGAAACCCTGACCACTCTGTACGGACAGATTAGCTGAAACCCTGACCACTCTGTACGGACAGATTAGCTGAAACCCTGACCACTCTGTACGGACAGATTAGCTGAAACCCTGACCACTCTGTACGGACAGATTAGCTGAAACCCTGACCACTCTGTACGGACAGATTAGCTGAAACCCTGACCACTCTGTGCGGACAGATTAGCTGAAACCCTGACCACTCTGTACGGACAGATTAGCTGAAACCCTGACCACTCTGTACGGACAGATTAGCTGAAACACTGACCACTCTGTACAGACAGATTAGCTGAAACCCTGACCACTCTGTACGGACAGATTAGCTGAAACCCTGACCACTCTGTACGGACAGATTAGCTGAAACCCTGACCACTCTGTACGGACAGATTAGCTGAAACCCTGACCACTCTGTACGGACAGATTAGCTGAAACCCTGACCACTCTGTACGGACAGATTAGCTGAAACCCTGACCACTCTGTACGGACAGATTAGTTGAAACCCTGACCACTCTGTACGGAAAGATTAGCTGAAACACTGACCACTCTGTACAGACAGATTAGCTGAAACACTGACCACTCTGTACAGACAGATTAGCTGAAACCCTGACCACTCTGTACGGACAGATTAGCTGAAACCCTGACCACTCTGTACGGACAGATTAGCTGAAACCCTGACCACTATGTACGGACAGATTAGCTGAAACCCTGACCACTCTGTACGGACAGATTAGTTGAAACCCTGACCACTATGTACGGACAGATTAGCTGAAACCCTGACCACTCTGTACGGACAGATTAGCTGAAACCCTGACCACTCTGTACGGACAGATTAGCTGAAACCCTGACCACTCTCTACGGACAGATTAGTTGAAACCCTGACCACTCTGTACCGGCACATTGGACGTTCTATACTTCTGCGACCAAATATTTGTCACTTCCTTGCCGAATCCGCCGTTTTCTTAAACGTTAAAATACTTTCCGTGTACCGGTTGTTTCCCTTCTCAGGCAGCATGGAATTACTTGACCCTGTTGCCTATTTGTAATGACATGTAACAAACAAGTTTTTGTTGCGTCATTAAGCGGCCTTTATTTGTGCAAACATGATATTAATGTGTCTGATTTCTTTGTTTTGTTTCTTATTTTTACCCGCCACCTAGCTCTCCGGCAGCGGTTGCCAGTCCACATATCGGCTCATTGATCCGCGCAAATCGACCGGTACTTATTGCTGCTAATGGCGGCTCGCTTTAGCTCTATTGTTGGCGTCTCCAGTGCAGGGAAGGGAAGTGTGGCCTGCACCACGCCCGGGTTTTGTTTTAAGTAACCCACACAATCTTTTGTCAGGCTGCTAGATGGCGTTTGTGGGGTGGGGGTGGGGGCGTTTTCCCAGAGGCGTGTCTCACTGGATGAAGTTTGGATTGCGGAAGGGGCGGGGAGGCCCTGGGGGACAGGTTCATCGCAAAACTCGTTTGTCGAAATGTGATGTGAATCCTTATCGTCGTCATCATCATCATCAAGCTGTAGTAATAGACCACAACCCAGGTACTCTAGACTGCAGGTTACTTTGTAAATACATGTTGCCCTAAGATAACCGAAGGATGTGTGAGTGGGTGTGGGTAGACAGACAGACATCTAGCTAGCAATCTAGCTAGCTATCTAGATAGATAGAGAGATGGATGGATGGATGGAATGGGGTGTGGGTTTAGGTGGGTGGGTAGATAGATAGCTGGATGGATGGAGGGAGGGAGGTATGGATGGATGGATGGGTGTGGGTTTGGGTTTGGGTGGGTGGGTAGATAGATAGATAGATAGATAGATATATATATAGAGAGAGAGAGATAGATAGATAGATAGATAGAGAGAGAGAGAGAGAGAGAGAGAGAGATAGATAGATAGAGAGAGAGATAGAGTGCAGAAGGGGGGGGGGGTGTAGTAAATACTTTACGCTGGAAGCATGCACAGCACGAGTCTAGCGATCATCAGTCAAGAACTCCTGGTCAGAAATTGTTGGACCCGCTAAGATAACCGTGGAATATATGTGTATGTATATATATGTATATATATATATATATATATGTATGTGTGTGCGTGCGTGCGCGTGTGCGTGTGTGTGACGTACGCACGTATATATGTATATGCTGAGTGTCAGGCGTGCTGGATGCAGTCGCGACAGAGAAACATACTGCTCCTGGTTGTCTCTGGAAAATTGAGTGCCGTGAAACCACTTCTGTCTTTAGGAATGTTACTTGATGAGTAAACTTTTCTTTAAAGACACGAACCGCCCGCCACAAGATTCGAACCCTAATACTCGAGCGAGGGTGAGGTTATTGTTAAACGCTTTCACTGACTTTTAAGCCACCCAGCTAATTAAACTCACACTCTCTTCCCTATCATCACCAACACGTCACCGCCGCTGACACACTTACTCCTCACTCCAGCTGCACACCGACGCGTCGCCGCCCCTGACTCTCCTCACTCCAGCTGCACACCAACACGTCGCCGCCCCTGACTCTCCTCACTCCAGCTGCACACCAACACGTCGCCGCCCCTGACTCTCCTCACTCCAGCTGCACACCGACGCGTCGCCGCCCCTGACTCTCCTCACTCCAGCTGCACACCGACGCGTCGCCGCCCCTGACTCTCCTCACTCCAGCTGCACACCAACACGTCGCCGCCCCTGACTCTCCTCACTCCAGCTGCACACCAACACGTCGCCGCCCCTGACTCTCCTCACTCCAGCTGCACACCAACACGTCGCCGCCCCTGACTCTCCCCACTCCAGCTGCACACCAACACGTCGCCGCCCCTGACTCTCCTCACTCCAGCTGCACACCAACACGTCGCCGCCCCTGACTCTCCTCACTCCAGCTGCACACCAACACGTCGCCGCCCCTGACTCTCCTCACTCCAGGTGCACACCAACACGTCGCCGCCCCTGACTCTCCTCACTCCAGCTGCACACCAACACGTCGCCGCCCCTGACTCTCCTCACTCCAGCTGCACACCAACATGTCACCGCCCCTGACCGTCACAGGGGACGATTAAACTGCAACTTCAAACATTGACAGGAAATAAATAAATACGGATAAAAGCAGAGACGAGAGAACTTGGGAATGAAAAAACAGGGGCGTCATTGAGGCTTGCGATTTCTTGTTGGCTGCACCTTTACAGTAATCTGTATGTCTGGGTTTGAACTGAAAGCATTTAGGGTAAGCTGATTTGTGTACATCGTCTTTCTTGAACATTTAATACTATACTGGCCACTCAAAAATGCATAGTTATCTGATAGCGCTTTAAAAAAAAAATTAGTTGACGGGAAAGCCCGTACACTAAAAGTTATCGATGACCTCGATGCAGAAGAACTGACGTTTGATTGGTTGAATCCTAAGGTAGTCTTTGTGCCATTTGAACAGTTTAACTCATTGAAAAGATTAAGTTCATTTTGGTAGCTATGCGTTTTTTGTGTTGTTGAGTTTTGTATGTTTGACCGCGGTGGAGAGTTTGATTTCACGCCCTCAATCATAAAAGTATAACAAGCCTTGACTGACTTTCTACCCCACCAGGACATCACACAAGCGATAAACTCCCGATGACACAATGTGCCACCATGCGGGTGAGGATCATCGGGGAGAATCATTAGGTGTATTTCCTTCCGAGTCGGACTGTCTGAGGGCAAGGAACTAACAGTCTGCTTACTAACAAGTCACACACGTCAAACGGATCTGCATGCAGAACTCAGGTTAGGGATCAAGACCAATGTCCAGGAGTGGACGAACAATCAGAACTTTCCGCCGGTGGACACTAAGAAGAAGAAAAAGAGGAAGCAGTGCCGGTTGGTCTATAAAATATTGGTCCAATACCGGTTTCTCGCACGCCCACAGATTTCATAAGGGTCCTTTGCTTTCGTACTTGCCACTTGTAGACCCACATGCAACTCCTGCCAACCGTGTCATCGTCTGCAACCTCCTGCTGCTACCTTCGTGCGCTCCATGTGTCCTCAAACTGGGTCTTGTAATTCTCTTCTCTTCCTGCTAGTTATAGCCCTTTATCTGTTGAAGTTGCCTGTGAGTGTTACTGTTAGTTATTCTTGCCCCGGGTAAATGATGCGTGAAGTTATTATCTCCTAGAATAATGTCGGGTCATGATGCTTTTCTAGCTGTTCGTCCTACAGTCGATACCGTGTGCCATTGGTAGTCATGTCCGTCCACATCTTTTTGCCTAGCATGCTTTCGCTTATTCTCCGATACAGATGGTCATCCATGAAATAATGCGAAACTGCTCAACATCTTCTCTCTGTTGTCTCTCTTTCTCTGACCTTGACCCTCCAGTTTTCTTGTTGTTACAACATGCTACAGATTTCATCCTTCTCACCACCTATCTAAAAACAATGTCGATGATCACCTTCTGGTGGCGGCGATCATCTCTCTTGGTGAGGTCATCTCTCCCTGGATGGTTGATACTGTCTTTCTGTCCAGACAATGTCGATGATCTCCTTCTGGTGGCGGCGATCATCTCTCTTAGTGAGGTCATCTCTCTTAGTGAGGTCACCTCTCCCTGGATAGTTGACACTGTTTATATGTCCAGACAATGTCGATGATCTCCTTCTGGTGGCGGCGATCATCTCTCTTAGTGAGGTCATCTCTCTTAGTGAGGTCACCTCTCCCTGGATAGTTGACACTGTTTATATGTCCAGACAATGTCGATGATCTCCTTCTGGTGGCGGCGATCATCTCTCTTAGTGAGGTCATCTCTCTTAGTGAGGTCATCTCTCTTAGTGAGGTCATCTCTCTTAGTGAGGTCATCTCTTCCTGGATGGCTGACACTGTTTCTTTGCCTGTGGTGGTCTCATCATTCTTCTTTAACAACATACTGCTATTGTAAATGATATATTGTGTGTATCAAATATGCGCGTGTGTGTTAGTGAGTATGTTTGTGGCTGTGTTTGTGAGCGAGGTATTTAGCGAGTGAGTTAGTGAATAAGAGGAGAGAGAGAGAGAGAGAGAGAGAGAGAGAGAGACAGACAGACAGACAGACAGACAGACAGACAGACAGACAGACAGACAGACAGACAAACAGAGAGACAGACAGAGAGACAGAGAAGAACGATCAAACTTAATTTTTGAAGGTTTAAGAATTGGGCATTATTTCTTCAAGAGAGAGAGAGAGAGAGAGAGAGAGAGAGAGAGAGAGAGAGAGTGAGAGAGAAAGAAAGGGAGAGAGAGAGAGAAATTGAGAGAAAAGGAGAGAGAGCGAGACAGAGAGAGACAGAGAGAAGAACGATCAAACTTTATTTTTGAAGGTTTAAGAATTGGGCATTATTTCATCAAGATATATATATATATATATATATATATATATATATATATATATATATATATATATATATATATATATATATATATATATATATAGAGAGAGAGAGAGAGAGAGAGAGAGCGAGAGAGAAAGAGAAAGAAAGAGAGAGAGAGAGAGATAGAGAGAGCGAGAGAGAGAGAAAGATAGAGAGAGCGAGAGAGAGAGAGAGAGAGAGAGAGAGAGAGAGAGAGAGAGAGAGAGAGAGAGAGAGAAACATGCAATACTTGCTGTGGCCTTGTGCCAGAAATAGCCTACATTGAACGACTTCATCAATGACTTTATGGCTGGTCGCCGGGAGACATGTTGTGCGCATGTCTGCAGCTTGAGCACAGGAACCTCCAGACCGTAAGCGCCAAATGTGCACGGGTGGCGCCAGCTTAGATCCCTCGGGTAGGCGTGATGCAAGTGATGCAGGGCGGGCGTTGGTAGACATATTTGGACATGCATGGGCTGGTTGTAATGTAGCTTAGTTGTCTTGACTCCTCTCCCATTTCGGGCGCCGGGGGGCCGGTCAGATAAATGAAATATGGCTGATGAAGCATCATTCATTTTGTTCAAGCCATGCTGCTTATTATAGCTTGCTTATCTTCTGTATGTGTGTTTTGTTTGCTGTCATATTCACTTATTTCTCCTAATATGGTAATTTCGTCTGATTCCTCGGCCGCATAGAACAGAGTAGCCTTGGTAGTACTTGGTGCAGCACTTAATTATAATGTCCTATAAGGTTCAACGGAGTTTCTGAGATTTGTCTGTTGGGTTGGCATCTAGGAAGTGACTCTTAGAGTTGTGGGAATAACAGCACTTCAGGTAACGGACTGGAGGGATACAATTTACAGTGGTGCCTCTGTATACGTTCGCTTTGGTGTACGTTGGACTTGCTGTACGTCCTATTTAGACGCGAAAACTTTTGCTTGGTAGACGAACTTGTATGGGTCAAAATTAGTCACGACACCCTGCGCTATCGTTGTTTACCTGGCTTGATATAAAGTACATGTAGATATCGTTGACTTTGCAGGGAAGTATCACCCACAAGAAAGTCGTTATAGCATTGTCCGGAATGACCGGACAGTGAATCATTTCTGCAAGATCCCGAGGAGAGGGCAGAAGCCAAGTTCTTCAAGCAGATTTTTAGTAAAAGTTAAACCCGATAAACCTCAGCCAGGTCCAAATAACGAAGAGAGACAGAAACGGAAAGTTTTCTTACAATGAGACAACAGATAACATTTCCTCCTCAGTACCGTCTTCCTAGCTTGTACTCGACTCTTCTTACAAGGCCACAGTGAGCCTACAGTTTCATTGATTTCATCTAGATGCTTTTGCTGTTATGTATTCTATTTTTGGGCAGTATATAAATGATTTGTGTAGTTAAGGATCAGGAAGGGGTTCAGTAGCAAGATACTACTGTTTTCTTGTGCCTTTTATCCTTCACCGTAGCATTGACCTTCAACTAATCATGTCCTTTGTGATCTCATTCTGCCTGCTCCAGATCCTACCCACATTATTCATAGGTCTATACTTGAAATATTTTAACTCTTCTCTGTTTATTTTAGTTCGTCGACTCTCGACTCTCTGTTTTGCCGTGCTGGTTCATGTGAAAGGGTATTCCTCAAATGTTTTCAATGTAATTATTTTTTTCGCGCCAACAATCACCAGTGATTGGTTGTACTTAGTCTTGTTCCATACGCCCCGACATTAGTTATTCTATCTTATCTTTTATTCTCCACACGCACAAACACACACACACACACACTCTCACTCTTTCATTCACTCACTCACTCACTCTGTCACTCACACACTCACTCAGTCACTCACACACTCACTCACACTCACACCCACCCACACACACGCACACACACTCACACTCTTACACTCACCCAATCACTCAGTCACTCACTCACTCACACACGCGCACGCACGCACGCACACACACACATGCGCTGTGTGAGGCACATCCTTGGTAAATCATGGCGAGACTTTGTCTCCAACGAATGTGTACTCACAAGAGCAAAAATACCATCAGTGTACTGTCTACTGGAACAGAGACGTCTGCGCTGGCTAGGACATGTCTCCCGCGTGGAGGATGGTGGTATTCTAAAGCACCTCCTGTATGGGGAACTGGAAACAGTTGACAGACCTACAGGAAGGGCTAAGCTACGTTATAAAGACATATGCAAACGCGACCAAAGAGAAAGTCAGCCTCATAGCGTTGGAGTATCTACTTTTATGTGTATCCTGTGTGGCAGAGACTGCTACTTCCATATCGGACTTTACATTCGTCACAGCAGATGCTGTTCCCATAGCAGTGGCACATCTCCATAGTTCCCAGTTACTAACAGATGCCATTATTATCTCTGCAATTTCCCCGTCTCGTCTCACATTGCTTCTTAAATAGACGTTTGATTTTGCTTATCAAAGTGAAGATTCGTTGTGTTAGCTCGATAAGAATACAACCTCCGAGGGAATGTTTAGTGTTGAATTCAGAACCGACATAACAGCACTTGGGGCATTTCCATAAGCGTTTCGTCACCATAGTCAACAGCTGGTGAGGAGTTCCAACCCCGACCGCACCATTAACAGTCTGTTTTCTTGTCCATCTCGCCTTTCCCTTGGGTGTTGAGCGTTGGACAGACCCCTAGGTCACTCCCCCGCACACCATCCTCCGGCGGATTCGAACACCAACAAATCAGCGACATGTTCGTTACCCACTATACTACATTGGCTAATATTCACCAGACGTGTGTATCTAAATGTCAACCCTTTGAGTACGTTTCCGGTTCATTCGTTCGTCGGTCGGTATTTAGGTTGATTGAAACTGATGGAGCCTTGCGTAGAATCTCTTGAAAAAAAGCCTGCATTGAATGGACTTCCTGTAAGATTAGCCAGCTTCGTGACGTAGAGCTGGGGAATCTCCAGAGATTGAGGTCGGGACACATAAAGCTTGTCTTTAATGGATCTTTAATGGGAGAGATATTTCAGCATATTTGCTGATTTGTAGCGCTTTCTGTCCCTGTTGTTACATTACCTGTTTTTTTGTTTTTGTTGTTTTTGTTTTTATAGTTGAGTTTTCCCGTTTACTCCCCGTCACATTGTCCCATTTCCTTCTTTCGTTTTCTATGTCGCTGGTGGTTGAATCACTTGACTATTTCATTAAGTTCTTGATTTCTCTTTCGGTCCACTTCTGAAATATTTCAAAGATCCCAAGGGGTAGTCGCTGGAGCTACGGATTTCATGATTTGAACGGCGCTCTTTGGAGGAGGTTCGCCTTCGGCGGAGAGAATAGGCCTTATTGGATAAAACCTGGTGCAATGAAGTCGACCCCCTTGACATGAAACCTTACTGTTTAATTGACAGCTTAGTTGCTCACCGGGAACAATAACAGCTTGTTCCAAACTTTTTGTGTAGACCACCAACCAATTTCCGTGTTTCATTTCTTTGACTTTTCATTGTAGTGTAAACATTCTTCTGTGAAGGCACGTTTCTGAAGCTTCAGTTTGTTTATTTTCTTGCTTATTTGCGAACGTAAGTGCATGGAATTAAGTTGCAGGTCGAGAGCTAATGTCACGGACCGGCAATGTACTATCTCGCCTAGCCTAGACGCTCTTAGGGGAGGCATTGTAGCGTAGCACTGTGTACAAACACTTGTCTGCTTGTTGTGGACACGTCTGGCTAACGTCAGACGTTGGTTCACCGCCTGCCGATGTTTGCGCCTGGCAAGGGTTGAGCACTTGTTTGGGTTCGGTAACTGCTGTGCACTTGTTTGGTCCTGTTGACACATTCTTCCCATGACAGTGTGTGAACTAATGAGGTTGGCCGTTAACCAACTGCAAGGTGTTTCTTTCTTTCTTTCTTTCTTTCTTTCTTTCTTTCTTTCTTTCTTTCTTTCTTTCTTTCTTTCTTTCTTTCTTTCTTTCTTTCTTTCTTTCTTTCTTTCTTTCTTTCTTTCTTTCTTTCTTTCTTTCTTTCTTTCTTTCTTTCTTTCTTTCTTTCTTTCTTTCTTTCTTCTTTCTTTCTTTCTTTCTTTCTTTCTTTCCTTTTCTTTTCTTTCTTTCTTTCTTTCTTTCTTTCTTTCTTTCTTTCTTTCTTTCTTTCTTTCTTTCTTTCTTTCTTTCTTTCTTTCTTTCTTTCTTTCTTTCTTTCTTTCTTTCTTTCTTTCTTTCTTTCTTTCTTTCTTTCTTTCTTTCTTTCTTTCTTTCTGTCTTTTTTTTTTCTGTCTGTCCTGCTGTCTTCTTTTCTTTCTTTTCTTTCTTTCTTTCTTTCTTTCTTCTTTCTTTCTTTCTTTCTTTCTTTCTTTCTTTCTCTTCTTTCTGTCTGTCTGTCTGTCTGTCTGTCTGTCTGTCTGTCTGTCTGTCTGTCTGGCCTGTCGTCTTTCTTTCTTCTTTCTTTCTTTCTTTCTTTCTTATTTCTTTTTATTTTTCTCTTCTTTCTTTCTTTCTTCTTTCTCTTTCTTTCTTTTCTTTCTTTCTTTCTTTCTTTTTTCTTTCTTTCTTTCTTCTTCTTTTTTCTTTCTTCTTCTCTTTTTTTCTGTCTGTCTGTCTGTCTGTCTGTCTGTCTGTCTGTCCTGTCTGTCTGTCTGTCTGTCTTCTGTCTGTCTGTCCCCATCACTTCTGTCTTTCTTCTTTCTTTCTTTCTTTCTTTCTTCTCTTTCTTTCTTTTTCTTTTCTTCTTCTGTCTTTCTCTTCTTCTTTCTTTCTTTCTTTCTTTCTTTCTTTCTTTCTTTCTTTCTTTCTTTTCTTTCTTTCTTTCTTTCTTTCTTTCTTTCCTTTCTTTCTTTCTTTCTTTTCTTTCTTTTTCTTTCTTTCTTTCTTTCTTTCTTTCTTTCTTTCTTTCTTTCTGTTTTTGCCCCATTGTATTTTATTCCTCTCTCCCCCTCCGGTCTGCTTAAATGTGCCGTCAATGAAATTAAAGACTAACAAATCAAGGACGCGAAAAGAGAATTGGGAATTCACGAATGAGTAGAAAGGAAAAAATACATATAAACACAAATAGAATAATAGAAAACCTGCAAGTACATATGGACAGATCAGTCTTTTCAGTCCACATAGCACTGCAGACAAACACACAGTCCCTCACCATACCCCCCCCCCCCTTTCCATGTTAAATGCTCACAGTTGTGATAGTTCCGACAAGACACTGGCTGTACACACTTGGAGATGACCATGGCTGTCTCCTTGCCTGAACGACACACAGTTCCAAACCTCAGCATCTGTGAGCAGCTGGTGTGTCATCTGTTGCTGTGGAGATAACGTAAAGGCAACAAACCCGAATGCAGTGATGAGATGGAGCCCGGATGCAGTGATGAGATGGAGCCCGGATGCAGTGATGAGATGGAGCCCGGATGCAGTGATGAGATCGAGCCCGGATGCAGTGATGAGATGGAGCCCGGATGCAGTGATGAGATGGAGCCCGGATGCAGTGATGAGATGGAGCCCGGATGCAGTGATGAGATGGAGCCCGGATGCAGAGCCAATAGAATTGCCAGATATCCCCATGTGGGTTGCAGGGCACAAAGACTAGCCCCCTCCTCCTCCCGCCCCTCCTCCTCCCAACCTCTCCTCCTCCCGCCCCCAGCATGAATGCAGTAAAGGCGACTAATCTGGGGTGTTTGCTTCGAAGTCCCAGTGTATCTGTGTGGGAGGTGAGGAATGGAGACTACAGTCCCCACAGTGTATCTGTGGGAGGTGAGGAATAGAGACTACAGTCCCCACAGTGTATCTGTGAGAGGCAAGGAATGGAGACTACAGTCCCCACAGTGTATCTGTGAGAGGCAAGGAATGGAGACTACAGTCCCCACAGTGTATCTGTGTGGGAGGTAAGGAATGAAGACTACAGTCCCCTCAGTGTATCTGTGGGAGGTGAGGAATGGAGATTACAGTCCCCTCAGTGTATCTGTGGGAGGTGAGGAATGGAGACTACAGTCCCCACAGTGTATCTGTGGGAGGTGAGGAATGAAGACTGCAGTCCCCACAGTGTATCTGTGGGAGGTGAGGAATGGAGATTACAGTCCCCTCAGTGTATCTGTGGGAGGTGAGGAATGAAGACTGCAGTCCCCTCAGTGTATCTGTGTGGGAGGTGAGGAATGGAGACTGCAGTCTCCACAGTGTATCTGTGTGGGGGGTGAGGAATGGAGACTACAGTCCCCATAGTGTATCTGTGGGAGGTGAGGAATGGAGACTGCAGTCCCCACAGTGTATCTGTGGGAGGTGAGGAATGGAGACTGCAGTCTCCACAGTGTATCTGTGTGGGGGTGAGGAATGGAGACTACAGTCCCCATAGTGTATCTGTGGGAGGTGAGGAATGGAGACTACAGTCCCCATAGTGTATCTGTGGGAGGTGAGGAATGGAGATTACAGTCCCCTCAGTGTATCTGTGGGAGGTGAGGGATGGATACTACAGTCCCCACAGTGTATCTGTGGGAGGTGAGGAATGGAGATTACAGTCCCCTCAGTGTATCTGTGGGAGGTGAGGGATGGATACTACAGTCCCCACAGTGTATCTGTGGGAGGTGAGGGATGGATACTACAGTCCCCACAGTGTATCTGTGGGAGGCGAGGGATGGATACTACAGTCCCCTCAGTGTATCTGTGGGAGGTGAGGGATGGATACTACAGTCCCCTCAGTGTATCTGTGGGAGGTGAGGGATGGATACTACAGTCCCCACAGTGTATCTGTGGGAGGTGAGGGATGGATACTACAGTCCCCTCAGTGTATCTGTGGGAGGTGAGGGATGGATACTACAGTCCCCACAGTGTATCTGTGGGAGGTGAGGGATGGATACTACAGTCCCCACAGTGTATCTGTGGGAGGTGAGGGATGGATACTACAGTCCCCACAGTGTATCTGTGGGAGGTGAGGGATGGATACTACAGTACCCTCAGTGTATCTGTGTGGGAGGTGAGGAATGGAGACTACAGTCCCCTCAGTGTATCTGTAGGAGGTGAGGGATGGATACTACAGTCCCCACAGTGTATCTGTGGGAGGTGAGGAATGGAGATTACAGTCCCCTCAGTGTATCTGTGGGAGGTGACGAATGGAGACTACAGTCCGCATAGTGTATCTGTGGGAGGTGAGGAATGGAGACTACAGTCCCCATAGTGTGCATGTCAGGCGGGACCACAATACTTGAGCACATTCTGGAGGCCTGCCCACTATACCTGCATCTACGAAGAAAAACCTGGCCTCAGGAGCAAAGTGTGCATGCAGAGCAAGCTATGGAGAATCCATGAAGATCTTGCAGCGGACATACGAGTTCATAGAAGTAGCCCACCTGACTGTCTGACCTGAGCATACGAAGCCGAGCGCCAAGAAGACGAAGACCAAAGCCCAGATGTGGACGAAGAAGAAGAAGACCAAAGTTCAGATGTAAACGAACAATCAGAACTTTCCGCCGAAGCTCACAGCCAGTGACCTTAAAAAAGAGGACGAAAAATAATGACCAGATAGCTTCACAACCAGCCCGCGAGTTGAAGTACCTAACGATCCCTGCCTTATTGAGTGACATAGATCAGACAATAAAAAGAAGGCAATAAACAAAAAGACACAATAATTGTATGAACCTAATTGTGTGTAATAATTACGCCAATGCTGGGGGAAAAAAAAAACCCGGTGGGAATATGGCGGGAAAATGGCAGGTCATCAGCTGTATCTCATCCAAGCAGCAGACGACTTGTGTCTGTTGCCACTCCTCTCTGTACAAACACCAGCCTAACCTCGGCGATCCCACGATGAAGCCCCGCCATTGGAAACCTGGCAAAACATGGCCCCCAAGGTAATCTAATTTCTGGGTGTGAGTAGGAGAAGTTAGACCCGATTAGCTCACCCACGCACAGCTGGGAGGGGGCGGGACGGAGGTCAGACAAGCGTGTCTCGATTCTCCTGCCTATGTGCTGTAAAGTAATCGGGTAAAAAAAAAAATAACAGGGTAGAAACCTGAACACCGACCTGCCCCCACAAACCGCGTGGGACCATGGATACAATGTCATGCAAGTGGACTGGGAATGATGGGAAAAGGTTGGGTATTAAAAACCATGAAACGACATAAATCCTCCTCCTCATCGCCCTCCTCCTCCTTCTTCTTCTTCTCTTTCTTCTTCTTCGTCGTGGTTTTCTTCTGCGCCGCCTCCGTCGTCGTCGTTTGCACTTAAAAGGGCGGTTGTCATGTTGTGTTGTGGTTTACATCTAGACGGCGACATCTGCAGCTTTCGGCCGAACACGTCCGATTTTCGCACACCTTAATTACTCGACTTTTTCGACATGCTTGTTAGATGCTTGTGGCTCTGTTGTTTTTGTTTTAACCAAAATAGGGCACATAAACCCTGACTGGGGGTTATTGTTTTAACATTAACCTCAGACTGGAGTGTATGAATCAGCCAGTATGAGGCTTACTGTGTCCACCCTACTGTGACATGACCAAGACTAAGTTACAGACAATCACTGCATGTAAACACCAACCAAGCTGCACCAACCAACGCTTTCCCACGAGATCTGGCTTGCTACCAGCCAGTTCCTGGATGCCAATATCGACACTCCAAACACTAGGGCCCCTTACAATAATGGTTTAATGGAAGGGGCAGTCAAAAGAGGAGACTACAGCTCTGGCACTTCACATGCGGAGTTTATGCTTCAGAGTTTCAATACAAGAATGGCAGTATTGCACCAGTGCACTACAGTATCTCTCAGCTTTTTCTTGATTTAACATTGCTGGTGTGCATTTTACATTTCTTGTTAACCCACTTCTGGTCGATTTATATACCTTTGTAACCCACTCCTGGTCGATTTATGTCTTTGTAACCCACTTCTGGTCGATTTATATATCTTTGTAACCCACTTCTGGTCGATTTATATATCTTTGTAACCCACTTCTGGTCGATTTATATATCTTTGTAACCCACTTCTGGTCCATTTATATATCTTTGTAACCCACTTCTGGTCCATTTATATATCTTTGTAACCCACTTCTGGTCCATTTATATATCTTTGTAACCCACTTCTGGTCGATTTATATGTCTTTGTAACCCACTTCTGGTCGATTTATATGTCTTTGTAACCCACTTCTGGTCGATTTATATATCTTTGTAACCCACTTCTGGTCGATTTATATGTCTTTGTAACCCACTTCTGGTCGATTTATATGTCTTTGTAACCCACATTTGGTCGATTTATATGTCTGTAACCCACTTTTGGTCGATTTGTATATCTTGGTAACCCAATTATGGTTGGTTTACATATCTTTGTAACCCACTTCTGGTCGTTTTACATATCTTCGCGGCACGTCATTTGAATATATAATATCTATAACGTTGAGATGATTGTATAGAGAAGAATATTTCATGATTCATGGAGACAAGAACTGTGAAATTCAGACGTCTATAGAAGACTAAATTAAAATGAAGTTTTAATGGAAATAGTGTAAATAAAATATTTAGGCCCCATTAAAAGACACGGTACTCCTAGAAAGATACAACGAGGGTAACAGATTGGAATAAGAGATAGACGGCAAAATAAGTGGGAAGACACAATTAAGAGATGGAGTACAGCTGACTGTCTAAACGTTCAATTCATTGCGATAGTATGAAGACGGCGCTTGATTGAATGTTTGAGGAGCAGGTTATATAGCCACTAACGTGCTGTGTGATGGAGATGTAAGACGTATGGTTTACCACGAATTTGAAAGTCATTTCAAGGTGGGTCCACAGTAAATAAACGCCAGTATAGATACGCGAACGAGTGGAGCAGATGTTCCTGCGCGGCAAGAAAGTTCAGTTAGTCTGAAGAGGGGGACGCCGAGAGAATGTGAAACATGCCGCCTCACGAGACATCGGCGAGTCGGTCTATCTCCTGTGTGGTGGCTGAGCGAATATCCGATGGGGGAGGAAGGTCTGGTAAATAGCGTGCACACTTGCACAGATTAATGGTGTTGTTTGCCACTTAACGTTTGGTGTTGTACGTACGCATGGCTGTGTCATACGTGATTCTTTAGAAGTACTCATGTGCAAGATGTGTGTTCAGTAATTTATGATTGACAGTGTCCTGTGTTCGAGTGAAACACAAGGGATTACTAATTTCGTAGCTTTATATTAATTTATATTAATTAATTTACTTGTATGATTGGCTGTGTCTGCCCAGCGGGTAACGTATTAATCTTCTTTTTTTTCCGCGTTCACCTACTGTCAACTCGACGAAAAGTTTGTGCTGTTCGTCCACCTCTGACTTAAGTCTTGTTCCAGAATGTGAATGTTACTTGCACATCCGTTTTACAGATCTGGCTTATTTGTGTTCAGACTGTTGGTTCCTTACCTCTCAGTCAGATGTACTTCGACTTTAAAGAATGCTCCTGAGTTAGTCGATTTGCTTTTTGGGGATGTGGGGAGTCCTGTCATACGTTTGTGTCTCTCCAGATACCCCTACCCGCATCATTGACCACTGATCTTTCCAGTCGTCAGAATATGTTCCCGCCCCTTCCCCCTCGTTCTCTTCCAGTTGAAAGACTTGGTAAACATTCGATATCACGGCCTTTAGGACAAGCCTCTGTGAGCTCCATAGAAGACCCAAGAATACTGTCTTGTTCTTGTCATTGGACGTAATGTATCGGTTCCTCCTGGCAGTTACTGTTAGTTACTCTGGACATCCAAACTATTGACAACATACACTTGAGAAACTAAAACTCCAGGGCTGCTGAACTCAGTAATGTGACACTCAGTAATGTGACACTCAGTAATGTGGTACTCAGTAATGTGACACTCAGTAATGTGACACTCAGTAATGTGACACTCAGTAATATGACACTCAGTAATGTGGCACTCAGTAATGTGACACTCAGTAATGTGACACTCAGTAATGTGACACTCAGTAGTGTGACACTCAGTAATGTGACACTCACTAATGTGACACTCAGAAATGTGACACTCAGTAATGTGACACTCAGTAATGTGGCACTCAGTAATGTGACACTCAGTAATGTGACACTCAGTAATGTGACACTCAGTAATGTGACACTCAGTAATGTGACACTCAGTAATGTGGCACTCAGTAATGTGACGCTCAGTAATGTGACGCTCAGTAATGTGACGCTCACTAATGTGACACTCACTAATCTGGCACTCAGTAATGTGGCACTCAGTAATGTGACACTCAGCAATGTGACACTCAGCAATGTGACACTCAGTAATGTGACACTCAGTAATGACACTCTCACTAATGTGACACTCAATAATGTGACACTCAGTAATGTGATACTGAGTAGTATATCTGTTGTTTTACTGTTCATGTCACAGAGAGGAGTTAGATATAGTTTCCTCTCTTTTCTAATTGCATTGCTTGTGTGTTTTTCAAATTGTGTTTGTGTAGTCTATTTTACTCCCACAATCCATATCTTTCTTGGGCTGCTTCTGGCCCTGTAGCCTGCTTTTCCTATGTTCTTTAGCTGATGGCTGATTTTGTTCAGTTCGGAGCAGCTGATCAAATCATTTGATTCTGTGATGTTCTAGGAATTCATTCCCCGGTGTCCACTGTTGTTCTTATGGTTTATGTTGGTGATCGCCTCTTCTGGTTGCATTTGTTTCCCCGCGGCATTTCTGATACATCTCATCTCACAATTTGTTTGTTATTGCTTGTTTATTGTTGTCTAGGACTAACAACCTCATGTTTGGAATTATCAATAGTAACCTTACATTGATTAGTATATGATGGAGTGGTCATTGCATTTCTCAATCAGTCTGTGGTCGACCGTCTGCCGCCTGCTTCGTTAGTCCTGAGTTTCTCACAAAATTAAACTTTACATTCTGTACAATATGCTCGGCTATGTCTGTGTATGAAGGAAGCTGTGTAATGATCGATATGTGGTTGTAATCAGACAACACACACCTCACAGCCACCCGAGGTCAGAGGCAATATCTGTGATCCCACACGGGATTTTATCTGGGGCCTGTGATCTAACTGAATCAACGCCGCTTAATTGTTTCTGTTGTGAAAGTCACAAGTTCGTTTGTTGACTTCTCAGCAGATTTGGCTTAAGTCTTCTAGTTTAAAATTAGTGACAGAATGGAACTTCACCTCCGTGATTTCATCTGAGAACATTGAACAAATCTATACACACAACGAATAGATATAACCTCCGGGCCACAGGCGTCGGACTACGGTTGGTCTGCACTATTCCCAGCAGGGATATTGTACACTGTCAGTGTTTGGTCTTGCTAACTGGCATGTCTGCATATACTGGAGATCACAGTTTATTAGTCGGCAAACGTGTACTTCTGCGGGGCCACTGTGGGATCTGAAATTGCACCTTTCGGAAGGTAAGTTATTGATTTACTATAGTCATCAAAGTAAATGTAATTTCCGAGTATTTAGGGGAATGTTGTGAGATGTATTGAAAATGGAAATAATACAGGCAATCAGGAATAGACAAAGACAAGAGTTTGATTTTTCACCGGGTCTCGACTCTGTGTACCGAAAAAATAATGTGGTGAATCAAAGTGAGACCAGAGATGCTAGCTCTAGCTTACTCTATGAACTGTACTGTTTACTGGATATGTTTTTAAAAGGAGTAGAAAATTATAGGGAAGAGAAACAGTTGGTACGAAACAACAAATAGTTTATGTTAGCTTTACAAAATCGATCACAATAAACAAACAAAGGACGTTGCGGCGATTAGCCTTCATCAGCACAAGATCTGCCACTGAAATGTTTAGACATGGAACTGCATTTTCAGTGAATATGTGAAGTAAACATATACAACCATTTAAACACAACCCTAAATTTAACCCCAAACCCTAATGCTAACCGTAACCTAACCGGCGCTAAATATAGCTACCCTAAATGTATCTACCAGGTTTGTTTGAGGCGAATTAAAACTAAAGGGCTAAAGTTAGTTCCGTATCTTTCAAGGATGTTGCAGAGCAAGCGTTAGTATTGTTTTGCTGTTTTATTACGTTACCAAGCAGTTTTACACAAAGTGGTTTGCCATCGCTCTCTAAACTGTCGTTCTGTACCATTGTTTAAAGCATTGGTGGACAACCTTTTGTGGTCTGCGGGCCAAATGTAGTTACCGTCGCGGGTCATTTGGAAAAAACAAAATCCATTACAAACATAACAGCCAGAGTTCCTCGCAGCTCGATATTTTTGTGGGATAATCAAAGATTATAACCACTATTAGGCCTGTGCAAGACATACTCACTCACTGAAGCACTTCTGGATATTCCTAAATGTGTCTCTTCAAGCTGGATATTTGCATAAATTATATTTCAGCTCAAGGACGAAATTTTATAGTAACTTTACATCAGTCTCGCTGGCCAGTGACAGTTGCTCCGCGGGCCAGTAACAGTTGCTCCGCGGGCTAGTTTTGACGCACAAGCTATAGTGTGCCTACGCCTGGTTTAAATCTGCACAAAGCGGTCTGCTGTCTAATCGCCTATAACTGAATCAACCCAGCTATTTGGGCAGTTCCGTGTGGTAGACTTTGTCAGTATGAGAAAAGTCTTCGAAATACCGCCCCTAATTAGCTTCGCACTGCCAGATCAAAAGTTCAGATTGTTTTTGGATTTCGCAACTTATGCCGCGCCTTCCCCTTACGATACCGCCTGATGCGGTCGCATCTCTGTATCGAAGTGCGACAGGGCCCTATACTTGGGAATTGTTAAGCGAGTTCACTAAGCCCCAGACGCCTATTGCAAAGGACTCTTTCCACACTTTAAGTCGTATTGGGCATATAGGACACGGCCTATATTTTATAGACCAATCAGCAGTCGGTGTGTGATTTGGCGAATCACGCCGGCCACCTCTACTTCCTAGGACTTTACCTGGTACCCATGTCATGCTGGGAGCTAAGACTCCTACAGTACTTGATATGGGTACCAGTTCCAGCAGTGTTGATGTCCTGATGCAAAGATAGATTTACGTGAAAGTGTGTGCCTGCCTGCCTGCCTGCCTGCTTGCCTGCCTGCTTGCCTGCCTGCCTGCCTGCTTGCCTGCCTGCTTGCCTGCCTGCCTGCCTTTGTTGGACACTATGTGTGATTGTCTGTAAGTTGCCTAAGAGGTATCTGGAGACATGGAGGCCTGACCTGGTATGTACCCGATTCCTAGAATGCCACCCTACAATGTCAGATGTATTTCGAGGCTGTCCAGATCTTGTGACCACACTCTCAGATGTCGCCAGAAGGTATCCAGAAACCATGAGCTGTAAACCCTTTGGCTCGGTACTATGGATATCGCAACCCTTCGGCCTTGATTCCATTATAGGTACCGTTAATCTGGGATAAATGTGGCTTTTCTGCCTACCCCCGGGAGTGAACCTGGACCACAAGGAGTTCGTCACCCGGCCGCCGCGAAAGTCAGGTTTAACCAACTTCGCTAGAGAGCCGGGCAAGCCAGAAGGTATACACTCTGCTAGCTGTGCTTTCTTTCTTTCTTTCTTTCTTTCTTTCTTTCTTTCTTTCTTTCTTTCTTTCTTTCTTTCTTTCTTTCTTTCTTTCTTTCTTTCTTTCTTTCTTTCTTTCTTTCTTTCTTTCTTTCTTTCTTTCTTTCTTTCTTTCTTTCTTTCTTTTTCTTTCTTTCTTTCTTTCTTTCTTTCTTTTTCTTTCTTTCTTTCTTTCTTTCTTTCTTTCTTTCTTTCTTTCTTTCTTTCTTTCTTTCTTTCTTTCTTTCTTTCTTTCTTTCTTTCTTTCTTTTTTCTTTCTTTTCTTTCTTTCTTTCTTTCTTTCTTTCTTTCTTTCTTTCTTTTCTTTCTTTCTTTTCTTTCTTTCTTTCTTTCTTTCTTTCTTTCTTTCTTTCTTCTTCTTCTTCTTCTTCTTCTTCTTCTTCTTCTTCTTCTTCTTCTTCTTCAGTTTGTAAAACAGTTGCTATCTTGATTTCTCCAGTTATGTGAAAATTGAACCTTCCTCCATCTGCTGCTGTTAGTGCTGTTTCCATATTTAATAGATTTGCAGACGTGACGGAAAACTCCTCTGACCCAAGACGTCTGAAGTGGCTTTTCTGGAGGAGGGAAAAAAAAAAGGTCGCTGTGTCGTTCTCGCCTTGCTTTGACACTTCTGTCATGATTACTTTGCTCATTTGTGCAGTCTCATCAAATGTTTAGCAGAACATGTTCTCAGGGGTGATCTGATCGAGAGTGGTGCGTTTTGTGAAAACCGTTTAGGCCTACAACATCGCTTATTTGTGGGCAGTATCTCTTGGTTGGTCTGGTTGCAGTGAAACGTGGTCCAGCGCTGGCCAGAGTAAAGATTGTGTCTCATGATTTTTGCAAACATGTAAGAACGATTGCAGGCATAGCAAGGAATGGATAGTGCAGAGTAAAGATTGCATGCTCCAGTCAGTGGTCTGTGATCATTCCTTGTCTGACGTCAGAAGTTCTAGAAGACAAACAGAAACACTAATGTGCTGACGCTAATAGATGTCTGCAAACACGTGAAATCTTGTACCAGCGCCTTTGAAGTGGCAATATACCTCCTCCTGGAAGAGATGAAACAAACGTGCGACAAGCCGTTGTGAAACAAGTCGGTCTGTGATGTCTTTCCCCCGCCTGGCTTCTGTCTGTCTAGATAGATGTAATAAGTCGGCGCTGTGGCGGTTTGTGTAAATAGATTTGTTGCGAAAGATGGCCTCACCTGGCAACTTTGGCACTCGTGAACATGGAGAATGCGAGCAGCAGACGTGGGCACCAGAATTATTGGCGCAAAAATGGCTGGTCTCGTTTACGGAACTTCAAGTGCCGCTCAATCCGAATTCAAACCCAGATGTAACGTTTCTAGTGTTCGTCAGCATTATTATATTAGTTGTAATCAACCAACCAGCTGCCGTCTCCGCAGTAAAGGTTGGCTTCAGTGGATCTTCAGCACGCTCTGTCTATATTGTCCTGGTTGTACACTCTCAGACTGCTGTCTGTCCATCTCTTGATATTGTCCTCCCACTTGTATCATTGCTTACCTCTTGCTATCTTGCCTTTGACCTTTCCCTCCAGTATGGTTTTTGAAAGTGTGTTATGTCTTTTAATGTGGCCAAAGGATTTCAGTTATCTCTCTTTTTATATTTCTTTCAGCAATTCTCTTTTCATTTCTAGCCTTTTCAGAACCTTTGTATTGGACTGTTTTTGTTTCCTTGAAATACGACCTATTCTTCTGTATACCCACATCTTCTATGACTCAATTCGATTTTCTGGTTGCTTGTTCATTGTCCAGTTTTCTGCACCATATAGCAGGACCGAGTATACACATAACATTTGACGAATCACATTTTTAGTGTGTTGTTTATCTCTCTAGCTGTCAGTTACTTGCGCATTTTAATGAATTCAGTTTGAGCCATTCATGTTCTCTTTTTGATTTCTGTTTCACTTCTTTCATCATCCGTTACCTACGTGTTCCAGATAGGAAAAACTTGTGTGTTCTCTGTTATGTGTTCTCTGTTATGTGTTCTCTGTTATGTGTTCTGATCTACTAGTTCTTGTTACTCTTGCTCGCTGTCTGCTAGTAGCACTGTCATCCGCGTATCTCAGATTGTTTATTGTTCTTCCATTAATATTCCGATTATTGTTCTTCCATTAATATTCGGATTATTGTTCTTCCATTAATATTCCGATTATTGTTCTTCCATTAATATTCCGATTATTGTTCTTCCATTAATATTCCGATTATTGTTCTTCCATTAATATTCTGTCCAGGCAGTATCACAACGGAGGGGAACATATCTTAGTTGTAATATTGGTGTTTACATCGCATGTATGTGTGTGTGTGTATGTGTGTGTGTGTATCACTGCACTGTTATCATCACTTGTTGTTAGTTCTGCCTACCACAAGACCGCCTTCCAACCGTCATGTCAAAAGCGGGCGCAGAGGAAGAGCAGTTTAATAATAGAACGCTCGTATATTTGTAAATGAGTATAGTAAATTTGATAGATTACATAACCCTATGCAGTTTTGATTTGCTATCCCTTCATCCCGCCAATTCTGTCACTATATTTACAGTATTTGTGTGGGAGCTTCTCGCCCCCCCCCCCGTCTTGTATTGCCTTTCAGCATCGGGGGTTTTTAAGAGGTACCAGTGCAGGCGAGAGCCTTGGTATGTGCTACATACATGCTAGTGTTTACGGCCTTGGATATTCCATCTACCCATATCTTTCATGGTCGACCTCTGCACTGCTTCCATTATATCGGATTGACAACGCTCTCTGTGGTGCACTATCTAGTGATAGTCTTGACCAAACCATTTTGTCTGTTGTCTCCTAATGCAGTTTAGTTCTGGTTCCGTCCATTTATGACCCCGTCTCATCTCGCTACATTTAAGATGCGCCGTAGACATTTCATTTCTGTTGTTTCGATGTTTCCTTTGGTATGTTCCTGCTGCCGAATCAAACCTGTAACCACACAGGACTATGGTTGAAGATCAATATATACAGTTAAAGTTCGATATATTTGAGTGGGAGAAAGGGGGGGGGGCGGGGTATGGTATGGGGTATGAAAGGCTGTAACATAAAATAATGAAACAGATCTGTCGATTCGTTGGCTGTCAGGTTCCCGCTAGCCCACACATCGACAGGTCTCTACTATAGACCGCCAGGTACTCGCTGGCCCACACATCCACAGGTCTCTACTATAGACTGCCAGGTACCCGCTGGCCCACACATCCACAAGTCTCTACCATAGACTGCCAGGTTCCCGCTGGCCCACACATCGACAGGTCTCTACTATAGACTGCCAGGTAACCGCTACCCCACACATCCACAGGTCTCTACCATAGACTGCCAGGTAACCGCTAGCCCACACATCCACAGGTCTCTACTATAGACTGCCTGGTACCCTCTAGCCCACACATCCACAGGTCTCTACTATAGACTGCCAGGTAACCGCTAGCCCACACATCCACAGGTATCTACTATAGACTGCCAGGTAACCGCTGGCCCACACATCCACAGGTCTCTACCATAGACTGCCAGGTAACCGCTAGCCCACACATCCACAGGTCTCTACTATAGACTGCCAGGTGGATTGTCTGCAGTTGTCTAAAAACTGGCACTAGAACGCTTTCGCCACACGCTCATTATCTCCTGTAATGAATACTCGTCAAGCGTACGCTTCACAACTAGCGCCGGAGTTCTTGCTCAGGGTGCACTCGGTAATGTGCAAAATATGTCTCCGTGAAGATCATTGGGGCCAGACAAGACTTCGTCAGCTCACAGCAGGACGCTCAAGATGGCTAGACGAGTGTGGTGGTGGTGGTGGTGGTGCAGTTTGTGTGTGTGTGAATGCGCGCGTGCGTTCGTGTATTGTGTGTGCACGTATTGTGTGTGTGTATGTGTGCATACATTGTGTGGGTATGCTTCTGTGTGCATGCTTGTCTGTGTACGGGTATGTCTGTGTAGGCGTACGGGTATGTCTGTGTGTATGCGTGCGTGCGAATATACACGTTTTTTTTTTCTAATGTAGGAACCATATCAAGGAAAACGATGTTCTTCCTCCTCTTCCCCTTTCCCTTCCCCACAGAAATACAACAGCAAACACACGAGGTCGTATAATACAAGTTTAGGTTATTTTTTCGTTTTCAAGTAGATGACATAGAATTTAATCAGTATCGGCGTTAGTGTAATACAGTCGAATATTATCAGAACTTATTTGTAGCATTTGAAGACCAGGAGAAACCTTTCGACTAGGCACAAATTATGGAAACTAATGGTTCGATATTGATTAAGTAAACACCTCACTGAAGTTTGCAAAAGCTTTTATAGCGATTGTAGAAGCGCAGTTAGTAAATCAGGGGACATCTAAACCATTCAAAGTAACATCTTTAGTAAGACAGGGATGTTTCTTATCACTGCTTCTGTTTATCACCTTCATTGACTGTAAGGATGCAAGGCCCAGGAACGAAAATAATAGTAACACCAGCGAATTACTCTTTGCTGATGACCAGGCCTTGGTTGCAGATACAGCCATGAATTTGCAACAGCATCTCACACCCGTGAATGAAGAATGGAAATAGAATAATATGAGAATTAACATCAGTAAGACATAAGTAATATCAATAGAAAGAAAGAAGCAGGATTTAAACATAGCATTAGAGCATACATACATTAAGCAGGTATCTGAGTGTAAATATCTTGGAACAACATTAACTGAAGATGGTAAATTGGACGAAGAAATTGACATCCAATGCTGTAAAGCAGGCCAAGTACTGGGACAGCTAGCGCCCGCACCCCCTCCCCCGCCTCTTACATCACAAGGCAATCTTAGCACAAAGAAACATCTCATACAAAGCATATGCATTCCCACCATATGCTACCAGTGCCAGACGTGGTCCCTCAGAACAAAACATACAAGAAAATTATTAACTATGAGATAAAGCCGGCACAGAACCAATTCTAAATTACATAGAAAGACAGCAAATCAAATGGTTAGCTCACTTAGAGAGAATGTCTTCTGATGCTATACTATACCAGGCAAATAGCAAAGGAGCAGAGGCACCACGATGTATCTGTGGTCGAAACAGCCAGAAGAGCACCAAGCGGGACAGTACAATATCCCTCTACACCCAAAGCGGTAACAGAGGACGTAAAGAAGACAAAAAAAAAAAAAAAGAGTTAGTGTAAAGGGATCGGCTTATTGAATGTTTACAACGGTGGGCTCGCATGTGGGATACCCAGGTTTGAATACCTGGTAAGTTGATGCGGGGTCATAAATAAATGACCTAACCTGCCCTAGGCACATGCCGCCCCTTAATCCTCAGACTTAAGGCCCCCCACCCCGGCCACCCTACTCCGCTCCAAACTCTGTTAATTACCGCCAGGAAAGAAAGTTTGATGCCACTGTAAATAAATAGTTACTCGATAAACACAAACACATCTGTTTATAGGAGTGTCAAACAGTGGACCGATGTGCCTGTGTTAAAAATAAAAAGTTAAAGATTATATAAATTCGGCGTAGAAACACAGTTCGGAGATAATAATGCAGACCAAATTAATTGTAGCCACTCACACGAACCCGTATTTAGGTAACTACTCTCACCGACCAGGGACTACTCCCATTATTGTTCCATCATCTTGTTATCTCTATCTGATACTGCACGCAGTGTTTTGCGAAATCACCTTTATTTCCCCTTAGGATATGCTGCTGTGAAAGGCAATGAGAGCAGACGCCCTGGCTGGCTGAGCGACTATCAGGAATGGGCCATTTATGGACAGGAGATACATTACCAGTGCCATACGAGACTGAATTGTGTGACTTAATTTTAAAAAAAAATGATTTTCCACCAATAGATTGCATACTCTAGGTGTATCAGTTGGAGCTGCGATAGAGGAAAACCACCCGTCGTTACATCAACCCGAGCAGAATGGGAGTTATTAAGCTAAAAACACTTAGAGACATATTCAGGAGGAGATCGGAGCCCTTATGGTCATGTCCGATGTGCGATAAAGATGATCTTTCAAATGGACACTGATGTTCTTACAGTAATTAATTATCTGTGCATTGAAACCCCTCAGTGTCGCAGGGCTAGCTGATCCAGGATGAAGACCAAACGGATTTAAGGGTACTTCCTACAGGGAAGACAATAAATGGGATATACACACACTGAGCTGTAAATGATCATTGATGGACGATGCGTGACAGGATACCGAATTTGGAATTGATCTTTAGCTAAACACAGACAGACAGACATGCATATCTCCACAGTGTACAGAACTGCTAGTCAGTTGAAGTACAGCCACTGGCGCATGGGGCATAGAAGGCAAGACTCATATTTTTTATAGATCAAACGACCTTCGTTATATGATGTGGTCAACATGACGCCGGCCGCCTTTACTTCCCTGGACTTTTCATGGTAACTATTTGAGGCTGGGTCGACCGAAATGGTAACACGATATGTACATTTACAATGGCTGGCATGTAGTCGCCTTTGTGTGCAGAACTGAGACGTGAGCACATTCTTGCCTTCTACCTAGCCAGCCAGACCTTGAGAAACGTCTCGACGAACCGGCAGAGAGGTAAGGTAGGAAAACACGAGTTCAGGCAGGCATGTAATCTCCAAGTTAAATGTCACAGCGCCTTAAATTATCCTCTAGATAAGATGGGAAACAGAACAAGATAGCTGGTATCCTGCCGTTTGCAGTCATGCCTCATCTAGATTGCCGGAGCCTCAGCCCGGCTGTTCCATGTTTCTGCTGGGGCTGCAGTTAGGCGCGACACCGCCATGTTCCATGTTCTGCTGGGGCTACAATGGACGGGACACCGCCATGTTCCATGTTTCTGCTGGGGCTACAATGGGCGCGACACCGCCATGTTCCATGTTCTGCTGGGGCTACAATGGGCGCGACACCGTCATGTTCCATGTTTCTGCTGGGGCTGCAGTTAGGCGCGACACCGCCATGTTCCATGTTTCTGCTGGGGCAGCAGTTAGGCGGGACACCGCCATGTTCCATGTTTCTGGTGGGGCAGCAGTTAGGCGCGACACTGTCATGTTCCATGTTTCTGCTGGGGCTGCAGTTAGGCGCGACACCGCCATGTTCCATGTTTCTGCTGGGGCTGCAGTTAGGCGCGACACCGTCATGTTCCATGTTTCTGCTGGGGCAGCAGTTAGGCGGGACACCGCCATGTTCCATGTTTCTGGTGGGGCAGCAGTTAGGCGCGACACCGCCATGTTCCATGTTTCTACTGATGCCGCAGTTAGGCGCGACACCGCCATGTTCCATGTTTCTGCTGGTCTGCAGTTAGGCGGGACACTGTCATGTTCCATGTTTCTGCTGGGGCTGCAGTTAGGCGGGACACTGTCATGTTCCATGTTTCTGCTGGGGCTACAGTTAGGCGCGACACCGCCATGTTCCATGTTTCTGCTGGGGCTGCAGTTAGGCGGGACACTGTCATGTTCCATGTTTCTGCTGGGGCTACAGTTAGGCGCGACACCGCCATGTTCCATGTTTCTGCTGGGGCTGCAGTTAGGCGGGACACCGTCATGTTCCATGTTTCTGCTGGGGCTACAGTTAGGCGCGACACCGCCATGTTCCATGTTTCTGCTGGGGCAGCAGTTAGGCGGGACACCGCCATGTTCCATGTTTCTGGTGGGGCAGCAGTTAGGCGCGACACTGTCATGTTCCATGTTTCTGCTGGGGCTGCAGTTAGGCGCGACACCGCCATGTTCCATGTTTCTGCTGGGGCTGCAGTTAGGCGCGACACCGTCATGTTCCATGTTTCTGCTGGGGCAGCAGTTAGGCGGGACACCGCCATGTTCCATGTTTCTGGTGGGGCAGCAGTTAGGCGCGACACCGCCATGTTCCATGTTTCTACTGATGCCGCAGTTAGGCGCGACACCGCCATGTTCCATGTTTCTGCTGGTCTGCAGTTAGGCGGGACACTGTCATGTTCCATGTTTTCTGCTGGGGCTGCAGTTAGGCGGGACACTGTCATGTTCCATGTTTCTGCTGGGGCTACAGTTAGGCGCGACACCGCCATGTTCCATGTTTCTGCTGGGGCTGCAGTTAGGCGGGACACTGTCATGTTCCATGTTTCTGCTGGGGCTACAGTTAGGCGCGACACCGCCATGTTCCATGTTTCTGCTGGGGCTGCAGTTAGGCGGGACACTGTCATGTTCCATGTTTCTGCTGGGGCTACAGTTAGGCGCGACACCGCCATGTTCCATGTTTCTGCTGGGGCTGCAGTTAGGCGGGACACTGTCATGTTCCATGTTTCTGCTAGGGCCGCAGTTAGGCGCGACACCGCCATGTTCCATGTTTCTGCTGGGGCTACAGTTAGGCGCGACACCGCCATGTTCCATGTTTCTGCTGGGGCTGCAGTTAGGCGCGACACCGCCATGTTCCATGTTTCTGCTGGGGCTACAGTTAGGCGCGACACCGCCATGTTCCATGTTTCTGCTGGGACTGCAGTTAGGCGGGACACTGTCATGTTCCATGTTTCTGCTGGGGCTACAGTTAGGCGCGACACCGCCATGTTCCATGTTTCTGCTGGGGCTGCAGTTAGGCGGGACACTGTCATGTTCCATGTTTCTGCTGGGGCTACAGTTAGGCGCGACACCGCCATGTTCCATGTTTCTGCTGGGGCTGCAGTTAGGCGGGACACTGTCATGTTCCATGTTTCTGCTGGGGCTACAGTTAGGCGCGACACCGCCATGTTCCATGTTTCTGCTGGGGCTGCAGTTAGGCGGGACACTGTCATGTTCCATGTTTCTGCTAGGGCCGCAGTTAGGCGCGACACCGCCATGTTCCATGTTTCTGCTGGGGCTACAGTTAGGCGCGACACCGCCATGTTCCATGTTTCTGCTGGGGCTACAGTTAGGCGCGACACCGCCATGTTCCATGTTTCTGCTGGGGCTGCAGTTAGGCGGGACACTGTCATGTTCCATGTTTCTGCTAGGGCCGCAGTTAGGCGCGACACCGCCATGTTCCATGTTTCTGCTGGGGCTACAGTTAGGCGCGACACCGCCATGTTCCATGTTTCTGCTGGGGCTACAGTTAGGCGCGACACCGCCATGTTCCATGTTTCTGCTGGGGCTACAGTTAGGCGCGACACCGCCATGTTCCATGTTTCTGCTGGGGCTGCAGTTAGGCGGGACACTGTCATGTTCCATGTTTCTGCTGGGGCTGCAGTTAGGCGCGACACCGCCATGTTCCATGTTTCTGCTGGGGCTACAGTTAGGCGCGACACCGCCATGTTCCATGTTTCTGCTGGGGCTACAGTTAGGCGCGACACCGCTATGTTCCATGTTTCTGCTGGGGCTACAGTTAGGCGCGACACCGTCATGTTCCATGTTTCTGCTGGGGCTACAGTTAGGCGCGACACCGTCATGTTCCATGTTTCTGCTGGGGCTACAGTTAGGCGCGACACCGCCATGTTCCATGTTTCTGCTGGGGCTGCAGTTAGGCGCGACACCGTCATGTTCCATGTTTCTGCTGGGGCTACAGTTAGGCGCGACACCGTCATGTTCCATGTTTCTGCTGGGGCTGCAGTTAGGCGCGACACTGTCATGTTCCATGTTTCTGCTGGTCTGCAGTTAGGCGCGACACCGTCATGTTCCATGTTTCTGCTGGGGCTGCAGTTAGGCGCGACACCGCCATGTTCCATGTTTCTGCTGGGGCTACAGTTAGGCGCGACACCGCCATGTTCCATGTTTCTGCTGGGGCTGCAGTTAGGCGCGACACCGTCATGTTCCATGTTTCTGCTGGGGCTGCAGTTAGGCGCGACACTGTCATGTTCCATGTTTCTGCTAGGGCTGCAGTTAGGCGCGACACTGTCATGTTCCATGTTTCTGCTGGGGCTGCAGTTAAGCGCAACACCGTCCTGGGAACGTCACTGTAGCTACGGAGTTACGTGCGAACGGCGACACAGGCGGACAATTTCTTATCAGCTGTCCGTACTGGTGGCAGAGCACTTATGGTTTATAACCGTGTGGAATGACGCTGGTTCACATCTCCCGACTTTACCTTTTTTACCTTTACCGTCATGTTTCTGCAGGCATATGTTCTGTTTTGTCGTCTCTACACAACTCCTTACTTTGCAGTTATTTCATTAATCCACTGCATGCACCAGTAATTGTTCCTGGGTCTCTTTATGTCACACACTAAACATGAGAATCGTCACATGTTATACTCTGTCCTGTTATATGGTGCTGAAACCTGGACAATGAACAAGCAACTAGAAAATCGAATTGAGTCTCTGGAGATGTGGGTATCTAGAAGAATGGGTCGTATTTCATGAAAACAAGAACAGTCCAATACATAGGTTATGGAAGGGTTACAAATGAAAAGAGAATAGCTGAAAGAAATAAGAAACAATTGAAATACTTTGGCAAAAGTAAGACAACACACTTTTAAAAACCATACTAGAGGGAAAGGTCCAATGCCAGAGAGCAAGAGGTGGGCAACGTTACATGTGGGAGGACAAAATCAAGAAATGGACGGGCAGCAGTCCGAGAGAGTGAACAACCAGGACAAGAGACAGAGCATGTTGGAGATCCACTGCAGCCTACCTTCACTGTGGAGACGGCACCTGATTGATTGATATGTTACCTTTAGGCGGGATTTCTGTAGATGTCAAATAGTTACATTCCCTTTGAGTTCCGGTGCTCCATTGTGGGGAAAAACACCAGTTGACCCACTGCTTCCCTAACATGCATATCTTAAGCGTCGAATCATTCAGGTTTCCCTAATGTGCATCTGCCCGAGAGGCAGGCAACCAACAATCTGCACACTACAAGTTGGATCTGTAAAGCGGAGGTATACGAAACAATGAAGTTCTGGAGGAAGACTGAACACCAGAATGGACGAGCAACCGGAACTTTCCGCCAGAGTTTACAGCCGGTGAACGTGATGAAAAAAAAAATAAAGACGAAGAAGAAATAATAACAGCTTCACTGGTTACACAATGGCTTTCGTTACAGATAGGCAGGTCAACATGCTGACGGCTGTTTCTGATTCTAACATGCACAGAATAATAAAGAAATAAACAAAAATTTTTTTTCCCTCCACACACACACACGCGCACACACGCGCGCGCGTACGTGTTTTCCCTTTCTTCCCAGTCGCTGAAAGTGCACTAAGTTGCAATGATCACGGAATTTCCATTGATAGTTTTGAAATCCCCAGCTCTATATTTACCATGGAGTGTTCTGGTTTTTACAGCTCCCAAGCTTGTCTTCACTAAGTTGATTGATCGCCTTTTCTTCTGGGAAAATCTCCAAGGGAACAAGGCGTCCAACTGAGGTTTATGGTGTGGCTGACATCTTGAATCTATTCAGACACGATCCCAGCAGTTACATAATGCTGGGATTTAGAATAGGCTTCCCGCAGCCAAGCTGGTTTGTGCTGCTTAAGCCAGTGAGTACACATACCGTCTTTTATAACGAAAACGGCCGAGCGACCGTACAGATGATTTTTTTTTCTTTCTGTGTTCCTGATTTTTGTGTGTGTTGCAGTTTATTGTATTCCGGGTTCTTTTGTGATCAATTTATAGTTGTTTCCAGACCCGGCGCGCTAGTCTTTCTCCTCAGGCCTTTGCTTGTTTGTCATACCCTCACTATGTCAGACGTTCTTTGGTTGATCATTTTAAACAGCTGGTTACACATTCATACATAACCCTTGACCCTTTAGGGTCGTGGAGGCGTAGTATTGATGAAAACAGAAGCATATGAAATCCCGCCGTATGTCTGTCTGTCTGTCTCATGTTGAGCAAGTGTATAGTAATTAATCGGGGTCCATTTCTTGATGTTGTCCTTTCAGATTCTTCTTTTACCCATTTTCTTCGACAACCCGCCGCATTTTTGTCCTCTTCCCCAGAGTACCAGGTAAAGTCCTAGGAAGTAAATGCGGCCGGCATGATGCTGATCACATCCCTCATCGAGTGCCGATTGGTCTAAAGAATATTGGTTTAGCCCGATATGCCAAATAAGCCTGAATTTAGTTTTAAGTTTAGTTTCTTGGTCTGTTAGTATTATGCAAATATTCCCAGATTCCCTAACATAGACTGTTAAAATCCACATATTCTTAGATTCCCTTATGTAGACTGTTATAATCCAGATATTCCCAGATCCGGTCAAGATGGTGAGGCAAGGTGATGTTTATTTTTCGGCCGGCATCCAACCGGGGTCAGTATTGGACATCCTAGAGCGGAAGTTGTGGTACTAGTATGGAAGTTCAAATGTGACATTCTAGGAAGTTTGAAAACACTGTGACTGGTCCAACAAACCGCCCGTGTCTTACTCGTTGAAAATGAAGACATCTCAGCCACCGCATAGAAGATTCCAAGATTCCGTACTGAAGACAGATCTAAACATAGCAATAGAGTGCACAGGCATTAAACAGGCATCTGAGTTTAAATATCTGGGAACTTCATTTACCGAAGATGGGAAATTGGATAAAGAAATTAACATTAGATGCAGTAAAGCAAACCAAGTATTGGGACAGCTAGCTCCCCTCTTACAGCATAAGACAATCCCAATCAGCACAAAGAGACATCTAATTCAAAGCATATTTATTCCAACTCTGTGCTACCAGTGCCAGACATGGTCACTCCCAACAAACCATAAAAGAAAATTAGTAACCACGGAAATGAGATGTCTGAGAAGGGCTGTAGGAGTGACCATAAGAGATAAGATCAGGAATGAGATCATAAGAGAGAAAGTCGGCACAGAACCAATTCTAAATTACATACGAAGACAGCAAGTGAAATGGTTTGCCCACTTAGAGAGAATGCATTGTGACACCATACCATACAAAGCATACATGGAAAGAGAAGAAGGACGTAGAGCACGAGGTAGACCAAGAAAAATATGGAAGGATAACTTTAGAGAAACTCTACAACAGCACGATGTGCCTATGGTCGAGGCGGCCAGAAGAGCTAGAAACAGAACCTTAAACCTTATATCTCCCTCGACACCCACAGCGGTAAAAAAGGAAGTGAAGAAGAAGAAGAAGAAGACAGTTTGTTATTATCATAATGTTTTAATCAGTTAAAAAAAAAGTTACTGCCTTCGTGGTCCGTATTTGTGTAGCTAATCCGTGAGGTCCCATTGTTGAAGTGGTTTGGACAGTTTGTCAGACAAACGCAGACTTAGGCAGCCGATAAAACAGCGGCTATCGTCTGCCGGAACTGGCGTCCATTACACAGATTACCACATGCATGTGAGCAATCACCGTTTGCAAACATGGTTGGTGAGCGGCCTGTGCAGACTAGGATCAGATAGGTTCTGTGTGAGTAATAGATTGAAGTGGTTGCCGCTCACACTGAAGCCGGCCGGCCGGTCGATGGTTTCCCTGCGCCTGTATGAATCAAGTCTGTGTTCAACCCGGTGTCCATCAAGTGATAGCTCAAGTGTCGCTCTGGGGACTAATCCGTGGCTACAGCTCTTCTCCAAGTATGTGAAACCTGTGTCACTGCAAGAACTAATTCACAACAGTAGCGGCTTTCTTTCTTTCTTTCTTTCTTTCTTTCTTTCTTTCTTTCTTTCTTTCTTTCTTTCTTTCTTTCTTTCTTTCTTTTCTTTCTTTTTTTTCTTTTCTTTCTTTCTTTCTTTTCTTTGTTTTTTCTTTCTTTCTCTTTCTTTCTTTCTTTCTTTCTTTCTTTCTCTTCTTTCTTTCTTTTTCTTTCTTTCTTTCTTTCTTTCTTTCTTTCTTCTTTCTTTCTTTCTTTCTTTCTTTCTTTTCTTCTTTCTTTCTTCTTTCTTTCTTGCTTTCTTTCTTTCTTTCTTTCTTTCTTTCTTTCTTTCTTTCTTTCTTTCTTTCTTTCTTTTCTTTCTTTCTTTCTTTCTTTCTTTCTTTCTTTTTTCTTTCTTTCTTTCTTTCTTTCTTTCTTTCTTTCTTTCTTTTCTTTCTTTCTTTCTTCTTTCTTTTTCTTTCTTTTTTGATTGTTTAACATAAAGAAACAAAAGCCTGGACAGTTACAAAACAGAAGTAAATCAAATAATGTCCTAGAAATGGGGACATTTTAATAAATGAAACGCGAAGGAAAAGATTCATAAACTGAATCACATTACATAGAAAACCAGATGGGGAAACTGACAGGAAATAATCAACATTTGGGGGGGCGGAACCCATAAGGTCAGGAGTAAATGCAGACCAACTGTTAAAGTGTCGCCTGACATTCTGCAAACTTGTATGTCTTATCTGTCGTCCATCGGAGAGCTTTGCTTGTTAAAGTATCGCCTGACATTCTGCAAACTTGTATGTCTTATCTGTCGTCCATCGGAGAGCTTTGCTTGTTAAAGTGTCGCCTGACATTCTGCAAACTTGTATTATCTGTCGTCCATCGGAGAGCTTTCCTTGTTAAAAGTATCGCCTGACATTCTGCAAACTTGTATGTCTCATCTGTCGTCCATCGGAGAGCTTTGATTGTTAAAGTATCGCCTGACATTCTGCAAACTTGTCTTATCTGTCGTCCATCGGAGAGCTTTGCTTGTTAAAGTGTCATGTGACATTCTGCAAACTTGTATGTCTCATCTGTCGTCCATCGGAGAGCTTTCCTTGCTAAAGTGTCGCCTGACATTCTGCAAACTTGTATGTCTCATCTGTCGTCCATCGGAGAGCTTTCTTTGTTAAAGTGTCGCCTGACATTCTGCAAACTTGTATGTCTAAAATATCACCTGGTGATTTGGGTTCGCATGCTTTGAGCAGGTTAGACTTTTATTGTGCTGCCGACATGAAAGCGTGCATCACCTCACCTAGGATTGGAACTCGGGTCTCCCGCATGTTAGCCCAGTATTCTAAACACTCGCCAAGCCGAACCCTCATAGTTGGCATCGAACAAGTTGAAGTAACAATAGCCCGGGACTGTCACAGCTCAAGGAAACACGTCTCCTGGGACTTTGAACCAGCTGTCAGCGTCTGTGGCCTAGGCATTGCCAGCGTGCTTCGTAACTCTAAGGTGCCTTGTTCGATCCCAGCTGCGGGCAATTTGGCAGCAGACCACCTAGCGTGGGTTTTTGACAGTGTTATCGAGACGCAGCAGGCTACTGAACGTCATTTTACCTATTGAAATCAGAAACAGCCACAAAATGCTAGAGTTGGTTGGCCTGCAACGTCCTGTAAACGATCAGCAGTGGACT
This sequence comes from Candidula unifasciata, assembly GCA_905116865.2. NCBI lineage: Eukaryota > Metazoa > Mollusca > Gastropoda > Stylommatophora > Geomitridae > Candidula > Candidula unifasciata. The sequence goes on from CAJHNH020003935.1 coordinate 376,874, forward strand.
TGTTTAAACGCCCAGGCAAAGTTTGCCAGTTGAAGAATACAGGGTTGTGTTCAATATTGTGGCTTCCTGTGTGGCTTCTGGGGTCTTGTAGTGGCTACAACAAGAATAGACCTACTGTCTCTCTATCGACAGGTTGAGGGCTTCCTTTGAAGTCGTACTGCATCTGCCCGAGAAGCAAGGAACCAACAGTTTGCATAGAAATAGTCAGATCTGTCAAACGGATGTGAACCAAACACTCCGGTCCTGAAATAAAACGTCTAGAGATGGACGAACAACCATACCTTTTCGCCAGAGTTGCAGCTTATGAACACGAAGAAGACGAAGAAAAAGAAGAAGAAGAAGAAGAAGAAGAAGAAGAAGAAGAAGAAGAAGAAGAAGAGAAGAAGAAGAAGCGAAAGAAAGGAAGAAAGGAAGAAAGAAAAAAGAAGAAGGAAATTAGAGGGAGGAAGGAGGCAGCAAGCGAGGAAGCAACAAGGAAGGAAGCAGGAAGGAGAAAGAAGAAAGGAGGAAGAACGAGAAAAAAGTAGGAAGAAGAAGGAGGAAGAGGAAGAAGGAAAACGAAGGAGGAGGTAGACGAAGAAGAAGACGAGATAGAAGAAGAGGGAGAAGAAGGAAGACGAATAATAATAATAATAATAATAATAATAATAATAATAATAATAATAATAATAATAATAATACTATGTTGTGTTGATGATGATGACGATGATGCGTGGTTCCTGTCGGTAGGCGGGCTGATTGCCAAGTTCTTCTGTGTGTCACGTGGGTTGCAGAGCGTCTAGGGGATGCCTCATAGATAATTGAATGTATCAGCTGTCAGGTTGTGATATCATCTCTGGGATCGATAACACGAGTGGGTCGCCAGTGTTGGCAGCGTTTCGTCTGTTGATAACACACTCGCAGAGGGTGCACACGGTATGTCTGCGTGTCTGTTAATACACCTGTCTCTGTTTGTATATCTCTCTATCTATGTTCATACATCTGTCTCTGTCTGAATATATCTGTCTGAATATATCTGTCTCTATCTATCTATCTATCTATCTATCTATCTATCTATCTATCTATCTATCTATCTATCTATCTATCTATCTATCTATCTATCTATCTATCTATCTATCTATCTATCTATCTATCTGTCTGTCTGTCTGTCTGTCTGTCTGTCTGTCTGTCTGTCTGTCTGTCTGTCTGTCTGTCTGTCTGTCTGTCTGTCTGTCTGTCTGTCTGTCTGTCTGTCTGTCTGTCTGTCTGTCTGTCTGTCTGTCTGTCTGTCTGTCTGTCTGTCTGTCTGTCTGTCTGTCTGTCTGTCTGTCTGTCTGTCTGTCTGTCTGTCTGTCTGTCCGTCCGTCCGTCCGTCCGTCCGTCCGTCCGTCCGTCCGTCCGTCCGTTACGTCCGTCCGTCCGTTCCGTCTGTCTGTCTGTCTGTCTGTCTGTCTGTCTGTCTGTCTGTCTGTCTGTCTGTCTGTCTGTCTGTCCGTCCGTCCGTCCGTCCGTCCGTCCGTCCGTCCGTCCTTCCGTCCGTCCGTCCGTCCGTCCGTCCGTCCGTCCGTCCGTCCGTCCGTCCGTCTGTCCGTCCGTCTGTCTGTCTGTCGGGCATGGCCGCCCGTCCCCCCCCCCCCCCCCCCCCCCCCCGCAGCTCGCCCGCCCGCCCGCTAGTCCATCTGTCCGTCCGTGGGTCTGGTCGGATTTGTCTGTGTCTGACAGCTTGTCCGTCCGTGCAGTAGATAATGCTTACCTACCTCTTCAATCTGTGTCTGCTTGCTGGTCTGTTGTGTGTGTAATGCTTACCTAAAACTGTTTCTTTGTCATCTTTATGTCTTTATGTGGCTGTCTGCACCAGTCACTTTCAGAGAGAAGGATCCAACAGAACGATAACAAAGATAGAAGAGATCTAACAAGAAAAACGTTAGAAAACGGCCGCAGCCTTAGTGCAGAAAACACTGTTCAGAAACACACTTTAATACCTGATGTTCACATGCCTGGTTTCCAGATAACACAATGTACCATGTTTATTTTTGATTCAGGAAGGGAGCATTTTGCTTACAAGCTCTTATCCTTACGTAATCTAACCACAGTCAGTACATAATAGAAGATTGGCCGCAGTGGTATGACGAGAAGATGATGGGAGTTCACAAACAGCGTCTCTCTATTGTCTCATGTAGACGTCCGGGTAGCCTGCAGGCTGATGGGTACAGACGTGTAAGTTCACAAACAGCGTCTCTCTATTGTCTCATGTAGACGTCCGGGTAGCCTGCAGGCTGATGGGTACAGACGTGTAAGTTCACAAACAGCGCCTCTCTATTGTCTCATGTAGACGTCCGGGTAGCCTGCAGGCTGATGGGTACAGACGTGTGAGTTCACAAACAGCGTCTCTCTATTGTCTCATGTAGACGTCCAGGTAGCCTGCAGGCTGATGGGTACAGACGTGACGTGTGAGCTCACAGAGTCTGGATACTGTCTCATGTAGACGTCCGGGTAGCCTGCAGGCTGATGGGTACAGACGTGTGAGTTCACAGAGTCTGGATACTGTCTCATGTAGACGTCCGGGTAGCCTGCAGGCTGATGGGTACAGACGTGTGAGTTCACAGAGTCTGGATACTGTCTCACGTAGACGTCCGGGTAGCCTGCAGGCTGATGGGTACAGACGTGTGAGTTCACAGAGTCTGGATACTGTCTCATGTAGACGTCCGGGTAGCCTGCAGGCAGATGGGTACAGACGTGTGAGTTCACAGAGTCTGGATACTGTCTCATGTAGACGTCCGGGTAGCCTGCAGGCAGATGGGTACAGACGTGTGAGTTCACAGAGTCTGGATACTGTCTCATGTAGACGTCCGGGTAGCCTGCAGGCAGATGGGTACAGACGTGTGAGTTCACAGAGTCTGGATACTGTCTCATGTAGACGTCCGGGTAGCCTGCAGGCTGATGGGTACAGACGTTTGAGTTCACAGATTCTGGATACTGTCTCATGTAGACGTCCGGGTAGCCTGCAGGCTGATGGGTACAGACGTGTGAGTTCACAGAGTCTGGATACTGTCTCACGTAGACGTCCGGGTAGCCTGCAGGCTGATGGGTACAGACGTGTGAGTTCACAGAGTCTGGATACTGTCTCACGTAGACGTCCGGGTAGCCTGCAGGCTGATGGGTACAGACGTGTGAGTTCACAGAGTCTTGATACTGTCTCATGTATACGTCCGGGTAGCCTGCAGGCTGATGGGTACAGACGTGTGAGTTCACAGAGTCTGGATACTGTCTCATGTAGACGTCCGGGTAGCCTGCAGGCAGATGGGTACAGACGTGTGAGTTCACAGAGTCTGGATACTGTCTCATGTAGACGTCCGGGTAGCCTGCAGGCTGATGGGTACAGACGTGTGAGTTCACAAACAGCGTCTCTCTATTGTCTCATGTAGACGTCCGGGTAGCCTGCAGGCTGATGGGTACAGACGGGAAGATGTGAGTTCACAGTCTCTCTACTGTCTCATGTAGACGTCCGGGTAGCCTGCAGGCTGATGGGTACAGACGTGACGTGTGAGTTCACAGAGTCTGGATACTGTCTCATGTAGACGTCCGGGTAGCCTGCAGGCTGATGGGTACAGACGTGACGTGTGAGTTCACAGAGTCTGGATACTGTCTCATGTAGACGTCCGGGTAGCCTGCAGGCTGATGGGTACAGACGGGAAGATGTGAGTGCGATCAGAAGCTGCTGCAGACAGACGTCAGCATAGAAAGACCGTATGTAACCAGGTGCCAGTAAAGAAAACGCGCATCAACGTAATATTGTGTAAATCGTGTCCAATCTTGGTGCTTGTAGTTACTTTAAAAGTTCCCCGAAACCCTGCACTTGTTCGTTCACAAAGCTGTATTTTCATTGCTGATATTGCGGAGTTCCCCACATGTTTCCTAATCTGGAGTTAAGTCTTAACTACTTGGGTGGGAGAGGGGAGGGGGTGGGGGGGGGGGGGAGTGGCGATCTGCCTGTGATGTTTAGCAAATCTATGGCGCCGCCATCAAGTCCAGAACAGTGTTTACACCAGTTGCACCAGTGTTGATGTGATCAACATCACGCCGGCCGCATTTACGTCCCAGACCATTCTCTGCTACCCAAATTAGGCTGGGTGGAACTGAGAGCCTAGGTCATTGACACAAGCAAGCTCAATGGGGATTCGAACCTAGGACCATCGGACTGTATGTTAGCGTCTAGTGCAACGCTATCTCAGTTCCCGTGTGCGATATACCATGGGTTCGAATGTAGCGCAGCGTAGTTCTGTGAGTTTATAGTTCTGTGAGTTCATAGTTCTGTGAGTTTATAGTTCTGTGAGTTCATAGTTCTGTGAGTTCATAGTTCTGTGAGTTCATAGTTCTGTGAGTTCATATTGCTGTGAGTTCATAGTTCTGTGAGTTCATAGTTTTGTGAGTTGCTATTTCTGTTTACAGTTACAATAGATTTAATGTGCATTGTGTTTGGCGTCAGACAATATGGCGGGATGTATGATTGTGCTTGCTTGTGGCTCTGTTCACGATCTCAGCCACCGAGGCCACGGGTGGGTCAGTTTCTGGGATTAGACCCGGCAAAAGTCGATGGCTTCATCAGTATAACCGTATTAATATAATTTTATTGTAGGGGGATCGTTAGCTAGGACGAGGCTGATTTATAGTACATATACACTTTTGGGTGTTAGATCATTCAGATAAGTTATTTAGTCTTTTACAATGTAGATAAACTATTCAGTGTGTCCTGCAATAATAAATAACCATAGCTGTGTATAATACGTGTAGACTGCTTGCCGTGTGAAATCCGTATGTAAATTATTGGGCTTTCTGTATAATCTGGTTAAACTCAGCTGCGTCGCATTCAGATCAGTCGTCTGCAACGCTTCCCCCCACCCCCAAAATGGCTCCCTTGAGTATATTGCAAGACCCCTCGCACACACTCCCCCCCCCCCCCACCCCTTTTTTCCCCATGCCATATCCAGCAATATAACAAAATGTGATTAAAAAGAGGACAAACAGACAAATTCTAAGTACGTTTAACAAGAACTTGGCCGGACTGGGGGAGAGAAAGTTGGGGGGGGGGGGGGGGGCGCATGCATATAATTAAAAATGTCAAATAATCACAGAAACAATTCCCAGACAACTGGTAATCCTGGTAATATATTGTCCAAATATCAAGGTAATGTAGGTGATAATAGTGACTGCTATGTTTGGTCTGATGTTGGACAAGGCACAACGGAGATCACTATCCTTGTCAAGCTGGCAGCGCTGTTTTGTTTCCCGACTGTTAAAGCTGAAAATGCCTTCTTTCAAAACTGGTTGATGCCCCCACCCTCCCTTGAAACTTGCTCATGCCCTCACCCCATCCCCAGCGGGGTGGCCCTTTGCCCAGTTTGGAGACCACTGATAGAGATGAACACGTCTTATATTTCATAATCCGGATCTTTCGTGTTTAACTTCTCTAACACGAAACAAGCCACACCAAATGTGTCTGGATCTTATTAAGGTATCGTTTCCTTTTCTGTTACAGACACATACTGTGCCGAGCTTTTCTATCTGAATTATTAGTTCAACACTGTCAGTCCGCTGTAAGGTTGTACTCAGCACCATCTACAGTTGTATCCTAGCGCCAGTGCCGTCAGTCCGCTGTAAGGTTGTAGTCAGCAGTGTCTACAGTTGTATCCTAGCGCCAGTGCCGTCAGTCCGCTGTAAGGTTGTAGTCAGCACCATCTACAGTTGTATCCTAGAGCCAGTGCCGTCAGTCCGCTGTAAGGTTGTAGTCAGCACCGTCTACAGTTGTATCCTAGAGCCAATGCCGTCAGTCCGCTGTAAGGTTGTAGTCAGCACCATCTACAGTTGTATCCTAGAGCCAATGCCGTCTACAGTTGTATCCTAGAGCCAGTGCCGTCAGTCCGCTGTAAGGTTGTAGTCAGCACCGTCTACAGTTGTATCCTAGAGCCAGTGCCGTCAGTCCGCTGTAAGGTTGTAGTCAGCACCGTCTACAGTTGTATCCTATAGACAATGCCGTCTACAGTTGTATCCTAGAGCCAGCACCGTCTACAGTTGTATCCTAGAGCCAGCACCGTCTACAGTTGTATCCTAGAGCCAGCACCGTCTACAGTTGTATCCTAGAGCCAGCACCGTCTACAGTTGTATCCTAGAGCCAGCACCGTCTACATTTGTATCCTAGAGCCAGCACCGTCTACAGTTGTATCCTAGAGCCAGTGCCGTCTTAACGTATGTACTATGCGGCTCCAACAGCACATTGACCCCATGCAAATCTGTCATCAAGTGACTGGCCGTAAAAAAACATTTGTGTCCTATGAGTGGTGTTTGTATGGGCCGCAGTACATTGGCTTGCCCAGGAGCCTATAATGATGTTAAGATGGCACTATCTAGATCAACAATTGTTAAGTCTCATAGAGCTGAAAAATAGGTTGTTGGGTGAGAAGTTGTATGAGTGAATATAAGGGTTTCACCACGACCGGCTCCAGCTGTTATTAATAGCTAAAGTCGGACGTGGTCTAGCTTAACAGAAAAATGGGAAACTACAGAAATGTGTACCATCAATATTATGGTACAATAACCAGGGAACGAGCCAACAGACCAATCAACTTTATTTCTAAAGGGTTAAAAATTAAATTAAAATATTATGTTCATGTATCAAAATTTAAAGCTTGAATGTAAAGTAAAAATAGAACAGCATAAACGTATGACGAGTACATTGGTACTGAAAGAGTTGACCAGTTCGACCCAGTTTTCTCTCTGTTAAACTTGTTCAGACTTAGGTACATGTTGCATTTAAGCTCAGCTCCCGGCAATAGAAGGGGTTAAAGTCACTGACAGATTTAATATCCCATAACAAATCATATTATTAATGTAGATCAAGTATTGGGGCGGTAGCGTCTGCCTTCGAACTTTTCACTGGCTGCTGAAGATGATGACTCAACTTTTATGGGATAGTCCGGAGTGCTGTGATGTTGTTGATACTTGTCTGGCCTATTGAGCCTCGCATGTTGGCATACACAGCTGATTGTTTTCAAGCTGCTGCCAAAAATAAGTCCCAAAGCCGTTGTGGCACAGAGCTTTTGGGTTCCAGTGCACCTAGAGACGGATTTAAAAAAAATGTCATCGATTTTCAGATCGATTCAGCCTAAAATGGGCACCAGAAAATATCAGTGGAAATAATGGTGGTCAGTGGGACGTTGACCAGATCACCCATAGAGTGTCCAGTGGTCAGGGATCCATGTGCCCAATTCACCACCAGCTTAAAAGGTGTCCTTTATATCCTCACTGCCCTACTGTTGGTGCCGGTTTTAAGCAAGGTACATATATTGTATGAATCCACCGCTGCAGTGTTTGCTTGTGGTTCTTTGTTGTGATGTTTCATCTCGGTGTTCCACACCGTAGAGTGTACGTTGTAGCTAGCGCCTGTCTACTTTCTACACATAAACTATTTATTCACACTCACAGATGACTGTCAAACAAAAGTCAGTGTCAGAGGACACTGTTGCATTCTACCCGAGACCATTGTTGAGCTGTGGAGTGTGTGTACATGTTGACTCGTGTACCGCGTGTGTACATGTTGACTCGTGCACCGCGTGTGTACAGTTGATCATCTCAATAGCTCAGTGTTTCTGACTGTGTGAGTAGAGACTCTTGTGTCCTTGACTGACGTCATGTATGCTGTACTTGAGCCAGTATCCTAAAGTCAACACACTAGCCCGTTTGGCCACCAGATTTGGACCGAGGCATATGACTCTGCTGTATTTATAATCCTCAAACTGGTCACTAATATCAAGCAAAATATCAAGCGCTGGACAAGTTTGGTTTTTAGGAGGCAGAAATATCCGACGCCGATGCCTTTTGTGTAAAACAAGCAGTTTCAAGAAATTATTACTTGGCAGTAAGCATTTTCAAGTAACGGTTACAATAAAGTAAGCAGTTTGAATTATCCTAACCGTTGGTACTGGAAAGCATACCACTTGAATGAATGAATTTCTACCCCACCAGGACGTCACACAAGCGATAAACACCCGATGACACAAAGTGCCACCATGTGGGTGAGGATCACCGTGGAGAGGTCCCAGAAACCGCGTTCAGACAATTGGCCATATTTATGGCCTGCCTATATTGCGGCCCCTGGCAAAAGCCAGAGTGGGGCTTTAAATAACAAAGAATCACGTCCTAAAAAGGACGTAAGTATGATTAAACATACCACTTTGATTGTCTATTACTATAGTTAACTCTGATTGTACAGCAGATCGTTCCGGTTGATTGTGACTAGACACCAGTTCATTTCAAGAGTACACAGTTCAGACTAGAATTACACAGCTAGACTTACTGTATGATGATGATGGCTGGGCATCAATGTTTGTTTTCCTAGTCGTGTCAGTGTCACAATGGTTGTGTGTTATTGTCATGACGCCAGCGAATGTTGTTATCCCTACTGCCGGGTTGTCGCCCTTGGCTCATCCTGTAGGTTTCAACACGGCCGTCTCCGAGGGGACCCAGCCTCATACAGGGGCCATAACTAGGACCCGGTATAGACTTGGTCAGGCCCTAAGATACATAAAGCCCCGAGGCCCCTACCGTGTTAAATTGCACCGGATAATCGCTGAAAACACCACGCCTATTAAATATCTTCATAATGGAAATGTACTGTCATTTTATTTTTCATTATAAGAAATAAAAAAGAATATGTTTGCAGAATCACATAAGTTATATAATCGTCTAAAAATTACAATATATTGAAAGAAAATTGCATTTTGGAAAATAAATACGACTTCTTTTAAAGGCCATTACAGATTATGAGACCCTTAGCTGTAGCTTATTTAGCTTATATCTAAATCCAGCACTGGCCTCATCCGACTGTTTCTCTAGACAAGGGGAAGTTTGCGTGATGAAGACAGTGCCAGCCCGTCTGTACTGTGTGGTCAAAGCTGTGACTGGCAACACATTTTCAGTATATCATTATGGCGTTTTGTCAAAGAGGCAACTTCAGATCCGCTGTAGTTTAAAGCCTGCCCTGGTTGCGAAGACGCCGGCACATTTGATCCGGTTGCTTATCGCATACATTAAATCTGACCAGTCATTTAGGAGGGAGGGGGAGGGGAGAAAGCAGGCGAAAATGGGGGGGGGGGATGTTGATAAGCTGAGGATTTGTTGCTGCTTCTCCCTTACAGTTATCTACTGTATCATTCTAGCAGACGTAGCTGAACTGTTGTCGTGTGCAGACAGGCGCGCTCCACAGATGACGAGTCAGATAGGTTGTAGCTGCTGCCGGCGAGTCCTGTGTCTGGCCTGGTAGGAGAGGCTTTCTTGTCATCTGTTTTGTATCCTTCTTGGGCTAAGAGAGTGAAGGAACGGGAGGGATTTTTTTTCTACATTTGAAGAGTGGGTGCTTCTACAAGTTTGGGGATTTGTTTGTTTCTACAGTTTCTTGTGTGTGTGTGTGGGTGATTTACTTCTCCTACTCGAGTGGATTTAGCTTTTCTATAGACTGAGAGAAAACTGTCTTCTACTTATGAAGAATGGTTGCTCTTACTGTTGGTTAATTTCTTCCACTCTTTGTTGATTGCAGTAGAGCAGCTAGGGAAACTCTGGCATTTAATAGATAGTAAAATTATCATACCTACACCGAAGTGGTAGTGTAATCCTACTTTGACAGGCAGGTAGATGTGTGGTGGTGGTGGTGGGGGGGGGGGGCGGGTACAGAGTTGGAATACACGAGGTGCCGTGCATGTTTGTTTTATGCATCTGCATGTCTTGTAACTCTGTTGCCAGTTGTCAGTTATACATGTCACACAGTGATGCTGACAGATGTCAGTCATACATGTCACACAGTGATGCCGACAGATGTCAGTCATACATGTCACACAGTGATGCTGACAGATGTCAGTCATACATGTCACACGATGATGCCGACAGATGTCAGTCATACATGTCACACAGTGATGCTGACAGATGTTAGTCATACATGTCACACAGTGATGCCGACAGATGTCAGTCATACATGTCACACAATGATGCCGACAGATGTCAGTCATACATGTCACACAGTGATGCCGACAGATGTCAGTCATACATGTCACACAGTGATGTCGACAGATGTCAGTCATACATGTCACACAGTGATGCCGACAGATGTCAGTCATACATGTCACACAATGATACCGACAGATGTCGGTCATACATGTCACACAATGATGCCGACAGATGTCAGTCATACATGTCACACAGTGATGCCGACAGATGTCAGTCATACATGTCACACAGTGATGCCGACAGATGTCAATCATACATGTCACACAGTGATGCCGACAGATGTCAGTCATACATGTCACACAGTGATGCCGACAGATGTCAGTCATACATGTCACAGTGATGCTGACAGATGTCAGTCATACATGTCACACAGTGATGCTGACAGATGTCAGTCATACATGTCACACAGTGATGCCGACAGATGTCAGTCATACATGTCACACAGTGATGCTGACAGATGTCAGTCATACATGTCACACACTGCTGACTGTTGTCAGTCACATGTGACACACACTGCTGAATGTTGTCAGTCACATGTCACACACTGCTGACCGTTGTCTGTCACATGTGTCACACACTGCTGACTGTTATATATGTCACACAATACTGACAGATGTCAGTCATACATGTCACACAGTGCTGACACTTGTTAGTCCTACATGTCACACAGTGATGCCACTAGTCACTCATACATATCACACAGTGATACCACTAGTCACTCATGCATGTCACACAGTGATATCACTAGTCACTCATACATGTCACACAATGCTGACACTTGTCAGTCATACATATCACATAGTTATGACACCTGTCAGTCATACATGTCAAATGAAGCTGACAGCTGTCAGTCATTCATGTCACATCACATGCTGTTGACAGTTGCCAGTCGTACATCACACATGTCATTCACATTATATCTCACAGACATGTACATTAACTGTGAAATTCAAGCCACTTATAGCTGCCATTTTGAATGTCAGGAGTACTTCGCATGCACACATTTTATGTCACATTTTTCATTTTTTTTTGGGTGGCACACTTTTCTTTTGTTTTATGTAATGTGGCACCATTATCTGTGATTATATTAATGGCACCATTTTTTATGAGTATATTGTTGCACACTTTTCTATAAGTACTGTGTGGCACTATTTTTCTATGAGTACAGTGGCAACATTTTTTCTGTGGATACAACATGGCACAATGTTTCCATGACTCCGGTATAACACAGTTTTTACTTCAGTACAACATGGCACAATATTTCCATGAGAACAGCATGGCATAATTTTTCTGTTAGCTCATCATGTCACAGTGTTTCCATGAGTACAGTGTGGCACCATCTTTCTATGAGGACAACATGGCACAGTGTCTCCTTGAGTACAATGTGGCACCATTTTTCTACAACAACAGCATGGAACCATTTTTCATTCAGTACAGTATGGCACCATTTTGCTAAATTGAGATAACATAGTGGCACAGTTTTCTGATGGTTACATTATGGCAGCATTTTCTTAGAGTTATGGCAGCATTTTCTTAGAGTTACATTATGGCAGCATTTTCTTAGAGTTATGGCAGCATTTTCTTAGAGTTACATTATGGCAGCATTTTCTTAGAGTTACATTATGGCAGCATTTTCTTACAGTTATGGCAGCATTTTCTTAGAGTTACATTATGGCAGCATTTTCTTAGAGTTACATTATGGCCGCATTTTCTTAGAGTTACATTATGGCAGCATTTTCTTAGAGTTACATTATGGCAGCATTTTTTTAGAGTTACATTATGGCAGCATTTTCTTAGAGTTACATTATGGCAGCATTTTCTTAGAGTTACATTATGGCACCATTTTCTTAGAGTTACATTATGGCACCATTTTCTTAGAGTTATGGCACCATTTTTTTAGAGTTACATTATGGCACCATTTTCTTAGAGTTACATTATGGCACCATTTTCTTAGAGTTACATTATGGCAGCATTTTTTTAGAGTTACATTATGGCAGCATTTTCTTAGAGTTACATTATGGCAGCATTTTCATATGCTTACTTTGGACATCAGTTGTTTGTGTTTGTACTTGAGTTTAAAACATTTTGTTTTGACATGGTCCATATGCTTTCATGAATCAGTTAACACTGTACTTGTGTGATAAGCTGATTTTGTGTTTGCTTGCTTTATGTTAGTTTCAGCCAAATGGATAATTTACTGGCCTAGCAACACACTGCAAGGTTTAATCCCCTTTTGATGAGCAATTGTCCTCACCAGCTCACGTACAGACACCAGATACATAAATGACTGGCTTATTAATTAATCTTCTGGGGCATTGCCTGTTGGTAGTTCTAAACTTTGTTCAAAATATCAGATGTTTGCAAATGAATCCTTCCCAATCTTGTAGCGCATTCATTGCTGTAATAGTCTGCATTAGTTTGGTTACACATCCACAGAAATTGATTAAAATGTTGATTAACTAACACCATTCATTATACATCCAGAAATGTTGATAGTAAAATTGATCGCCTGACAGTGTTATACATTCACAAAAGTTGATTGTAATATTGATTGACTGACAGTGTTATACATTCACAAAAGTTGATTGTAATATTGATTGAATAACAGCCTTATAAATCCCAAAAAGTTGATAGTAATATTGATTGGCCGACAGTGTTATACATCTACAGAAGTGAATCATGATGTTGACTGACCGACACTGTCAGACACTGACAGAGACTGACTCCTCTACATTTGATTGGCTGCCTCATGTGCTGGGTTATACATCCACAAACGTTGACTTCCTTGTTGACCAAATTTAAGTTTTATTGACTACTGTTTTCACCAGGCTTGCTTCGAGGGTCAGTGATTGGTCCAGCCAGAGATGTGGTTCACCAGCTGGATGCCAACAGTGTCACAGCAGCAGCACTAAGGAAGAAACGCAAGTCCACCTTGTCGACCTTTGCCCCGGTCATGGAGGAGGACAAAGACATTGACCCCGAAAAGGTCAGTTATTGTTAGTTTCATCATGACCTTGTGGTGTGCTCATAAACATAGGCTTCTGTGGTCTGGCTGTCATTTGGCAAAGCTATCCACTCAAAAATCTGCTTGTTTTCTGTCTATCCCAGGGGGCTTTGTAGAAATTGTTCACCCCAGCCTGATGTGGGTATCAGGAAAGGTTGTGAGAAATCAAAGCAGCAGGAATAATATTTTCTGAGTCGCTCATCAAGTGTCAGTGGTCTGTAATAATGTGGAACCAGCACCATATACCTGCTATGCCTCTGGGTGAATGAAAGGGTCATTTAGAAGTAAAGGACGCTTGTCCACACCCTCAGGCATATTGGGTGTCTTCTTCTTCTTCTTCTGCTGCTGCTGCTGCTGCTGCTGCTGCTGCTGCTGCTGCTGCTGCTGCTTCTTCTTCTTCTTCTTCTTCTTCTTCTTCTTCTGCTTCTTCTGCTTCTTCTTCTGCTTCTGCTTCTTCTTCTGCTTCTTCTGCTTCTTCTTCTTCTTCTTCTTCTTCTTCTTCTTCTTCTTCTTCTTCTTCTTCTTCTTCTTCTTCTTCTTCTTCTTCTTCTTCTTCTTCTTCTTCTTCTTCTTCTTCTTCTTCTTCTTCTTCTTCTTCTTCTTCTTCTTCTTCTCTTTCATCTTCTTCTTCTTCTTCTTCTTCTTCTTCTTCTTGTTTACATTCACTGGCTGTAGACTCCAGTAGAAGAGAGAGAGAGAGAGAGAGAGAGAGAGGGAGGGAGGGAGGGAGGGAGGGAGAGAGAGAGAGAGAGAGAGAGAGAGAGAGAGAGAGAGAGTGAGAGAGTGAGAGTGAGAGTGAGAGAGAGAGAGAGAGAGAGAGAGAGAGAGAGAGAGAGAGAGACGGACGCAGGCTGACCAGATTCATGTTGTTGCAGCTGATGGGGGAGAGAGGGGTCCACCAGATGTCCACTGGCAAGAAATCTGATGACAATGTCTTTGATGATGATAGTGAGGACTGGGCACAGGTGAGCACTGACCATCATCTTCCTCACAGGCACAATCTTCGGCATCAGGGCTGTCAGTCATCATCAACAGTAGCTGCGGCAGTAGCAACATTCTCATCCTCATTATTGCATTCCCCACATAACATCAGCAACAGTACAGACATCGTCGTCAACAACAACTGCAGTACCAATGTTCTTTCTCATCATCGTTATCATCTTTCCTACACTAAACAAGCAACAATACACACATCAGCATCAGCGGCAGCAGCTGTACCAACAATATCATCATCATCATCATTACCACTACTATATTAGCAACAATACTGACATCATCATCATCATCAACAGCAGCAGCAGAAGTACCATATTCTCATCATCATTTTTTTCACTACTGTGTTAGCAACAATACAGAGATTATCATCATTATGGTAACCAGTACAACTGACTAGAATAGCAAAACAGCACCTATTGAAACAGATACAAACAATGTATATCACCTATATAATCTGGTATTACTGAAGACAGACAGTGTCATTTCCATCTTTTACTACTTTGTGCTTCCTTTTTTCCTTCTTGTTTGCCCATCTGTTTTCCTTCTTGTCTTTCTTCATTCCTTGCCACCTTTCTTAGTGCATTTTTTCCCCCTTCCTTCCTTCCATCTCCAAGAAGCTGGAAATGTGATTGTGCGTTTGACCCTATTATTCAGCTGTTTCAGCTGCTGTAACTACTATTTCATGATTGTGTTGGATGGCTTCTTTCATGATTGTATTGGATGGCCTCTTTCATGATTGTATTGGATGGCCTCTTTCATACTGGACTGATTGATCCTGTACTATATTAGAACAGCACACAAGCAGTCTGACACAGAAAAAACTCTCACTTAAACCCAGCTGGGTCTGTCAACCCTGTGTGCACGTGTAGTCTTAGAGTAGTTGTACAGTGAGTGAGTGAATGAATGAATCAGGAACTGACATCACTGCAGTCTGGACATTTCCATACCTGCTCTGACCCCTGCCTCAGTAGCTAATCAAGAGTTCCCATACTGATGATGTCAGTTTCAACCTTATCACAAGTTTGCCACTCTTTCCCCTGTGTGCAGAAAATTGTCAAGACCCACTGGCTGACTCCCAGCTGAAGCATTCTCTTTAGCTTGCGATGCTGTGTCTGTTATGTTGCACTGTTTACTTTGTCTCAGAGAGCCTACACCATGTCTGCTTGATCATAAAATAGCTCACTGCCCAGAGGAGCAGCAGCAACCAAACTGTCCATCTGCTCATTACCACATACACTTGAATATTCATGAAAAATCTACGATATGTGTCTTATGTGATGGAAGTCATCCTTTAAATTCTTTAATTTTCCGAAGCACCCTCCACAGGTCAGAACTTCAGCAGCAGATCAGACTATCCACCTACTGTGAGACATTTAGTATAGGTTTATGAGATAACAAATTACCTACTGTCTTACCTCTGTGAGACATTTTGAGTAGGTTTATGAGATAACACATTACCTACTGTCTTACCTCTGTGAGACATTTAGAGTAGGTTTATGAGAATCAAAATTACCTACTGTCTTATCTCTCTGAGATATTTAGAGTAGGTTTATTAGAGACCAAATTACCACCTATCCTATCTCTGTGAGACATTTAGAGTAGCTATCAGAGACCAAATTACCCACTGTCCTATCTTTCTGAAATATTTAGGGTAGGGTTATGGGAGACAAAATTACTCTCTTTCCTATCTCTGTGAGACATTAAGAGGAGTTTTATCAGAGGTAAATTGTTCCCACCTTTCTTTAGATTGCAGAAATCATCTCCAGTTATGGGGGTAGAATCAGCTCGTCCGGGGACTATGCGCTATTTGAGGCGCAGATAGACCACATGTTGTCAGCCAAAGGTACACGTACGGGTGACTCCACTTTTATCACATCCTGCATCGTGCTTGTTAATTATGCCTCAACTAGATGAAATATCCCCGAATGCTAAATTGTCTGTGGTGTTAACGTCATGTGTCTTGTACTAACATACATAGAAATGAATGTAAACACCAAGCAGCTCACACTCACGTACTCAGAGCTACAAACAGAAACAGGCTAGTGCATTCACATATGCATGCTGATATATTTATGTTCCAACAATATCTGTGGGATAAGTTGTCACTTGATTGTTGAAGCTTGTACTGTAACATTGTTTCTGTTAGACAATGTGTAGTCCTTTTCACTTTGAAGGTGGTAAAGAAGTAAATAGCATGTTAGTAACATTTCCATGAAATTGTTACAGGACACACATTAGTGACCATGACCTTTCACCCCTTTCTATCATGTGAAATTTTAATAACAGTGAATACTCATTCCCTCTGTGTATGCTGCTCAGCTGTTTCAGCTTTCCACAATCATCCATTTCTTTATTATTCTGCAACTTCTTTGTAGTCCCCCCCCCCCCTCACCCCTCTCCAGTAAAGTTAATTTTTATAATCTGATATTTTTACTTAATAAATTTATTGTATCTTTTCTAAAGGATTTTGATGAGTCATCTAATAATGTACACTTGCAAATACCCATCTGTTCTTCTCTGTGTGCAGTATTATCAACATTTTGCTCAAACACCATATCTTCTCACTATCCAACCTCATGTGATGACTCACGGACTAGCATAACTAGATGACACACGTAAGAGCAGATCTAGCAGAAGTTTGATTATGAAAGGGAAACATGATGAAATAGCCACAGACATTAAAACCAAGTTGAGGTCTGCATGTTTGCATCATGGAGGGCAGAAAGTACTGACTAGCATATGTGTGTATCAGTTTGTTTTCTTTGAATTGATTGCATGGCTTGCATCTTGGAAGATTGATTTGATGGCATGTTTTCCTGTAGATCAGTGCAACGTTTGAGACTTTCGGAGTGGGCCTGTCCAGGGAATCAGTGTTCATGCGCGAGCATGAGGCTAATTTTGCCAGATTTCTTGCCCAGGGTAAACCAGGTACTGCATGTGCAACAATTGCTTGTATTGTTTCTTTGTGTTCTTCTACTTCTTCTTCTTCTCCCTCCCCCTTCCCCCTGGAGTTCACCCTAAAAGAGTTGGTTGGCACCTTGTGTTTACAGTGGGGCTGCAATATTTGCATGCGCTGTAATATCTGCATGTTCCAGCCCACCACATATGATTCAGACAGACTCCTAGTTAGTTAGCTTTTACAACATGCTTGTTAATGGGCTGTGGTCTCTCCCCATGCCCCCCCCCCCTTTTCCCCCAGCATGGGGATATTTATGTGGTAGCTAAGAATATTTAACTTTCAGGGACAGCCCTGTCGGATGGATTTCATGAAGATGCAGTCTTGCTGCAAGTGAAATGTTGATGAAATATTTTGAAGCTGAATTAAATATGAGATGCATCTGTAAACTAGATGAAATATGTTGAAGCTTAATTAAATATGAGATGCATCTGTAAACTAGATGAAATATGTTGAAGCTTAATTAAATATGTGATGCATCTGTAAACTAGATGAAATATTTTGATACCTCTGGAAAAAAAGATGAAGTATTTATGAATTATTCTAAAATAAAAAAAAATAATATTAAATGTTAAATACGAATGTGAGCGTGCATATGTTCTGTGACAACATACGAATGTGAGCAAGCATATGTTCTGTGACAACATACAAATGTGAGCTTGCATATGTTCTGTGACAACATACGAATGTGAGCATGCATATGTTCTGTGACAACATACGAATGTGAGCATGCATACGTTCTGTGACAACATACGAATGTGAGCATGCATATGTTCTGTGACAACATACAAATGTGAGCATGCATATGTTCTGTGACAACATACAAATGTGAGCATGCATATGTTCTGTGACAACATACAAATGTGAGCAAGCATATGTTCTGTGACAACATACAAATGTGAGCATGCATATGTTCTGTGACAACATACGAATGTGAGCAAGCATATGTTCTGTGACAACATATGAATGTGAGCATGCATATGTTCTGTGACAACATACGAATGTGAGCGTGCATATGTTCTGTGACAACATACGAATGTGAGCAAGCGTATGTTCTGTGACAACATACGAATGTGAGCTTGCATATGTTCTGTGACAACATACAAATGTGAGCGTGCATATGATCTGTGACAACATACGAATGTGAGCATGCATATGTTCTGTGACAACATACGAATGTGAGCAAGCATATGTTCTGTGACAACATACGAATGTGAGCATGCATATGTTCTGTGACAACATACGAATGTGAGCGTGCATATGTTCTGTGACAACATACAAATGTGAGCATGCATATGTTCTGTGACAACATACGAATGTGAGCATGCATATGTTCTGTGACAACATACGAATGTGAGCGTGCATATGTTCTGTGACAACATACGAATGTGAGCTTGCATATGTTCTGTGACAACATACGAATGTGAGCAAGCATATGTTCTGTGACAACATACGAATGTGAGCATGTATATGTTCTGTGACAACATACGAATGTGAGCATGCATATGTTCTGTGACAACATACGAATGTGAGCAAGCATATGTTCTGTGACAACATACGAATGTGAGCAAGCATATGTTCTGTGACAACATACGAATGTGAGCGTGCATATGTTCTGTGACAACATACGAATGTGAGCGTGCATATGTTCTGTGACAACATACGAATGTGAGCAAGCATATGTTCTGTGACAACATACGAATGTGAGCATGCATACGTTCTGTGACAACATACGAATGTGAGCTTTGAAGAGTCTTGCAGTCCCTGAAGAAAGACATTAGAAATTCTGAAATTAATGTTGCATTAAATTCTAAGATTACAGTGGATTTAAAAATATAAAATTAAAAAAAACTAATGACATTCAGATTATATGAACATTGAAGAAACTACATAAACAACATCCTATCTTGGAGACTGAAACAGTTGGGCCATATTAAATGCCACAGTGATTTTTAACAAACAATAATGGCAAGGCATGGTTCTTGGAAGAAGAGGCAGGGGTTGACCAAGCTGAAGTGAACACAAAATATTGGGGACACTGCCTTGAGAATGACAGTACTGAAGGCTAGGGAAATTACCAGGGACAAAAATGATTCACAAGTGTCATCATGGGAGCAGCATTCTGCAAAGGGTTTGCTGCTTGAAGTCTGAGATCAAATATTCTAGGCCACTCCATGTCTTCAACTTCTTTACTTCCCAGAAAAGTCCTAACATTGTCTGGTACCCACTTTATGAAACTGAGTTAAACCACCAAAACCATATTTTCAGAAGAAACAGCCCTGTCACTACAGGAGTTTAAACCTAAACCACTGTCTGTAGGGACAAGTGCACTAACTACTATACTACCACTGCTGCATCTGGAATGTTCTTTCTGAACAAGAAATGAGATTTCTGGGAATATATTATATATCTGTACAAATATATTGATTCTCTAGTTCTTGATTTTTCTTGTCCCGACCCAAACTCATAAATTAGTACTACAGATTGTTTGAAGAGGGGAGGGTGGATGTCAGGATACTTATGGCACAAGCCATAAAGTGCTCTTGGGTCATAAAAATACAGGCAGCTTAGCGTCACTTCTCTGGCTTGCACTGTTGGCATGGAAACTATAAATGATAAATGTTTGTCTTAGTCAGGAAGTAGATGAGTTCTGTTGGTCTCTTTATGTAGTTTTTTTGTATATTTGTTGTAATTCCTCAGAAAGATAAGTTTAAAGTTCAGTATATTTGCATGAAGGCATGAAAAAGGCTTTGATGTACTGGAATGGGATTAGTCTAACGATATATTCTCCATTCAGGTATCAAATTGCAAACTGTGTAGGGACTGTGTTGCAGAGCTTTCTTTCTTCTTTCCAACCTGAGAAACTAGTGAGGCGGCCATGTGAGCTTGGAACTGGAAGTTTGGTGCATTTGTGAAGGATTAACCAGTTCATGGTTCAGTACTTTGAAGTTGGAGTTCATCTGCCTGATAGAACATGAAACGACAGACTTCACTGATCTGTGAAATGGAACATACACGCATAACTCAAGTCCTGGAACAAGGTCAACGGGGAGAAATGGATGAACACCCAGGATTTTCCCCTGAAGTTTACAGCCAGTGAACATAAACAAACAACAAAGCACAGCCCATGCTGGCTGGTTGGGATTATGTATAGACTAGTGATGGTTCCTCCACAGTGTTTAGAGATGTCATTGCTAGCAGACGCCAGCAACATGCCTTGGGCAAACTTGATTGAAATAGATATCATCATAGGAGAGTAATGGGTAGTTTTGACACCAGTGGTGTGTCTGGCTTATGTCAGAGTTTATAGACTGATTAGTGCTCCGTGGGTTATAGACTGATTAGCGCTCCGTGGGTTATAGACTGATTAGTGCTCCGTGGGTGCTTTGGTCAACATTATGCCAGCTGCCTTTACTTCCCAGGAAATAACCTGGTTCACATTTTAGGCTGGGTTGACCTGAAAGGCATGGTCCAGTTTGATAAAATCTCTATCTGGAAGCGGATTCAGACCCAAGACATTCGGGCTGGCAGGCGAGCATCTAACCACTGTGTTAATTGGCTGCAGATGGCATAATATTTACTACTGTAATTGAAAAGATAAACTTGTCTTTGATATGATTAAATACTTTTGCTGAAACTATAGTCGACACTGCAGTTAAAGTCTCAAATGCACAAGAAAGAAGCAGAGTACTCATTTTTTAGGTAATGGAAATCCCAGGTCTGCAGGCTGCCTACTGCTCACTTTCAGTCAGATGTTCAGTATATGAGAGTAAGGTTACACTTCCAGTGAGATGTTCAGTATATGAGAGTAAGGTTACACTTCCAGTCAGATGTTCAGTATATGAGAGTAAGGTTACACTTCCAGTGAGATGTTCAGTATATGAGAGTAAGGTTACACTTCCAGTGAGATGTTCAGTATATGAGAGTAAGGTTACACTTCCAGTGAGATGTTCAGTATATGAGAGTAAGGTTACACTTCCAGTCAGATGTTCAGTATATGAGAGTAAGGTTACACTTCCAGTCAGATGTTCAGTATATGAGAGTAAAGTTACACTTCCAGTGAGATGTTCAGTGTATGAGAGTAAGGTTACACTTCCAGTGAGATGTTCAGTATATGAGAGTAAGGTTACACTTCCAGTGAGATGTTCAGTGTATGAGAGTAAGGTTACACTTCCAGTGAGATGTTCAGTATATGAGAGTAAAGTTACACTTCCAGTGAGATGTTCAGTATATGAGAGTAAGGTTACACTTCCAGTCAGATGTTCAGTATATGAGAGTAAGGTTACACTTCCAGTCAGATGTTCCGTATATGAGAGTAAGGTTACACTTCCAGTGAGATGTTCAGTATATGAGAGTAAGGTTACACTTCCAGTGAGATGTTCAGTATATGAGAGTAAAGTTACACTTCCAGTGAGATGTTCAGTATATGAGAGTAAGGTTACACTTCCAGTCAGATGTTCAGTATATGAGAGTAAGGTTACACTTCCAGTCAGATGTTCCGTATATGAGAGTAAGGTTACACTTCCAGTCAGGTGTTCAGTATATGAGAGTAAAGTTACACTTCCAGTGAGATGTTCAGTATATGAGAGTAAAGTTACACTTCCAATGAGATGTTCAGTATATGAGAGTAAGGTTACACTTCCAGTCAGATGTTCAGTATATGAGAGTAAAGTTACACTTCCAGTCAGATGTTCAGTATATGAGAGTAAAGTTACACTTCCAGTGAGATGTTCAGTATATGAGAGTAAAGTTACACTTCCAATGAGATGTTCAGTATATGAGAGTAAGGTTACACTTCCAGTGAAATGTTCAGTATATGAGAGTAAAGTTACACTTCCAATGAGATGTTCAGTATATGAGAGTAAAGTT
Organism: Candidula unifasciata; assembly: GCA_905116865.2. Classification (NCBI taxonomy): domain Eukaryota; kingdom Metazoa; phylum Mollusca; class Gastropoda; order Stylommatophora; family Geomitridae; genus Candidula; species Candidula unifasciata. Next base: position 398,731 of record CAJHNH020003935.1, read on the forward strand.
ACACTTCCAGTGAGATGTTCAGTATATGAGAGTAAGGTTACACTTCCAGTGAAATGTTCAGTATATGAGAGTAAAGATACACTTCAGTGAGATGTTCAGTATATGAGAGTAAAGTTACACTTCCAGTCAGATGTTCAGTATATGAGAGTAAGGTTACACTTCCAGTGAGATGTTCAGTATATGAGAGTAAGGTTACACTTCCAGTGAGATATTCAGTATATGAGAGTAAGGTTACACTTCAAGTGAGATGTGCAGTATATGAGAGTAAGGTTACACTTCCAGTGAGATGTTCAGTATATGAGAGTAAAGTTACCCTTCCAGTTAGATGTTCAGTATATGAGAGTAAGGTTACACTTCTAGTCAGATGTTCAGTATATGAGAGTAAAGTTACACTTCCAGTGAGATGTTCAGTATCTGAGAGTAAAGTTACACTTCCAGTGAGATGTTCAGTATATGAGAGTAAAGTTACACTTCCAGTCAGATGTTCAGTATATGAGAGTAAAGTTACACTTCCAGTGAGATGTTCAGTATATGAGAGTAAGGTTACACTTCCAGTCAGATGTTCAGTATATGAGAGTAAAGTTACACTTCCAGTCAGATGTTCAGTATATGAGAGTAAGGTTACACTTCCAGTGAGATGTTCAGTATATGAGAGTAAGGTTACACACTCATGAACGTGACTATTTCTTGGGTGAGCCCAGTACCAGAGCACTGTGTATTGGATCTGCATTTATGGAAGCCTCCTTGGATGGTGGGGACTGCTCATTTTCTGTCCCTGCCTTCTCCTGAGGACTAACAAGTGTTACATGACTGCTTTGGACTGGCCTGATGAGGGGCAACATTTGTAAACTGGGAAACAAAGATGACCACACAACAATCAGACTGCAATGTCCTACGAAACTAGCTGGGGAGGCTAACTGGGTCAGCAAATGCTCACAGGGGTCAGATGTGTCAGTCAAAAGGTGCAATTATCATGTCTATGTTGTAAGCGGACACAACACAATTACATCTTCAGATGAGCACAGAAGAATTATTTATGCAAATTGTTTGTTAAGAATAATAATTAAATTCACCTTTTTGTTGTGCAAAATGATTCTAATACATATAGTTTTAAGGTGGCTATTTATCAAGAGTTAAATAATAAATAACTTTTTAATTAATACTTACGTTTTTCAGTGCAATTGCATTACATTGTGCATAATGTTCTGTAGTAGTGCATTACTTTCTATCTACTAGTGTACAGTCGAAGATCCCCATTCTGATTATAGGGGTTGACTTTTGCTTTTAAATATAGACAATTTCTGTTTGGTATTGTGACATATATAACACAAATGCATGAATTAAAATAATTAATTACATTTTGATTTATGTAAAAAATGTTTTTCAGTTTGACTAATAGAAATCAACTATTATTATGTTTTTTAAACCAGTGTAATATAATGGGTGATATAACACATGATTAAATTAATATATTACATTCTGTTTAAGAATTGAGGTTGAATTATGTATAATGTTTAAAGCAGAGCATTAAATTATGGATTACTGTTAGTAGTAAATTAACACATTAGATCGCGATAAAGCACTGTATATGTTCATATATTACAACTGTCTCTAAACTGATACAGAAGAAACTTGTGGAAATACCTCAGGCTGTGTAATTTCAAACCTACTCGGAGAGACTTTGTTGTTGGGGTTGACAGTTGTACTTGGAGGGACTTTGTTGTTAGGGTTGACAGTTGTACTTGGAGGGACTTTGTTGTTGGGGTTGACAGTTGTACTTGGAGGGACTTTGTTGTTGGGGTTGACAGTTGTACTTGGAGGGACTTAGTTGTTGGGGTTGACAGTTGTACTTGGAGGGACTTTGTTGTTAGGGTTGACAGTTGTACTTGGAGGGACTTTGTTGTTGGGGTTGACAGCTGTACATCAATTCTGTTATTGTTATTGTTATTCTGACCTTGTGAAAATATAATGAGCATCTTGTTGTTTGCAGGAGACAGCAAGATACAGAGTATTGGTGAGTGGCTGGCAGATATAGGACTCCCCCAGTATGAAAACACTCTTGTAGCAAACGGGTTCGACGACACTGATTTTCTGGTGATTTGTGATTTTATTGTTTCGTGACTTCTTATTTATATGTTGAAGAGGTTATATCTGAATCATCATCATCATTATAGTCCCATAATGCCATGTATTGTTGGGTCATTAGTTTGTATTCTCCTCTTCTTCTTCTTCTTCTTCTTCTCCTTCTTCTTCTTCTTATTCTTCTTCTTCTTCTTCTTCTGCTTCTTTTTCTTCTTCTTCTTCTTCTTCTTCTTCTTCTTCTTCTTCTTCTTCTTCTTCCTCTTCTTCTTCTTCTTCTTCTTCTTCTTCCTTTTCTTCTTCTTTTTCTTCTTCTTCTTCTTCTTCTTCTCCTCCTTCCTCCTCCTCCTTCTTCTTCTCCTACCCCCCCCCCCCCCTCATCCTCCTCCTTCTCCTCTTCCTCCTTCTCCTCTTCCTCCTTCTTCTTCTTTTTATTCTTTTTTTCCTCATCCTCCTCCTGCCCTTCTCCTACTCTTCTCCTCCTCCCCCTCCCCTACTCCTCACCCTTCTTGTCTGTCCACTGAGGGTAGGCAAGATAGCATTGCGATATATTGTCTAGTTTTGTCTGTCCGCTGAGGATAGACAAGAGAAAATTTAGATATATATAGTCTAAAAATTTAGATATATGAAGTCTAGTCTTGTCTGTCTACTTTGGAGCCAGTAGAATTGTTCCCTGTCGGTTCATACCTTATGATGGAAATTTGTAAAAAGCTGCCATAAAATTGGCTTTGTAACACTGGAGTGACCATACTGGACATTGTCTGGAAAAGAAAGGTGATTAAAAAGATGACTGGCCGTCTGATCTCATGATGTTCTGCTCAGGAGATGTCAAGACTTAACACTGAGACCCCAGCAGTGTCAGGGGACCATGCTGACATTGTTAGCTTTCAGCATTCATCCATGAAGTTTATAAACATGTTTTATTTCCCAGGGTGGAAACATTCTAGAGGACCAGGATCTGGTAGCCATTGGAGTAGCAGACCCTTACCACAGGCAGATGATTCTAGAGGGAGCCTCTAGTCTGGCCAAGTTCAAACCCATAGGTTAGACCTCTGCTTGAATTCTTTTTTCATTTTAACTTCCTCGAAGTATCTCTTGTTATTTGTCTTGATTTATACAGTTACATTCTTCTTCTTCTTCAGCATTCTGAGCCCTTGCTGCAGATATCACCCACCTCCATTCATGACTCTGGTTAACCTTAACTTTCCAGTTGTTGACACCAAGTGTTTGCAGGTCTGTCTGGACATTATCTCTCATTCATCCTCTTGGTCTGCCTCGGGGTCTGTGACCATTCAGTTTCCATGTGTGTGCAGTTTTTATCTCTCAGACATCTGACATTCTCTCAATATGCCTCAGCCATTTGAGTCTATTAGCCCTCATGATGCCAGTGATCAGCGGTGATTTAAACAGATTATGAATTTCTCTGTTGCTTTTCACTCTCCTTTTTCTGCTGTTTGCAACTTTGATCGGTCCAAAGATTCATTGTAAGACTCTGTTTTCAGACATATGTAATTAAGCTTCAGCTCTTTAAGTTATGCTCCAAGTTTCAGAGCCATGCAAAACAGCTGGTCTTATCAACGTTTTATATATTTGGATCTTGGTGTTGTGAGATAGAGACTTTGAATTTAAGCAGATGTTGAAAGGCACAGTATACTTTATTTCCAGATTGATTCTATATTGTATTTCTTCTTGCAGCATGTTTGAGCGATTGAAGTTTGTACCCAAGTACCTATATATTTCTGTTCGTTTAATTGTCATATTTTTGACTTGTATGTGGACAAAGTTTATATCCTTTCTCTAGTTATTATCATATAATCTTTCTTATCTTGATCAATAGCTAGCCCCATTTTGTGAACTACTTCTTTTAAAATAGTCAGTGTTTTTATGGCCTCTAGCTCATTTTCTTCAATGATATCAATGCCCTCTGCATAACCAAGTATTCTTGTAGTTTCTCCTGTAGTACACTCTTGTTTCAATTTCCTTATAATTTGCTCTAGAGTCGAGCTGAAAAGAAATGGGCACAAACCATTACCTGGCTTTAAACCAGATGTTATCTAAGAAAGGTCTGACTTTCTGCCTTTATATGTTACTATATTTGTTACTATATTATAAACGTCTTCCATACAAAGTTTGGTCATGGTAATTAACTTCTTTGATATTCCAAATTCCTTCATAGCATTCCATAAACTGTTTCTATGTGCACTATCAAGTGTCTTTTTAAAATCCACAAAAAACCATAATATATGTCTTTTCTATATTCCCTGTTTGCTTTGCGATTTGCCATAAAATGAATATCTGATCTTTGTTGATCTTTTCTGTTGAAAACCTGTTTGTAAATCACCCAATATGTCTTTGACATTTGGGTTTTGCCTATTTGTCTTATAGCTTATAGATAAAAGTGATACTCCTCTATAATTTCCATATTTATTCTTGTCTCTTTTCTTAAAAATGGGTATTAATAACAACTCTTCCAGTCAGTGGGTAATTTCTCTGTCTTCCAGACAAGTTTTATTCATTCATATATTTGTAGATGTAATGAGTGTCCAGCTTCTTTTATCAGTTCAGCAGCAATCCCATCGGCACCCGCGGCATACAGTTACATTAGATGTACATAATACTGACCCATATTTGATACATTATGACTTTGTCTAATTTACCCTCATATTACAGAGTATAAATTATGTGTATAATTAACTTACATTTTACATAATAGTTTGTTAGAAATCTGTATTAATTACCTACATGTTACAGTGTATAGTCTGTTGTGAGATCTGTATAATTTGCCTGCATATTGCAGTGTATAGTTTGTTGTGACATCTGTATAATTTGCCATTATATTGAAGAGTATGGTTTGTTATGGGAGCTCTGCTTTCATATATCCACTAAGAAATTGTGGATGCAATTCAGTCACCAAAATTTTAGCAGCACAGAGTCAAGATGCAAAATGTCATCTTTCAGGAAATGAACCCATAAAGAGATCTGATAATTACATCAGAGATAAGTAAATCTCATTTTCTTAGAAACCATCTGAGAATGGGAATGTTGGCAGCTACCACGGCAACAAGACAGTTATAAAAAAAGGGGAGGGAGGATAGAAAAAGAGAGAGAGAGTGGGAAGGGGGAGTTAGAATGGAAAATTTTAGAGGCAGTTTATCTAATGGCATCCCTTTTGGAAATCACAGACAATATGCAAAACTGGGGAATCTGGGTCAAAATAATGACCAATGCCACATGACATATAGACTAAACAAAAAAGAAGGACTGAATGACTGTGGAAGGACATCTTGACCAATGTCACATGATGTATAGACACACACACACACAAAAAGGACTTAATGACTGTGGAAGGAAATATTGACCAATGCCACATGATGTATAGACACACACACACACACACACACAAAAGGACTTAATGACTGTGGAAGGAAATATTGACCAATGCCACATGATGTATAGACACACACACACACACACACACACACACACACACACACACACACACAAAAGGACTTAATGACTGTGGAAGGAAATATTGACCAATGCCACATGATGTATAGACACACACACAAAAAAGGACTTAATGACTGTGGAAGGACATATTGACCAATGCCACATGATGTATAGACACACACACACACACACACACACAAAAAAGGACTTAATGACTGTGGAAGGACATATTGACCAATGCCACATGATGTATAGACACACACACACACAAAAAAAGGACTGAATGACTTTGGAAGGACATATTAACCAATGCCACATGATATTTAAGCTGTTAAAAAAGACTGAATGACTGTGGAGAGAAATATTGACCGATGCCACATGACATATAGACACACAGAAAAAAAGGACTGAATGACTGTGGAAGGAAACATTGACCAATGCCACATGACATCTAGAATTTAACGCAATGGATGCAGGCAAAGATATTCGCCAGGAGTACCAATTGAGGCCGACCCACACTAAAATGGCTACTAGGTGGCATCTTTGGAAGTCAATGCGGCAGGTCTGATGTTAACCACATCTCACATTAGTGCTGATTGGTTTATAAAAACGCAAGTCTACCTTCATATACCTGGTGTCTCATTGGCCTGTAAAAGTGCAATTTACATTTCTTAATGACATGACATGTCATGTGGTGGAAAGGATGACATCAGTAATGAGGATTTTATCAGGAAACATTAACTGTTTTTGATGGCTTGTGTTACAGATCCCTCGTGTCCACCTGACTCCGTGGAGGAGTGGCTGGGCTCACTTCGACTGGACTACTACTACGACACGTTCATGTCCCACAAATATGATACCATGGACAGGGTCATCAAACTGTGGGAGCTGGAGCTAGTGACCGTGAGTTATTGCTGTCTCTCACACTTTGCTCAACTGATTCACATGCTAACTGAGCCACTGACTCATACACGCACGCAGACACGCACACACACGCCCATGCACGCAGACTCTCTCTTTCCCTCCCTCTATCTCTCTTTCTCTCTCTCACTTTCTCTCTCTCTCTCTCTCTCTCTCTCTCTCTCTCTCTCTCTCTCTCTCTCTCTCTCTCTCTCTCTCTCTCTCTCTCTCTCTCTCTCTCTCTCTCTCTCTCTCTCTCTCTCTCTCTCTCTCTCTCTCTCTCTCTCTCTCTCTCTCTCTCTCTCTCTCTGAACGATCAACTTATCAGTAGTTCAAAACTGTCTTCATTGTTAAACATTATACGTGTAAAGTTTCCTAGATCTTCTGTGTTCATAAGTTCAATGATAACCCCGAGCTATGGAGTTCAACGTGGCAAGACCGACTTGGGCAATCTGACACTACGCAAGTTTTGCTCAGAACATGATGTTAGATTTATAAATAATACTCCTTTTTTTGCTTCCTCATCCGGTGCGCCCAAGAAAAGCATGTATAGAGACCAAATACACTGCTCAAAATTAGGAACTAGTATTTTGGTCAAAAATATAAAATACCCTGAACGAACATCTGTGGCCCACACTCGGAATGATTGTAATGATAAAACGTCCTCTAGTGCAGCTTTAAATTTCTCTTCAACCCAAGTACACATTCCGGTGCAGCACAAACCATGTCTTATTTCTCAGACTGAGACATATGATGAACTGTTTCCTTCCTTACCTGTTAAGCAGTCTCCACAGTGCAGATCTACAGAAGCACCCTTAAATAATAGTGCTATGCCCCAGATGTCAGTCTCCAATGTAGTTTCTGCTGGTGGTACTCACGTTAACCACCCCTCATTGTACACTAACGTACATCCTGCTTACCGCTGGAATCGTGATGTCGAGCATCTCATGCAGTTTAATCCTGCAGCTCTGCACCAGGCTTTCATGATGTCACTCCCAGTACCCCACCCTATCACATGCCAGTACAACCTAGTGAGTACATCTTGAAAAAAAGTCAGTGCCAAGAAATATAAATTCCCTTATACCAAATACAATGTCAGCCAGTCGTAATCAGTGGTTAAACAAAGGTGGCCTCCGAATAGGTCACCTAAACATTTATCATTTGTTAGGCAAACTACCTGAGCTATCAGTTAGGATTAGCAACCAGTTTCATCTTTTTGGAATTACCGAAAGTCGGCTAAACAATAAAATTACTAATAATGAAATTAAAATCAATGGGTTCAACGTTATTCGCAAAGACGCAGTGAGAAAATTAGAAACAGGAATAACTGTTTATATCTCAAACTGTATCAATTATTCCCATAGAAATGACCTAGAATCCTTAGAAGTAGAGTGTGTCTGGCTGGAAGTCAAGCCGTCAAACCAGCAATCGCTTTTCATTGGTTACCTGTATCGAAATCCGTGTGCAGGTAACAATTGGTATGACGACTTCACTTCTATGTTGGATAGAGTTTTTAGCTTAGGAAAAGAAATTATTTTTCTAGGAGATTTCAACATTGATGCAAAGAAACTAAACTAAACATGGCAAGATATCATCCTATCCTATAACTTTAAACAACTAATCAACCGGCCCACGAGAGTGACAGAAACCACCTCGACCATACTCGATCACATCTATGTGTCTTGTCCAACAAATATTATTGAATGTACTGTTCCTGCTAGTGCAGTCAGCGACCATTATCCCATATGCATTACCTGGTCAAAAGGTAAATTTAGGGCTCCTAAAAATAAGCATTTGACTATTAAATTTAGATGTTTCATAACCTTTAATCCGGATTTGTTTTTACGCGACTTGCAAAATGTACAGCTTGATCATGTTTATCAACTTCCTGAACCTGACAACGCTATAGCCTACTGGACTAAGACAGTCTACGGTGTTTTTGATAAACATGTACAAGTTAAGGAAGTTAGAGTAAAAAGCCAAACTAAATCACTGAGGGTAACTAGTGCAGTTCTAGAAATTAATAGAGAGCGGGATACGGCACATAAAAATAAAAGCTTTACTGCTTATCGCAAATTAAGAAATAAGGTGCAATATAAAATTCGTAAAGTGAAGAAAGATCACTTTAATAGATTAATTAAAGATCAAACAAACAGTGCCGGTATCTGGAAGGCTATTAATACGATAACCAATAAGAAACATTGTTCAGACCAGGCAAGACCTAATTTGCTAACATGTGAAACGTTCAGTTCCTTCTTCAAATCAGAAATTGAGTATTTAAAGTCCAAAATACCAGGTTCACAGTGTGACTTAAGCCTACTAGCATCATTCTGTGGGGAAAAAAAATGCACCACAACTATTTCTCCAGAGATCCCACTTCTGTCTGTTGCTGAATTGTATAATTATCTCATCAACTTCAAGCAAACAAACTCCTCTGGTTTAGATGGAATCAGTAATCAAATTCTTCGATGTGCTGCACTAGTCATTAGTGACACCCTAACATTCATATATAATCAGTGCCTTTCTAAGAACTACTTTCCATCAGCATTTAAAATTGCCAAAGTTTATCCTCTACTCAAACCTGGCTCAGCTGACAACAGTTCTCTTGGCAGTTATAGACCCATTTCTCTACTGTCCTCACTATCCAAATTATTAGAGAAACACAGACATAAAATAACGTTTCAGCAATTAAATAACAACAATCTGATAGTTGATAGCCAATCAGGGTTCAGGCCTATGCACTCTTGCCATACTGCGATGACAAAAATGACAGACAACTGGCACTTTAACATCAACAAAGGCATAATTTGCGGTGTAGTTTTTGTAGACTTTAAAAAAGCCTTCGATATGGTTAATCAGGATATTCTAATTATTAAATTAAAAATATTAAAAACTAACGATAATTTAGTCGAAATAATGCGGTCATTTTTATCTAATAGACAGCAAGTAGTATCCTTCAACAACCGCCTGTCAGAATCCACTCAGTTAAATATAGGCGTGCCACAGGGGTCGATTCTAGGTCCACTACTATTTGCCACGTATATTAATGACCTTCCATTACATCTTAGTATAACACGCAATTTATTTGCTGATAACTGTACAATATATACTAGTAATGAGAATCGTAATGAATTAGAAAGATCTTTACTGAAAGAAGTACACAATCTTTGTAAATAGAGCAACAGCAATCGCATGCAAATTAACATAAATAAAACGAAGTCTTTGCTTATAACAACCAGACAAAAGTTGCAAACATTAGTACTGCACAAGCCGACACTCGAGCTCTACATTGATAAATTACCTATTGTTAATGTAACGGAACACAAAACTTTAGGCCTTACAATTGACAACCTTTTAACCTGGAATTCTCATGTTTCTGTCATAACTAAGAAAATAGCACAAAAAGTTTATCAGCTTGCAAAAATTCAGCACTTTCTAGACGAAGATGCAAGAAAAGTATTTTACGCATCTTACATCCAAACACATGTCGACTATTGTTCCACAGTTTGGGATGGTTGCGCCAAATCCAATGTTAAAAGACTAAGTTCTCTTCAAAACCGTGCTTTACGCCTGGTTTCAGATAGTAAACATATTGAAAAAATAATCTCTATAATCATCTAAGACTATTGCCATTTAGCAAACGTTTAATTTGTGTGTGTGTGTGAGCACGAATGTAAATATGTGTGCTGTGTGTTTCCCTGTGTGTGTTTATATGTAAGTGTCTGTTTGTGTGTCTGTATTTTTGTCTAAGTGAGTGTGTGTGTCTCTGTGGGAGTGTCCGTGTGTGCATGTGTGTGTCTCCATGCATGACTGTATTTATGACTGTATATTTGTATGTGTGTATGCCTGTAATACGTATGTATGTATGTATGCCTGTATGTTTGTATCTATGTATGTATGTTTGTGTGTATGTATGTATGCCTGTGTGTATGTGTGTATGCCTGTATGCATGTTTGTATGTATGTGTGTATGTATGTATGTATGCCTGTATGTATGTAATGTATGCATGCATGTATGTGTGTGTGAGTGAGTGGGTGAGCGTGTGTATGTGTGTGTATGTATGCATGCGCGGGTTTTTGCATGCACTTTACAACTCGTGCTTTTGTGTTCTTTTATAATATTCATAATATGCATAACATCATATGATCATAACATGCTTTATTAGTAAAATACAACTGCTGTGCAAAAGATGGTTGACTGGAAGGGCCTAATGTAAGACGGGCCTGCGTGCCCAATTTGTGACCCTTTGAAAATAAAGTTTGTTTGTTCGTTCTCTCTCTCTTTCTCTCTCTCTCTCTCTATCTATCTATCTCTCACTCTCTCTGCCCGGCTCTCTAGTGTAGTTGGCTAAACCGGATTGCGCGGAGACCGGGTAACGAACTCCTTGTGGTCCGGGTTCAATCCCGGGGGTAGGCAGGAAAACCACATTTTCTCCCAGATTTACAGTATTTACAATGAAATCAAGGCCGAAAGGTTGCGATATCCATAATACCGAGCCTAAGGGTTAACAACTCATGGCTTCTGGATACTAAAACAAACAACTCTCTCTCTATCTCTCTCTCTCTCCTCTCTCTCTCTCTCTCTCTTTCTCTCTCTTTCTCTCTCTTTCTCTCTCTCTTTCTCTCTTTTTGTTTCTTCTCTCTGTCTCTTTCTCTCTCTGTCTCTTTCTCTCTCTCCCTCTTTCTTTCTTTCTTTCTCTCTCTCTCTCTCTCTTTCTCTCTCTCTCTCTCTCTCTCTCTCTCTCTCTCTCTCTCTCTCTCTCTCTCTCTCTCTCTCTCTCTCTCTCTCTCTCTCTCTCTCTCTCTCTCTTCCACATTCATTGACTCAGTCACAGACTACTTCACACTTGCTCATTCACTGACAACTCATTTTCTAGCTCATTAACTGACTGACATATTCTAGCTCATTCACTGACTGACTCAAATTCTAGCTCATTCACTGACTGACATATTCTAGCTCCTTAACTGCCTGACTCATATTCTAGCTCATTAACTGACTGACTCATATTCTAGCTCATTAACTGACTGACTCATATTCTAGCTCATTAACTGACTGACTCATATTCTAGCTCCTTAACTGACTGACTCATATTCTAGCTCCTTAACTGACTGACTCATATTCTAGCTCATTAACTGACTCATATTCTAGCTCATTAACTGACTCATATTCTAACTTATTTACTGACTCATATACTCCATCACACACATGTGCATTCACAACTGTTCACTGACTCACTCATAGACACCTCATTGATCATATGACTGACATCCATGTAGCCATTTGCTCCCGTTATCTCTCCTGTTTTCCTGACTTCAAAGTCAATTATGCTTGAGAGGAATTTAAATTCCTGCTCTTTGCTTTCTCCAGGTATTAGACATCACATCCATAGGGCACCGCAAGCGAATTCTGGCCTCACTTGGAGAGAGACCTCTTGAAACAAATGTGGTATGTTTAATATGTTGTCTGATAACTGCTGTTTGTTGCAACATTGCATCTACCTACATGACTTTTGATAGTCTCTCTGTTCCCCCCCCCCCCTTTTTTTTTAAATTAAAAAAAAAAAAATTCACACTTATAGTTCTGTGAAATGCTACCATAAGACACTAAAGGAGGAAAATAAATGTAGAATCTTGGTCAGCTTTTGTAAATATTGATGTAGTTAAAAACTGTGATCACAGAGCAGGCAGGCAAGCCTGTTAGCCACTGTTATATTGTGGTCCATTGTTCACTAAATAATTGTGAAAATAAAATTAAATGTTTTTCTTTCCCTGGCATGGTTTGCTTCAAGAGAAGTAATCAATAAATACAAACAAAGAAGAGAATAACTACTCTCCTTCCCTTTAGACACACACTACCATGTTTACACCCCCTCTCTTCTTTTTCCAATTCTCTCAGTTTATCTATCATTCTTGTAGGCAGAAAAGGAGGGGGGGGGGGGGGGGGGGGGGAGGTTAAGGATTCCATGGATGTACAGAAACATGATTGAGGAGACAGGCCTTCAGAGAACAAATAAGATGTAAAGTGACCAGAGAAATTTGATGTCATCAAGATTCATCTGGCATATCAGGAGAAATTAACTGGAGAACTTCACAACAACTGGCATATTTTATTTCAAAAGAGGAAGAGGAAAAGAGAAGAAAGAGATCAGAAATATGCATACCTAGATGACTTGGTCATGTTTGAAGTCCGAGCGAGACCTGATTAGAGGCAGCCATCTACACCTGTCAGTGTGGCACATGATAATGATGGTTGTGCCTGACAGGCCTGACTGGTCTCACTGGTACCAGCTCTATGTGGCTGATGTAGCTGCTTTTACTTCCTAGATAGATATCTAGTACTCATTTTAGGCTAGGTCAAACTGGCAGCCGAGGTTAGTTTTGAATTAAAATCTGCCTCAGTTTTCAAGCCCAACATCTTTGGGCCAACAGCCAAGTGTCTAGCCACTGTGCTACCTTGGCTCCCTCAAGAGTTGTATTTGAAACTCAACATTTACCTTGTCCTTTTTCGCATTTTATCAGTAATATTTACTTTCTACTATATCACATTTTATCAGTAACATTTATTTTATCCTTTATCACAGTTTATTAGTAACATTAACATTATTCTTTCAGACTCGAACCAGAGTGCCCAGTTTGGAAGGCTTGAGTAATCCCAGATCTCCATTTGAACATGTTGACTTGTACAGAGATTACACAGGTGTCAAATCCCGGGTGTCCGACCCAGGAAGTGATTCTGATGTGGGTCAAGGAACTCAGGAGTTTGATGTTTCCAACCAGACTTCTCCAGTTCAGGTGAGTCTTTGCTGGACAGAAAGGCACGGAACATAAACCCTGTAACCTGCCGGGCATGCCTTTAGAGACAGCCATATGCGGATCGTCATCACTATTACACGCCTTTCCAGAATTAAAGTTAGAATTGAGAGAAATTACTTAATCCCAGCAGGTTTTATCCCATTTGGCTAGATATTTTTCTGCACAACTGTTGGTTGCCTGTTTGGAGCATTGCACAAAGCACAAATTTTATATCCCTAACGATGATCTCATTAACAATAGTTGCACTCACAAACTGATGTTAAGCGAACCTGGGACCTTCACACCATGAGGCAGAATGGCTTGCCTCCTAGAGACCTCTAGATGTCTGTCCAGAGGGCATAGATGTTCATGCCCATTGCCTAATTTTGATCCTTGATGTTCAAGAAATTTGTTATAGATGCCAATTGTATGTGTTACCTTCTTAGATCATCAAGCATCATTTCCTCTTGGTGTGCCTCTCTTACCGCTGACCTTTCCAGTTATCACAGTGTTTTCCTTTGCCTACTACCTCATCTGATAAAAGACCTTAACCACATAACTCAACCAGCCATGAAAGAAAAGCAACAACAACAAAAATGAAATTGGTTGTGCAAGATGGAAGAAGGTTTGTCCCTTCAGACAATATTGATACGGAGTAAGCAAAACATCAGTGATGCCAATAAGTGATAGAGGTGAGTCATAAGGAAAAGGCTAAAAAAAATTACATTGTCACAAAATAAGTGGCCCTGATATGAGATGGTTGAAGACACATATTCCTTTGAAGACTAAAGAGCAACAGTCTTTATTGGTGAAGTTGTTCCTGGTGTGGGTTTTAGTGGCCCATTTTTGCTGAATAAAGAACAGACCTGCTGCCCTAATAACAAGCATGATATAAATGGTGATTAATTAGGGATTTGCTGAAATCACAAATGCTAAACCAAAAGATGCAAATATTACAACCTGGCTGTAAAAAACAACACAGCGCCCAACCGCCTTTTTTAAAGTAAAACACAGTAGTAACAGTTACATTTAATAACCTTGATTTTTATTTTCTGCCAGAAGATCAGGGGAGGTTATCATGTGTAATGGTTCTAAATAAAAGAGGGGAGGAGTTACCTCTTTTTCCATTTAAGGTTAGGAGAGGAAAAATTCATTTGTACTGTATGATAGTAGAGGGCATATTGGAAAAGACTGTACTGTTCATCTCCCTCACTTCTCCACTGAAGGGTAGAAAAGGAAAGACTAAATAAAAGGTGTCAGTGGCAAGATTTAAAAAAAAAATGTGATTGATAAACAAATCTAAGCTGTTTGTTTAATTGAAGCTGATGGGCAGGGTGATAAACAGATCTAAGCTGTTTGTTTAATTGAAGCTGATGGGCAGGGTGATAAACAGATCTAAGCTGTTTGTTTAATTGAACCTGATGGGCAGGGTGATAAACAGATCTAAGCTGTTTGTTTAATTGAAGCTGATGGGCAGGGTGATAAACAGATCTAAGCTGTTTGTTTAATTGAAGCTGATGGGCAGGGTGATAAACAGATCTAAGCTGTTTGTTTAACTGAAGCTGATGGGCAGGGTGATAAACAGATCTAAGCTGTTTGTTTAATTGAACCTGATGGGCAGGGTGATAAACAAATCTAAGCTGTTTGTTTAATTGAAGCTGATGGGCAGGGTGATAAACAGATCTAAGCTGTTTGTTTAATTGAATCTGATGGGCAGAGTGATAAACAGATCTAAGCTGTTTGTTTAACTGAAGCTGATGGGCAGGGTGATAAACAGATCTAAGCTGTTTGTTTAACTGAAGCTGATGGGCAGGGTGATAAACAGATCTAAGCTGTTTGTTTAACTGAAGCTGATGGGCAGGGTAATAAACAAATCTAAGCTGTTTGTTTAATTGAAGCTGATAGGCAGGGTGATAAACAGATCTAAGCTGTTTGTTTAATTGAAGCTGATGGGCAGGGTGATAAACAGATCTAAGCTCTTTGATTGAACCTGATGGGCAGGGTGATAAACATATCTAAGCTGTTTAATTGAACGTGATGGGTAGGGTGATAAACAGATCTAAGCTGTTTAATTGAACCTGATGGGCAGGGTGATAAACAGATCTAAGCTGTTTAATTGAACCTGATGGGCAGGGTGATAAACAGATCTAAGCTGTTTAATTGAACCTGATGGGCAGGGGTGATAAACAAATCTAAGCTGTTTAATTTAACCTGATGGGCAGGGTGATAAACAAATCTAATCTGTTTAATTGAATCTGATGGGCAGGGCGATAAACAAATCTAAGCTGTTTAATTGAACCTGATGGGCAGGGCATAAGAGAAATGTGTGTCTGTTTCAGGGACAAACCAACCATGACAGTTCCATTCATATCCGAGCACCTCATCTGGTACATTACACAGGAGCCATCAAACAGTGGAGGCATAAGCCTGAAGTACTCATCAAAGGCTGTTGTAACTACACTGCACATGTAAGTCTGTCTAGAGTCTGATTCTCTCTCTGTTCCACATGTAAGTCTGTCTAGAGTCTCTGTTCTGCATGTGAGTCTGTCTAGAGTATCTGTTCCACATGTAAGTCTGTCTAGAGTCTGATTCTATCTCGGTTCCACATGTAAGTCTGTCTAGAGTCTGATTTTATCTCTGTTCCACATGTAAGTCTGTCTAGAGTCTCTATTCCACATGTGAGTCTGTCTAGAGTCTCTGTTCCACATGTGTCTATCTAGAGTGTCTGTTCCACATGTGAGTCTGTCTAGAGTCTCTGTTACATGTAAGTCTGTCTAGAGTCTGATTCTATCTCGGTTCCACATGTAAGTCTGTCTAGAGTCTCTGTTCCACATGTGAATCTGTCTAGAGTCTCTGTTCCACATGTAAGTCTCTATAGAGTCTCTGTTCCACATGTAAGTCTGTCTAGAGTCTTCTTCTTCTTTCGTTCGCCTGAAATAAGTTGTATATATCAGCAGTTTTGTCTCTTGTATAAATTTCACTGTCGTTGTTAGTTCATTCAGTGGTCCATAGAGTTTACGTTCCACTGTTGTTCTTTCTGGCCAAAAGGTTTGCCTTAATGTGTCAAAATCGGTGCAGTCCTGGAGTACATGCTCTGCTGTCTGGGGTACATTTCCACAGGTGCACATGGCTGATACACCTATCTTGAATTTTGTGTACATGTGGTTACGTAATCGGTTGTGCCCTGTTCTGAGGCGGAGGATAATGACTTGTTCTGGTCTGTCCATAATAAAATAGTCGTCTTGTGCTGGGGCTGGTGGTTTCCTGATCGATTTAATGATTCTTTTCTTTTCTGGTACATCCGGCTGCTTTTTTGTCGCACCTTCCCCTGCCAGTTGATCAGCTTTCTCATTTCCAGGCACTCCACAATGACACGGTATCCACTGCATTACGACTCTTCGCTGAACGCTGAGTTGTGTCAGCAGTGTTTACAATTCTGGTAGTTTCCTAGACTGGAGTGCTTCAAGTACTGATTTAGCATATGTCATCATTACCACATACTGTGAGCCAAAGTTGGTATTTAGCAGTTTCTCTGTAGCTGTCTTGATAGTCTGAGTTTCTGCATCGTAGTTATGGCAGTACTTCCCGATTGGTACGCTGGACTTATCCCTAGTACCATCTGGGAATTCAATGTACACTCCAGCGCCACCATTTCTAACTGCACTCTCTGCGGACCCATCTGTATAGACTCTGACCCATTGTTCTTGTGACCTGTCTAGAGTCTGATTCTCTCTCTGTTTCACATGTAAGTCTGTCTAGAGTCTCTCTTCCACATGTGAGTCTGTCTAGCATCTGATTCTCTCTCTGTTCCACATGTAAGTCTGTCTAGAGTCTGATTCTCTCTCTGTTCCACATATAAGTCTGTCTAGAGTCTCTATTCCACATGTAAGTCTGTCTAGAGTCTTTCTTCCACATGTGAGTCTGTCTAGAGTCTGATTCTCTCTGTTCCACATGTAAGTCTGTCTAGAGTCTCTCTTCCACATGTGAGTCTGTCTAGCATCTGATTCTCTCTCTGTTCCACATGTAAGTCTGTCTAGAGTCTGATTCTCTCTCTGTTCCACATGTAAGTCTGTCTAGAGTCTCTATTCCACATGTAAGTCTGTCTAGAGTCTCTGTTCCACATGTGAGTCTGTCTAGAGTCTCTGTTCCACATGTGTCTGTCTAGCATCTGATTCTCTCTCTGTTCCACATGTCTGTCTGTCTAGAGTCTGATTCTCTCTCTGTTTGACATGTAAGTCTGTCTAGAGTCTTTATTCCACATGTAAGTCTGTCTAGAGTTTTTCTTCCACATGTGAGTCTTTCTAGAGTCTGATTCTCTCTCTGTTCCACATGTAAGTCTGTCCAGAGTCTGATTCTCTCTCTGTTCCACATGTAAGTCTGTCTAGAGTCTGATTCTCTCTCTGTTCCACATGTGAGTCTGTCTAGTCTCTGTTCCACATGTGAGTCTGTCTAGTCTGATTCTCTCTCTGTTCCACATGTAAGTCTGTCTAGAGTCGGATTCTCTCGCTGTTCCACATGTAAGTCTGTCTAGAGTCTCTATTCCACATGTAAGTCTGTCTAGAGTCTCTCTTCCACATGTGAGTCTGTCTAGAGTCTGATTCTCTCTCTGTTCCACATGTGAGTCTGTCTAGAGTCTCTGTTCCACATGTAAGTCTGTCTAGAGTCTCTCTTCCACATGTGAGTCTGTCTAGAGTCTGATTCTCTCTCTATTCCACATGTAAGTCTGTTTAGAGTCTCTCGTCCACATGTGAGTGTTTGATTGTTTCTTCTACATGGGAGTGTCTGATTGTATCTTCCACATGTGAGTGTTTGATCGTTTCTTCTACATGGGAGTGTCTGATTGTTTCTTCCACATGGGAGTGTCTAATTATTTCTTCCACATGGGAGTGTCTGATTGTTTCTTCCACATGGGAGTGTCTGATTATTTCTTCCACATGGGAGTGTCTGATTGTTTCTTCCACATGGGAGTTTGTCTGATTGTTTCTTCCACATGGGAGTGTCTGATTGTTTCTTCCACATGGGAGTGTCTGATTATTTCTTCCACATGGGAGTGTCTGATTGTTTCTTCCACATGGGAGTGTCGGATTATTTCTTCCACATGGGAGTGTCTGATTGTTTCTTCCACATGGGAGTTTGTCTGATTGTTTCTTCCACATGGGAGTGTCTGATTGTTTCTTCCACATGGGAGTGTCTGATTGTTTCTTCCACATGGGAGTTTGTCTGATTGTTTCTTCCACATGGGAGTGTCTGATTATTTCTTCCACATGGGAGTGTCTGATTGTTTCTTCCACATGGGAGTTTGTCTGATTGTTTCTTCCACATGGGAGTGTCTGATTATTTCTTCCACATGGGAGTTTGTCTGATTGTTTCTTCCACATGGGAGTGTCTGATTGTTTCTTCCACATGTGAGTGTCTGATCGTTTCTTCCACATGTGTGTCTGATCGTTTCTTCCACATGTGAGTGTCTGATCGTTTCTTCTACACAGGAGTTTGTCTGATTGTTTCTTCCACATGTGAGTTTGTCTGATTGTCTCTACCCCATATATGTCATGAGTCTTTTCTAATGGTCTTTTCCAAGTGAATGTTCAAGGTGTGACAATTAAGTAATGAGACTAATTCCATAAAAATTAAAATAATCAACAGTTGAAGATGTAACCTGTATTTTATTCAAAGTAAGCCCCTTGTGCATTGATACAGCAAGTGGCACTATCTAACAAACACTGGAACGACCTCTGTTGTTCTTCTGTTGTGTTGACGTTTAAAGTCGATATTACGGCCTTTTGGATGTCATCAAAATTGTTTTAAAAAAGCGTACTTTCAATCAAAACTTTAATTTTAGGAATAGAAAATACACAGGGAGAGAAATCTGAGAAATAGGATGGAAGGCTGAGAACACACACTTGTTTTTATGGGCCAAAAATTCTTGTTTTGATGATGTCTCTTGGTTACTCGTATCGCTGTTTTTGGTCATCAAAGAACGAATGTGGTACAAACTGGCAAACAACTTTTTTCTTGCCAAAATCTTGCACCAAAATTTTATAAATGGTCTCTCTATTATCACCAGATTTATCTGCCATCATCTTAACAGTAAAACAATGATCTTCTTGTATCCGTTTTCTGACTTTTGCAATGAGTTCATCATTACAGACAGAAATTTGGCGTCCAGATCTAGGTTCATTAGTAATCATTTCTACACCATTTTTTAATTGTGAATACCACCTGAAAATGTGTGCACGTGATAAACAGTTATCCCCATAAACTTGTTGAATCAATTGAACTGTTTCAATGGCACTTTTTTGAGTTTTAAAAAGAATTAAATGTTAGCTTTTTGCTCAGTGCTGATTACGTAACAATGCATCTCTGACTAGGTCAACAAAATGGTGGCTTGTTGTTGTCTGCTTATCGAGCGGTAATGAAAAGTTGCCAGATCATAGATGAATGTTGTCTCTTTACATTCCATGCTTTGCTTTATATATGGCATTTTTGTCTTGGCCATAATAAAATCCGTCACATTACTTAATTGTTGGACCTTGTATGTGATTTGTCTGTCTAATTGTCTCTTCGACACGTAAGTCTGAGATAGTCTGTCTCTTTGTCTCTTCCTCCTATAAGTCTGGGATGAGTCTGTCTCATTGTCTCTTCCACATGAAGGTCTGGGATAAGTCTGTCTCATTGTATCTTCCACAAGTAAGTCTAGGATGAGTCTGTCTCTCTGACTCTTCCATATGTAAGTCTGGGATGAGTCTGTCTATTTTCTCTTCCACATGCAAGTCTGAGATGGTCTTTCTCATTGCTCTTCCACTTTTAAGTCTAGGATAAGTCTGTCTCTGTGTCTCTTCCACATGTTAGTCTAGGATGAGTCTGTTTCATTATAAATCTGTGAATAGAATGCAGTACATAGAATGACTTTGAAGATCGTTCTTTTTCATACTGTTCTGTGGCCAGACTGCAAATTTTGTTTAATTAGATGATTATTGTTGTTGTTGTGACAGTTTACCTATGTTTTTATACAAACCAAATAATCATTTGACTGTTCTCTTATCTGTACATATTCAGGAAGCTAATTGTCTTGTGAAAGTATCATGTGCCAACATACATGAGTTTTATTTGTTCTATCTGGTCAGTATTTGGGTTCAACACTGGTCAGAGAGCTCAAGGGAGCTATGTCCACTCAGGAAGGCATTGCAAAGTTGAAGGTAAGTGGTCAGAAGTCTCACAATAAAGCAGTCTGTGGTGTCTAGAGTCAGGGCAAATGAGTCGGTGTTTTGTCCTTTATTGAAAGCACTCTATTTGATATTGTCTCTAGGAGAGTTGACAGTAAGTAGTATTGAACATTCTGTTAGAAGAACTGTCAGTTGACATTTGTAGTTTGGAGAAATGTTGGGTGATATTCCTTGTTATCTCAGTATACTGTGAAATATCCCATATAGTTTATGTAGACTTATAAGTGCTGTTTTTCAGTATGTCTGTAGAATTGTGAATATTTTTCTTGTCTCTGTTTCTCATGTAGAATTGTGAATATTTTTCTTGTCTCTGTTTCCAAAAAAAAAAGAAAATGTTTCTCTGATCAGTTATATTGACAACCCTGTGATTTATTTTCACACTGTTCTATTCTTGAATGATTAAGTTTCCAGTTTTACTGACCCCATCCCAAGTTCAGCGATGGTGTGCTCTCAGTCCACAATACCAGGTACCACACAGGGTTGTCTGGAGAAAGCTATACTTTGACCAATCTACAGAGAGACTGAGCCAGATGGGATAAAACTGGTGTGTTATGTCAGCGTCTGACCTTTAACCACCTGAACCACCTCTACAAGAACTGAAGTGGCTACAGACCATGCCTGTCTAAAGAGGAATTAAAGGTCTGATTTTCTGGAACTTAGGGAGAGCAATGGAGACATGATATTGTCTGTAAATGAGATGTCTGAGAAGAAGCAAATCAAATGGCTCACCCACTTTCAGAAAATACCTTGTGATGCTGTACCATACAAGCCATTCATCAAAAGAGGAGATGGACATAGAACACAGGGTAGACCAAGAACAAGATAGAAAGACAACATGAAACTACAACAGCATGTAGTGAGTATGGTTGACGTGGCTATACAAACAAGAAGCAGAACCTTAGATCTCACCCACCACCCAAAGCGATAAAAGAGGAAGTGAAGAAGGATTGTCACCTCTTGTATGTGGAAACTTCAAGTGGTGGTGACCTGTGACCCCGGCTGATTAGATCAAGAATCCAGCCAGGTACTAGCAGGAGGGAAGAAGAAGAAGAAGAGGGTTGTGAAAAGGGTTAGAAATGAGAGGCCTAAAGCTCAGTCATTTCTGTGCTCTCTTTCCACCATTAAAGTGGATATTTTTACAAAAAATGTTCTAATAATGTCAAACATTCGCCCGATCTCTTGGTTAGTGAGATCAGATAATTGCTCTTTTCAAATAATGGTGGAAAACTGTAAGTCCTGTTATCTTTCATTAAATACCCCATGGGAGTTGGAGATAGTCAAGTGCAGGCCATAGAACCACAACCCTGGCAAGATTTGTCAGGAAAGAAAATGTACCCACAGGTAGACAGAGCCAGTTACTTTTTGTGAAAGTCTGTAGAGGCCATAAAGTTGACATAGTCACACTCACTTCTGTAGGGCAGTTGTGGGTGTGATAAAACATCTCTTGAAAGTGGGATGAAGTAGTCACAGGAATATATTAGAGGTCAAAGTAAGTTTGGACATAACCAGCTGGCCACAGGGTCTCGTCTGTGTCATTGACTGAATTAGAGCAAATTTGGGTTGTTGTTGAGTGTTGTGATTTGGAAATGAGCTGAAACATTCTAAGACACTGACATCAGTGCACATTTGGGTTGTTGTTGAATGTTGTGATTTGGATATGAGCTGAAACATTCTAAGACACTGACATCAGTGCACATTTGGGTTGTTGTGATTTGGATATGAGCTGAAACATTCTAAGACGTGCATATTTGGGTTGTTGTGATTTGGATATGAGCTGAAACATTCTAAGACACTCTGACATCAGTGCAAATTTGGGTTGTTGTGATTTGGATATGAGCTGAAACATTCTAAGACACTGACATCAGTGCAAATTTGGGTTGTTGTGAGTGTTGCGATTTGGATATGAGCTGAAACATTCTAAGACATTCTGACATCAGTGCATGGTGGTTGCATTGTGGACAGCAGTGTCATAGTTGATTCTGAATGTGTGTGTTTACTTCATCCTAAATTTGAAGCCGAAGCAGCATTGTGTTGGTCATCCAACATCCTCTGTCTCATATACTGCTAATTATACCTGATGTAATTGTGCCTCTGTAACATTAGCCCAAACAGATATTTGACTTACATATGCCCAACAAATTGTGTTGCTAACCAGTGTGTGCGTGTACGCGTGTCAGTGTGCGTGTACGCGTGTCAGAGTGTGTGCACGTGTGCCTGATTGTACCTGAAACAAAAGTTTGTCCTGACCTGAAACAAAAGTTTGTCTTGTGAAAATAAGGGAGATAATGATTTTGTTTAAAGTGTTACTAATAAATGTTTGAGTATTTTCCCTTTGTATTCTGAACAAATCAGTAACAAATCTTGCTATATCTCTCGCTGTTCTTCATTTCTTTGCCTGCAACAAAAGCATCGTCTCAGGAAGAAACTGCAGGTTGGATGTCACTGTTGGATGTTAGTTGTAGCTTTTATTGTCTTTATAACACTTGATGTTTATGTCACTGTTAGTTTCATTGTTGTAGCAGATAGTCATGTTTTGGATTAGCTTGCTTTTGCCTGAGAAGCCCTACTTGGAAGTGTGGGTTCTGCTTGTTGTTGTTTTTTAACCCTTCCTTGTGGCATTTGTGAAAATATGTTGGTATTATTAAAGGTAAAGTTGGATTCATGGGAGGTACTTCTGTTTGGGTTTAAAGTGTTGGAATGTCACATATTTAGTCAGCACATACTGGGGCGAGGTTTCACTTGTGGGTTCTGGGGAACAGGCCCACTGTCATCTACAAGCATGTCATAGGATGTGACTGGTTATGACTGTTTCTTTCAGAGTCAAGAGTGCATCAGAGGCAAGGAACCAGCAGTCTGTATATAAATATGCTAGATCTGTAAAACGGATATGCACACAAAACTCCAGTTCTAGATCAAGACAAAAGTCCATAAGAGGATGAACAACTAGAACTTTCTGCCAAAGTTTACAGCCAGTGAATGCTGAGGAGAAGAAGAAGAAGTGAGGTGACTGGTTTATCGTCTCACAGCCATCTCCTCTCAAGTAATCCCTAGAGTCTTATCTGGTTCCCATGTATGAGGCTGGGTCGACTCCAGGGTTGTACTGGTGTGAAAAGACCCACTTACTACAGAGGGGGTTTGAACCCAGCAAGTAGAGTCAAGCTGCCAGAGCTTGAGATACTTTGGTTGTATTGTGGGTACCCCATTTTCTTTGGAGCCAGATAAAGATAATGGTAAATCTATATATGTATGATATTAGCAATATTTTTATAGACCAGCTGGTGCTTGGTGGGCGAATTAATCAACATTATACCCGTCACTTTTATTTCCTAGGATATTATGCTCACCTACGACCAAAAGGTCATGGGTTCAAAACCCCATCAAGTCTCATTATTTTCAAAAGAGCCCTTGGCTCCTAGGCTGACCCGTCCTAAAATGAGTACCAGGTGAAGGCGGCTGTGACCCACAAAGTCTTGGATGTTCTATAGAAGATCAGTCTAGAACTTTGTACCCAATACACCCAAGGAATGGAATAGGATCCCTTACATTTATAGGCTTAGATATTCTGGACCAAGTGAAAAGT
Source organism: Candidula unifasciata (assembly GCA_905116865.2). Classification (NCBI taxonomy): domain Eukaryota; kingdom Metazoa; phylum Mollusca; class Gastropoda; order Stylommatophora; family Geomitridae; genus Candidula; species Candidula unifasciata. The sequence continues at coordinate 422,754 of CAJHNH020003935.1, forward strand.
CAGGCAATCATGCGGCCTAACATGATACGATAAGTATTATCAGCCTGACCTGTCATGACACCTGATGTGGTGTATGGTATGCATCTTCAGACTAGTGTGTGGAAACTGCCAACATCCCAGCTGATGAGACTGCATGACTGCCAACATCCCAGCTGATGAGACTAGCATGACTGCCAACATCCCAGCTGATGAGACTAGCATGACTGCTAACATCCCAGCTGATGAGACTAGCATGACTGCCAACATCCCAGCTGATGAGACTAGCATGACTGCAGAGTTTTATAAAAAAACATACGCATTAAGGCTACTCACGATCTTCAGATTAGACTAAGATCAGCAGACTAGATTGTGATGATAGCTTTACTCCAAGGATAACAGTGAACAGACTTCAATTATTGTATTTCAGAATTTGTGTTTATTTACAAGAAAGTTTGGATTATTTTTATCATTTTGCTTTTGTGCTGTTTTTTTTTCTATAGTATCTAGCAGTTAATGTCATCCTGTACTGTTGTTGTTTTCATGTCTTGCTGTATTGCTGTTGTGACATTTTTTAAATTGTTTAGCTGTTGGTGACCATTTTGCTACAGTGTTTAGCTGTATATTGACCATTTTGCTACAGTGTTTAGCTGTATATTGACCATTTTGCTACAGTGTTTAGCTGTTGGTGACCGTTTTGCTACGGTATTTAGCTGTATATTGACCATTTTGCTACAGCGTTTAGCTGTATATTGACCAATTTGCTACAGTGTTTAGCCGTTACAGTAACAGCTGTAGGAGAAGGACAGGGGTGTGTCTTATCACCGTTCCTGTTTTTCGTCTCTATCAACAGTTTAGCAGAGATGCTAAGCCCAGAAATGAAAATATTAGTAGCATCAATGAACTACTCAACACTAATGACAAGACCTTTATAGTTGATCAAAGTCAAGAATCCTTGTCCACAGCTTTACTTCTCAGGACTTTTCCAGTACCAATTTAAGAGTTGATTTTCTTGGGAGCCAAGGTGGTTAAAAAAAAGAAAAGTCTAGCTCGGTATGGATATGAACCCCCACCTTCATATCCACGGGTCCGGGAAGGCTAACCCGGTCAACAAATGCCAGCAGAAGCCGGATGTGTTGGCCGAAAGGTGCAAATATCGCAGCCATGCTGCAAACAGACACCGCAATTACATCTTCGGATGAACACAGAAGAAGAAGAAGAAGAAGATATCCACGAGTGAGCAGCTAGCATAACCAACACTGAAAAGACAGATGTCATGTCAACACTGAAAAGACAGATGTAATGTCAACAGGAAGAAAGAGGCAGAACTACAGGCATCTCAGTGTCAGTATCTGGATCTAGATCCAGTGCTATACGTGTGTAGACACAGAGCTAAGTGTGTGTAGACCAGAGCTATATGTGTGTAGACCTAGAGCTATATGTGTGTAGACCCAGAGCTATATGTGTGTAGACCCAGAGCTTTATGTGTGTAGACCCAGAGCTATATGTGTGTAGACCAGAGCTAAGAGTGTTTAGACCAGAGCTATATGTGTGTAGACCAGAGCTAAGAGTGTTTAGACCAGAGCTATATGTGTGTAGACCAGAGCTAAGAGTGTTTAGACCAGAGCTATATGTGTGTAGACCAGAGCTAAGAGTGTTTAGACCAGAGCTAAGAGTGTTTAGACCAGAGCTATATGTGTGTAGACCAGAGCTAAGAGTGTTTAGACCAGAGCTATATGTGTGTAGACCAGAGCTAAGAGTGTTTAGACCAGAGCTATATGTGTGTAGACCAGAGCTAAGACTGTTTAGACCAGAGCTAAGAGTGTTTAGACCAGAGCTATATGTGTTTAGACCAGAGCTATATGTGTGTAGACCCAGAGCTATATGTGTTTAGACCAGAGCTAAGAGTGTTTAGACCAGAGCTAAGAGTGTTTAGACCAGAGCTATATGTGTGTAGACTAGAGCTAAGAGTGTTTAGACCAGAGCTATATGTGTATAGACCCAGAGCTATATGTGTGTAGACCCAGAGCTTAATGTGTGTAGACCTAGAGCTTAATGTGTGTAGACCCAGAGCTAAATGTCTTTGTGCACATGACCAAGTGTTTATGGACCTAGCAGATTTTGTTTGGAGCTTTTGGCCTGTAGATCCTCAACTAGATATTTGTATACCCAGATCTAGATATTTATAAATTTTAAACTATATATTTATAATCAAAGAGCTAGATACTTATAGTTTCAGAGTGAGCTATTTAGAAACCTAGAGCTAGATATTTGTAGACCAGTGCCATCTGTCTGTAGACAAAGGGCGAAATATTTTCAGATCTAACTGTTGTGTTTGTGTACAACTATTGCCAACATCCCTTCTTGTTTGTGTACAGCTATTGCCAACATCCCTTCATGTGTGTACACAGCTATTGTCAACATCCCTTCATGTTTGTGTACAGCTATTGCCAACATCCCTTCATGTTTGTGTACAGCTATTGCCAACATCCCTTCATGTTTGTGTAAAGCTATTGCCAACATCCCTTCATGTTTGTGTACAACTATTGCCAACATCTCTTCATGTTTGTGTACAGCTATTGCCAACATCCCTTCATGTTTGTGTACAGCTACTGCCAACATCCCTTCATGTTTGTGTACAGCTATTGCCAACATGCCTTCATGTTTGTGTACAGCTATTGCCAACATCCCTTCATGTTTGTGTACAGCTATTGCCAACATCCCTTCATGTTTGTGTACAGCTATTGCCAACATCCCTTCATGTTTGTGTAAAGCTATTGCCAACATCCCTTCATGTTTGTGTACAGCTATTGCCAACATCCCTTCATGTTTGTGTAAAGCTATTGCCAACATCCCTTCATGTTTGTGTACAGCTATTGCCAACATCCCTTCATGTTAGTGTACAGCTATTGCCAACATCCCTTCATGTTTGTGTACAGCTATTGCCAACATCCCTTCATGTTTGTGTACAGCTATTGCCAACATCCCTTCATGTTTGTGTACAGCTATTGCCAACATCCCTTCGTGTTTGTGTACAGGTATTGCCAACATCCTTTCATCTTTGTGTACAGCTATTGCCAACATCCCCTCATGTTTGTGTACAGCTATTGCCAACATCCCTTCATCTTTGTGTACAGCTATTGCCAACATCCCTTCATGTTTGTGTACAACTATTGCCAACATCCCTTCATGTTTGTGTACAGCTATTGCCAACATCCCTTCATGTTTGTGTACAGCTATTGCCAACATCCCTTCATGTTTGTGTACAGCTATTGCCAACATCCCTTCATGTTTGTGTACAGCTATTGCCAACATCCCTTCATCTTTGTGTACAGCTATTGCCAACATCCCTTCATGTTTGTGTACAGCTATTGCCAACATCCCTTCATCTTTGTGTACAGCTATTGCTAACATCCCTTCATGTTTGTGTACAGCTATTGCCAACATGCCTTCATGTTAGTGTACAGCTACTGCCAACATCCCTTCATGTTTGTGTACAGCTATTGCCAACATCCCTTCATGTTTGTGTACAGCTATTGCCAACATCCCTTAATGTTTGTGTACAGCTTTTGCCAACATCCCTTCATGTTTGTGTACAGCTATTGCCAACATCCCTTCATGTTTGTGTAAAGCTATTGCCAACATCCCTTCATGTTTGTGTACAGCTATTGCCAACATCCCTTCATGTTTGTGTACAGCTATTGCCAACATCCCTTCATGTTTGTGTACAGCTATTGCCAACATCCCTTCATGTTTGTGTACAGCTATTGCCAACATCCCTTCATGTTTGTGTACAGCTATTGCCAACATCCCTTCATGTTTGTGTACAGCTATTGCCAACATCCCTTCATGTTTGTGTGCAGCTATTGCCAACATCCCTTCATCTTTGTGTACAGCTATTGCCAACATCCCTTCATCTTTGTGTACAGCTATTGCCAACATCCCTTTATGTTTGTGTACAGCTATTGCCAACATCCCTTCATGTTTGTGTACAGCTATTGCCAACATCCCTTCATGTTTGTGTACAGCTATTGCCAACATCCCTTCATGTTTGTGTACAGCTATTGCCAACATCCCTTCATGTTTGTGTACAGGTATTGCCAACATCCCTTCATGTTTGTGTACAGCTATTGCCAACATCCCTTCATGTTTGTGTACAGCTATTGCCAACATCCCTTCATCTTTGTGTACAGCTGTTGCCAACATCCCTTCATCTTTGTGTACAGCTATTGCCAACATCCCTTCATCTTTGTGTACAGCTATTGCCAACATCCCTTCATCTTTGTGTACAGCTATTGCCAACATGCCTTTATGTTTGTGTACAGCTATTGCCAACATGCCTTCATGTTTGTGTACAGCTATTGCCAACATCCCTTCATGTTTGTGTACAGCTATTGCCAACATCCCTTCATGTTTGTGTACAACTATTGCCAACATCCCTTCATGTTTGTGTACAGCTATTGCCAACATCCCTTCATGTTTGTGTACAGCTATTGCCAACATCCCTTCATGTTTGTGTACAGCTATTGCCAACATCCCTTCATGTTTGTGTACAGCTATTGCCAACATCCCTTCATGTTTGTTTACAGGTATTGCCAACATCCCTTCATGTTTGTGTACAGCTATTGCCAACATCCCTTCATGTTTGTTTACAGCTATTGCCAACATCCCTTCATGTTTGTGTACAGCTATTGCCAACATCCCTTCATGTTTGTGTACAGCTATTGCCAACATCCCTTCATGTTTGTGTACAGCTATTGCCAACATCCCT